>CAWUFQ010000578.1:0-301757 GCA_963921405.1 Cepaea hortensis
CCAAGGAGGCTTCCATACTTGCACAGCCGACAAACAGCGCTCTGGTACTGGGCTCACTCAAGGAATCGTCACATCCTCCACATGGCTGCTTAGCCTCACTTCCGTATATTGGGCCTTCCGTTCACCATAGGCTGTTCCTCCGGGAAACCAGAAGAATGCAGTCTGCAGATTACATCCACACAGTGAGCTTTCGATTCAGACTTCCACGTAATGGATTTGCTATCCAAGCAATATTCCATTTCATGCCTCTGGGATGCTTTTGTAACCGACATACCTGTGGTATGAAGTGTGGCAGTCTAAATACTTCTTCATGCACCTTTAAATGTCAACCTGAATGTAGTTAAAGTAAGCTGCAGTCAACTTGAGCTTGTTGATATCTCCACAGAGCTTGTCCTCAAATGAAGCAGGCGTGGGCCAAAATATCTTTCTCTGTTCTACATATATTGGGCACTCCTGCAGCAAATGTTTAGCTGTCATTTTACCAGTTCCACAATTACATTCATCGGCATCTCCTATCTTTAGTTTATTGAACAAGTGGTGTTTCAGCCTGTTATGTCCTGTGCGGAGTCTGAAGATTGCTACTTGTTCTCTTCTGTCGAGTTTGTAATATGCATCATCCTTCTGGTGGCCTGGATATTCTGATTCCCATTTGATTCTATAAGTGCTTTTTATAACATTTTT
This sequence comes from Cepaea hortensis, assembly GCA_963921405.1. Taxonomy (NCBI): domain Eukaryota; kingdom Metazoa; phylum Mollusca; class Gastropoda; order Stylommatophora; family Helicidae; genus Cepaea; species Cepaea hortensis. The sequence goes on from CAWUFQ010000578.1 coordinate 682, forward strand.
GCCTCATTATAGGTTATGTCTATGTCAGGCTGTGGTAATCGTCCACCCTCTTTTGCTAGTCTGTCAGCCTCTTCATTTCCAGGTGTACTGCAATGTGATGGGATCCACTGTATTACAACTTTTTTGGATTTCTGGCATAGACCATGGAGTGCTGCTCTTAGGTCAGCTAGTTCTGTGCTGTTTTTGCTCTTCAGTATTGAGACAGCTGACTTTGCATCTGTGAAGATAGCTATTTGGTTCTCTTTATTTTCCTCCATCAAGAGCATTTCTGCTGCAGTTTTCAAAGCCTCTACCTCTGCTTTGAAGTTACTTGAAAATTTTCCAGTTGCCACTGACTGTGTTTTTTGCACTCCATTTTTTAAATTAAGGAGAATTCTTCCTCCTCCATTTTTAATTGAATCTTTGGCTGATCCATCTGTATATGCATGGGTCCAATTGCTGCTTGGGTAATGTTCTTTTATGTAGTTTAGGGTTATTTTTCTTCTTTCGGTTTCATCCTGAGTGTTCTTTTTCTCAATACCAGGAATGTTTTCTATCATCCCAGGCAGTTGCTGCTGTCTCCAAGCTGGGAACTTGTGTGCATTGTAAATGGGTTTGGCTGTTGATATGTTAAGTATAGGATCTGCCCTAATCTTTCGTTTTGCAGCTTCTACAAAGTTGCTACTCTTCAGTCTTCCCTTTCCAAAACCATTAAACCTGTTATACATAGGGTGGTCTGTCAATCTTCTAAATTTTTCTGTTTGTTTCTGGGATCTGCTATCTCTTCTATCCTGCATTGGTTGTAAACAAGTGATCTTTTCTATTTCATTAATAGGCGTTGTCTTCAGGCTTCCAGTTATAATTCGCATTCCTTGATTTTGGACTCTACTTATTTTGTTAAAGTTTGACTTAGCTGCTGTTGCCCAAGCTGCAATGCCATATTCCAGTACTGGCCTCACCGTCCAGTATATAACTTCTTGAGAACTTTCTCATCTGCTCCCCATTTTGTACCAGCAAGCTTTTTCATGATTGCCATTCTTTGCTTTGCTCTTGTTCGATTTTTCTCAACCTGTGTCTTCCATGTCAGGCGACGATCAAAGGTGACTCCTAGATAGTTTGGATTGTCTTCATGGCGCAATATTTTCCCATTCAATACCAGCTTAGGTTACTGAGTTTTATTTGAGAGGGAGAACACTGTGCATGTTGTTTTCTCTTCACTTATCTTCACTAGCCATGATTTTGACCAGTCCTCTAGCGCTAATAAGGCTTGCTGTATTCTGCTGTTAGCTGTACTAATATATTCTTCACATGTCCATATGGCTAGGTCATCTGCAAAAGAGGATGTGTGTACTCTGGCTGGAAAATTTTCCGTGATATCATTTATATATGCTAGGAATAATGGTCGTGAAAGAACTCCTCCTTGGGGGTGTCACGATACTAGAGATCAACGATCCAATATGTTACTAGAACAACGTACGGCATCTAAAGCCGCGGCATTTTGCTTGTTGAGAGAGCGTTGATTGAACGATAGGAACGAGTGAAGATGAGACCGGAGTCTACGGACGACGGAAAAACAGCGATTTCAAAACCTTTGAACACCGATGGATCGCTATATCGTATTTTCAACAACCTTTGAAGTGGGAAAACGGAGATTCACGATCACGGCGTTTCACAGTCGTTTGTAGTAACGAAGGCGACGATGGGTGATCGGAGGAGACGAAGTGAGAATCATTGATGTCACGACAGGACGGGGCATCAAAAGAGAATTTCGGCTGTTGTTGTATAGATAAAAAAACTGATGTGGAGGAAAGGGGGAAACTGGTGGAATAAGCCCATATCGTCGTACAGAGACAGATTATTAATAGGCTGGATATTCTAGTGGAATTTAGTGTGATATTTGGTTTCCACGAGAAGTGGTGGTTTATTCTTAAGGGATCATGAAAAGGGAGTTACAACGTTTCAAGTCGGATAATACTGATGAACGTTTTGTATTTATTGTGCAATTAGTACTCCCAATTCAGCCAAGGATAATTATAAGGTAGTGGTGGTGTAGAGTATAAATATAAAATAGTGTATTTGAGTGTGAAACCGTAATAATGGGCGTCGGCCGAATTTAGTTGAGAAGTAACATAGTGATTCTAGTATAAATGGTTACTGGGATTTCTGAGCTCTTTTATGACATTCCCTTCTTTGCCTAGTCTTAAGTATGTGTATACTCCTATGTCTTATGTCAGAGGTCATTTCTCTGAATATATATATATATATCTGATAACGGCCATAAGCCTACTCTCACTGCTAATGAGTTTGAGTTAGGTTGATAGCACCTGATATTGTCTTTTTGACAGGTTCCCATGTACAAAGTAATAACAACACTCCTGAAAAGAAGGAAGGGACTCTAATCTGGTAAAGTAATAAAAATCGGCCTGATTGAAGTCGGATGTCAGTCATACAGGTCAGCAAGTTCTAGCATTAATGGATACCTATGAGACATTCTGGTGAAGAAACTTACAGCAGAATAAAGTGCAGCTAACCATAGATCGAAAGCTCACCATGGTGCAACTGAACTGTTTTTTTTTTTTTTAAATGAAGAAGCCGTAAGACCAGAACTTATTATCAGATAAACAGAACAGTAATGAATAAGAAACACTGTGAATCAGTAATTTTTTTAAAGACAGTCTTGGTAATTATGCATCCATAAGAGACCATAACTCATGCAATGATATCGGAGGTATAAACATTACTAGAAATATCATATCGTTCATGTTATCAGATATTCCACAAGGAGAGACAATATATAATAAAAACACTCTGTGGTGACAAACTGTGTAATTCTAAAATTGTCAAGGATATTGTGAAGACATCATCAACATCATTCATCAAGAGACAGTATACCGGGTGAGCGTACCCCAATTCTGTGCTGTGGTGACTATCTGTGCCTTTGAGTGATGCAAACTATGATGTGGATCTGAGAGTGACATTCTTATCTCACCTACAGGATAGAACACAACAACAACGTCTTTACTTACACTCCATACACACATGACACTTTTGGTTTATTCAATAAATAATGATAGTATTTAGTGGAGGACAATGTCGTGTGGGTATGTTCTGAAGGAAAGTGGAGAGGGATATGGCATTGTGAGAAGAGAGAGAGAGAGAGAGAGAGAGAGAGAGAGAGAGAGAGAGAGAGAGAGAGAGAGAGAATAGAGATTGGAACGGGGGTATTGTCACCAACTGGCTTGAGGTAGCTCCCGGTTGGGCAACCACTCAGCCAACATCATTTTCTTCTGCTGGTGTTAAGTTCTGGATGCAGTTTAAGATCCCCTAACTCTGTCAGAAGGAACTAATTGCTACCCCAGATCCCAGAGAGAAAACGTGGAACAAATGTCTGTTATGCTGATTTAAGACACTGTCCCTGATACTCAAGAAAACAGCCAAGAAGTGGCTCGTTGAAGATAGAATATATCTATATAGTTTTGGCTGTACTTGGTATCACCAGAAGTGAGAAAGGAGGAGTTAAGACATGCAACGTAATCTGGTTACTTATGACTGCATAGGCAAGATACCTCCCGGACATAGATTCCAACTTCTGGACAATATGTGTGAACGCCCACTAAATGATACAATAATGTGTGTACTTGATACGCTACACAAACATTTATAAACATTTAGAATTATACGGACAAATTGAGTTTTAAAATACAACAACTGTGTTTATTATTGCTATTGATGATCATATGATGATGATGATTATATTATGGTATACGTAACTCATCTGGCTGAAAAGCTCAGAAGCACATAGGTCATGCTTCCCCCAGTTAGATGCAGTTCACTGTCAGATTGAAGGAGTCTAAATTGGTCCCTCACAAGGCTAAGTCACTTCCTGATATGGGTTGTTGACTGTCCATTGCTCCTAAGAGATCTGGGTTGAAACGAACGGAGATGGGTAGTATCTACGTCTACACATCTCAAACACATATGTCTATACATTCATATAAACATACATTCAAGTCAGTAATATATGATGGTATGATGATATATATGATGGCATGTTACATAAACATATATCAGTTCTAAATAAATAAATATATATATGTATATATTAATACAACTATTTAGAACATCTATAGCTTAAAACATACATATTCACATACATTTATGTAATGCAGTGTTTCCCATATAAGTTCACCTCACTTTCTCCCTTTCTGATTCATTCATTCCGTCTTGTCGGAAGGACTGGTCGCACAGTACCTGTCGAACATTAAATGCCTTCCCTGAATCTGTCTGGGATATTGAAAGTCCTAAGTCATGTCTGTCCTCATGCAGACACCATGCAGACAAGGTGAACTGGTGCCATTCCTCAAACCAAGTGGTTTCACCACAATCTTGGTAGGCACTCAAAGTGTTGGTCCAAATAATCAACGTTAATTTGGACGCTATCAAGAGACTGGTAGCTCTCAGGAATTTATCCTAAGTAGTCAGACTCCCCAATGTTTAACATCATACAGGATGAATCTAAATGTATCTCCTGTACATGAATAAGCCACACGCTCATGTAGCTTGGATAATGGATTTCTCCAAATTATCACATACAACAAATCAGAAACCAAGTGGTGAATGAAAGAAGAAGATAAAGTTCACAGTGTAATAGTAAATCTAGAAACTGGAACATTAAGTACAAAGAAAATCCACGAGTGTAAAGTTTTGGAGAATAAACAGAAACAAGAAACTATAAGGCCTTCAGACTAGCAGACAAACTCAGAATAATGGTATTACCTGGGTTATAGCTAGGAAATCCTGTCATACGACGTTGTATCGAAGTAACAAAACGAGAGGGTAATCTCTCACCAGAAATTAAAATTCCGGCTTCCCTGGTACGCTATTGTGAATGTGTCTGAAGTCTTGCTGGCCATGCATGTAGTTTTATTCTCTTCATCCCTGGCTAGTTTCCACGTTGGCTAATTAGTAATTAATATATCCCCTATTAATTAACTCCACCTATTTTTCCATGTACAATGACGGGATGGATTACGTCCCAAACTCTTCTCACCCCTCCTCCTTTCCTGTGAAGGGTAGTTTCATCTGTCAATCAAATTGACCAATGTTCTGCCGCATGTCTGAAACAATGAAACATGCTTCGCTAGCGATGCAATAGACGTTGCGTCATAACTACATCCCCATCTGCGATTAACACAAGCCTTCCTTGGTTGCTGTCAGAAATGTGTCAGCCATGTGTTCCTACTTTGCCGCTGTATTGCAGTGAGGTGTTAAGTATCTGGTCCTAATTGCTCCTTTGTGGTGGCAATTACAGACGTCCCGGCTCCACAAAGTCTGGACTTTTAGATAGGTGTTAGGCCTGCATTAAATTGCCGTCTTTGGATCACACGGGGTTTTCCCCTGAGTAGCACTGCCATGTATTATTTCAGACGGGTCTGGCTGACCCTCTTATCTCCCATTCTGCCGTGGCTGGTTTACACATTAGGTCATGTTAACCGTAAGGTGTTAGGTGTCGTCCCTATTTTAACCACAGGATTGTAAACTAACACGTCAATCTCAACTGACTGGCTCTGCGATGTATCAACTGAAAACAGTGAGTTTTCAACCTTTGATAGCGCCCGCCGACTGGTGCCGTGGTGTCTGGGTTTTACGTTTGATCTGGACATCAAAGCTTTCTCAGACCTAGCATTACAGAAATGATGGGGCGTGCGTGGTCAAAATGTATTTTCCTCTTGTTGTAAATCTTATTGCATTTCTATCATTTTCTGGTGGACGTTTATGCTTTTAGAGAACGATAGAAAATTATTGTGGGCTCTTTAATTCCTTTTTAACTTGTGTCATTCGGATGCTGCCGGGGCTGTCCCGTCACAGGTATGTGGACAAAAGTCTGACAATAGACCCAACAGTGGAAAAAGGGAAATTGAAGTGCGCTTGTTGATTATACTGTTCCCCCAGAGACGACAAGCGACAGGGGGACACCTTGCTCCAACAGCATCATTTTGCTGGTTTGTCCTTGTACGTTTGTCCTGGCGGTTCTGTTCTTAAGGTAGTGGCTGATCCATTTATACATTTTCCCACAAACATGCATTATTTGCAGTTTTACTTTCAGTCCTTCCTTCCATACTTTATCAAATGCTTTTTCTAAATCTATCCAGGCCGCTAGTGTGTGCTTTTTCTCTTGGAAGGCATCCTCTATTTCCTAAGCTATATAGGTTATTTGATCTTCAGTGGATCTGTACTTTCTGAATCCTGCTTGGTGTGGTGTTAAGAATTAGTTTTCTTCCAGATGCCATGTTAGCCTGCCATTGATAATGCGTTCCATTAATTTTCCTACACAGCTAAGTAGACTGATAGGTCGATAGCCATTTGGTCCTTCCAGGTCTTTTCCTTTCTTTGGGACTGGTATTAGTATAGCTTCCTTCCATGCCTGTGGGACTATTCCTCTCTTCCAGCTGTAATTTAGGACTGCTAGTAGTTTCTTTTTTGTCTTAGTGCCTAGTCCTATTAGCATTTCATTTGTGATTCCACCCTTTCCTGGTGATTTCTTCTTTTTTTGGGGTATTCATTGCCTGTTCCATTTCTTCCATTGTAAATTTGCCATCATATATTCTGCTGCTGTCTCTGTATTACTATGATGCATCTGTTTGTCTTTGATTGCTTTCATCTGTTCGATTGTAATATCAGTGTGGTTTGCACTGGTATAGTGTTTCATTAGTGCATTTGCAGCTTTTTGTCCTGTCAGCAGGGCATCTCCTTGTTTAATTGTTATCTGTTTGTTTCTAGGTCCTCCATTGTTTATAGCTTTCACTAGTTTCCATAGTTTGTTTCCATCCCTGTCAAAATTCAGGTTTTCTGTTTTTTCCCTCCAACAATCTCTTGTTGTTTGATTTACTGTTCTTTTATATTTTTCTGAGATGGCTTTGAGAGAGATGTACGCTTCAGTTGTTTGTTCTCTCTCTGCTGTTTTCCTGGCATCTTCAACTTTGTCCTCCAAAATTTGTAGTTCTTCAGTCCAGTATGGTTTGTAATTTTTCCTCGCTCCTCTTGGAATAGACTCAGTGGCCGCCTGTATTATTGCTCTGTTTAGACTTTCCACCATGTGCTTCGTGTTGCCATATCGTGTATTTATGTTTTCACAATATTTGTCTGTTAGTATGGCAAATCTGTCCCAATCTGCTCGTTTGTAATTCCAGCGGGGCAAAGGCTTTTGCTCCTGTGGAACAGACTCCATATTCATTACAAGCTTGATTGGTCTGTAGCCACTACCTGCTAATTGGTCAAGCACATGGCGATCGATTTTGTGGAGGATATCTCCTGTGCAGAAAGCTAAGTCTGGAGTAGAAGTGGTAAACCATCTTCTGGAGTAGAAGCTCGGTGTATCATCCGCTTTGTTGAGTAGATGGAGATTTGAATCTATTTCCCAGTTCTCCACTTCATCTCCTCTTTTGTCAGTATCTGGGTATCCCCATCTTTCTGAACGGTTATTAAAGTCTCCGACAATAATGCAGTTTGTGTCAGTTATTTTCATGTTTGAGAGTGTAAGGTCCTTATCCGCTGGGCTATACATATTGTAAATTCTTATTTTCACGTCCTTTATCACTATATCAACACCTATAATTTCCGCTTGGTTGTCAGAGATCACAGATACTTCGCTGCAAGGTATTGTATTTCGTGTAAGTATTAGAACTACTCCGTTGTGTCCTTCGCGGTCGAAACGTGTTGCCTGATATCCCCTGACTGAGAATTTGTGATTGGCGTTGAGGTGTGTCTCTTGAATGCATGCCACATCTATTCTATCTTTATGAAGACGATGTGTTAGGGAAACTTTCTTGTTATAAACCCCTTCGGCATTCCACTGTAGTATGTTGAGTGTCCGGGGTATTTGGTCAATAGCTCTTAACTTACTCCTCTGTGCCTTGACTCCACAGCACAGGGGAAGGTGACCACCAGTATTCATGGGTGGACCCCCTCGAGGCAGGGGGCCCGGCACTATCACCGCCTGATGGGACTTCGCGGGATTAGCACCATAACGATAAATTTTGATTTGTGACATCATGAATTAAGTTAGGTTGCACTACTTTGTCAAGCCTGTGGCTCAGTGCATCCGATTTCGACAAGCATTTTGTGGGGTGCTTTCCCTAGCCTATGACTGTCCACAGTCTACCTACAAGGCAGCAGGTTTGTGTGTCTCTTCGTCTGATCCCTCTCCCTTGACCTGTCCGACATGGGTGACCCTACCAGTAGCTATGCTACCGTTGGCATAGCTCTTGGGGTCTTTAGAACACACAAGCCCCTCTACCTCGTCACGGTGGACACACAGCAGAGGGGTACTGGAGGTATAACACGAGGTGATACTAAAGTCACATTTACTGGAGGTATAACATAAGGTGAGATTAAAGTCGCATTTACTAGACTATAACATGAGGTGACACAAAAGTCACATTTATTGGAGGTATAACAGGAGGTGAGACTAAAGTCGCATTTACTGGAGGTATAACATAATGTGAGACTAAAGTCGCATTTACTAGAGGCATAACATGAGGTGATACTAAAGTCGCATTTACTGGAGGTATAACAGGAGGTGAGACAAAAGTCACATTTACTGGATGTATAACAGGAGGTAAGACTATAGTCGCATTTACTGGGGGTATAACAGGAGGTGAGACTAAAGTCGCATTTACTGGGGGTATAACAGGAGGTGAGACTAAAGTCGCATTTACTGGGGGTATAACAGGAGGTGAGACTAAAGTCGCATTTACTGGGGGTATAACAGGAGGTGAGACTAATGTCGCATTTACTGGGGGTATAACAGGAGGTGAGACTAAAGTCGCATTTACTGGGGGTATAACAGGACTCGTTGACACGACGTAAGACGTATTGGTCATACGGTGCTAGACCTATATTTTCATAGATCAGTCGGCACTCAGTGTGATCAGTATCAATCGGCACTCGGTGTGGTCAGTATCAATCGACACTCGGTGTGGTCAGTATCATTTGACACTGGTTGTGGTCAGTATCAATCGGCACTGGTTGTGGTCAGTATCAATCGACACTCGGTGTGGTCAGTATCAATCGGCACTGGTTGTGGTTAGTATCAATTGACACTCGGTGTGATCAGTATCAATCGGCACTGGTTGTGGTCAGTATCAATTGACACTCGGTGTGATCAGTATCAATCGGCACTGGTTGTGGTCAGTATCAATTGACACTCGGTGTGATCAGTATCAATCGGCACTGGTTGTGGTCAGTATCAATTGACACTCGGTGTGATCAGTATCAATCGGCACTGGTTGTGGTCAGTATCAATTGACACTCGGTGTGATCAGTATCAATCGGCACTGGTTGTGGTCAGTATCAAGCCGGTCGCCTCCACTCTCCAAGACATTTCCTGGTTTCCATGTTTGACTGGCTTGTCCTGGGATTCCAGGACACATTTTAAAATGCGTATTGTTACGGATTTGAACCTTGCCCACCCGACAGGCAGGCAATTGTCTAGCGACAACGCTTCCGTGGTTCCCTTGACTGATTAAGTGCCGAGGGATGATTAATCATCTTAAGAGACTTCTAGAATCTGCCATGGGCTTATATATCGGCGAAATGTTGTTATTGTGTTATATAATACAACATGTCAGTAGTAAGAGACACGCAATTTACTTAGCATTTAAGGATCCAGACCCTCCTGGTGACGTAGTATTTTACTATTTAAAAAGTTATGATCCTTTGCTCTGACGTCAAAAAGCGGATCCTTCGGGGACTGCATTTTTTTTGAATTTTGGCGGTTATTTTCTTGGTTCTGGGTGACCACTTCCGGCTGTCGTGATGACTACTTCCGATCCCGGGTACTACCTACCGACCACCCTGCACACAGGTACCTCCGCCGACCACCTTGGCTTCCCCCGACCGCTTCCGAGACCATTCAAAGACAGCGAGGCAAACCCCGGGTATGTGGAATACTTATATAGATAAGTAGACCAACTAGTTGTAGTAGAACGCCTCGGTTCGAGTCCCAGTGTGTGGGTGGGTGTCGGTGTGTCTGTGTATGTGTGTGTGTACCGGGTAGGCCGATGTGAGGGCGCGAGGGAATAGGCCCCTACCCCGGATATTATCCTGTGCCCTCCGAGGAAGAGGGCCATCAAATTCTCATTGAAATGGGAGTAGTGATGTTCAAGTGAGGTCTTTGGATAGCCCAAAAGGAGTATTTTTTTAAAAACTTTTATTGAGTGTTAAGAAACATTTGCATTTGTATTGTTAGTATTTTAACAGGCGTGCCGTGTGTATGGTATTCGTGAAGATCTGTTTAAACATGCGTTTGTGCGTGTCAAATTGGTGTACAAATACGCTTCAACATCAAATTACAAAGTATACGTACCTAATATGCCTAAAGTATTAGCAATAAATTAAGACAAGAAAGTATGGCTGACCAGGATAATGGATTTTCCCATACTCTGCCAATCATCTCATTTTTACGTGATTGATGGTAAAAAGGTGGTGATGATGGTGGTGATTTCGATAATGAAGACAACAACGACTATAATGCGGTGATTATTTCTTCCCTTATTCGTTCTAAACCCATTCCTGCCTTTTCATACACCAGGCACCCTCTTTCATACCCATGGTATATACATAAGTTTAATTGTTGATGTCGCCGTTGAACGTAGCCACGCCCATTGACTACAATTAAAACACAAAAATGCTGCGTTTGACCACCACGTTCACAAAGGGCGTGCATCCATCTCTTTCAGAGCATGCATATATATATACATTGACATATGTATATCCGTGAACATACCAATAAGAACAGATTGTTTTTTTTCCCTTTTCCTCAATTTTTACAACTTTTATTACAACATTTTTACATTGAAATGGGAGGTGGGGGGAAGGGGGTGTAAAAGAAAAGAAAAAATATATATATATTTACATAATATAAATTATGAGTAATAAAATAAAAATTTAAGCATGTATTACTTTGTAGGGACAGTGATTGATGATATTTATAATGATGATGTTGATGATGATGATAATTATGATGATATAGATAACAAACAAATTTTGGTGAGTTGATGATTTCTTCCCTCACACACCCTAAAAATCTCCTTTCCTCACTCTTAACATCTTACCATACCCTCATACTAATATATACCAATAAAATGAGAAGTTGGTGTCTAAGGTGGAACCACAAAACAGTTCACCTCTCGCCGTGCACACGCGTCGTAACGGTGTGGGTGTCAGTAGCCTAGGAAGCGATGCAGATTATGCCAGTGTGTCTGTTAATATTTGTGTAATTTTGTTTTGAAACATGTGCAGTATTAAAAGTGAATTGTACGTTTTAAATTTATATGAAGTTGCATTTCTACAGGACCACACTAGGTACCTGTATTCTGCCAGTGAAATTAGCAATTTTGTGTGGTTGTCCTTGGTAGTTTTAGGAATAGTATTTAAAAAGATTGCTTTATGCAGTGTGGTGTGTTTTATTTGTGTGGGTTGTTTCTCGCTTATTTGGATGTTTGTGTCTGAATGTGTCTATTAAATTGTGTGTGTCTAAAATGTTTTGCAGTGTTTCTACATGTATGTTGACAATGGTATATGTGTGTGAGGTGTTACTTATCTGTGTTATGCTGATTCTACCCTGGCTATCCCGAATTGTTTTTAAAATGTTCCACCTATCTGATTTTTGTAGTATGGCTGTTCCAGAACCTATGTTTTGGACTGCCAAATTGAAGTGTGCATGTCTCAGTCCTAATTGTGTTGTTATTTGTGCGCCATGTATATCTGAATGAATATTTGTCTCTTGTAGTAGGATGAAATCTGTTTTTATTTGTGTATGAGTGTGCAAATGTGTTGTTGTTTTGTGCGTATACCAGATATATTTAAACATATTATCTTTATGTTGTTGCCCATCACAAGTATATTTAATAAAATATATTGCGTGCAAGTTGACAAATGACATTACTAAAGGTAGTAAAAAAATATGATGCATATAGCTGTTCAGTGCGTTTTGGACATTCCCGAGTTCTCTTCTTCTTCTTCAGTGTTAGTAGCGATAAATAAATGTCTTAAAGATATGTTGTCCTCTTCCTCTGTGTTCTGTCGTTGATCATTTGTCCTTACTGTGGAGCTGTCCGGTTTGTTCACTTTTTTTTGGTGTGTCAATTAGAGAATCGTCGTCTTCGCTATCGCTGTTTTCTGCGTTTTTCTGCATTCTATTGCGTTCTTGTTATGAACCACTGTAATGAAACCATCTTTGTCTACCTCTTTGTCATTTTAATGGGCTCCCGTTCATCTGAATTTTTCCCCTTGGTCGGGGTTGGGGATGGGTGCGTATTTGGGGTTTAGGTATTTGGATTTGGGTTGGGTTTTGCTACCTTGTTCCTTTTGTTGATTTGTTCTTTGTGTTGTAATGTCATTTGTGGCCAAGGTATTAGTGTTGTCATTCTCAAGTGGTGTTGGTACTGGCGTGGGCATTAGTGTTGTCTTCTGCGCTGTGGTTTTCCCTGTGGTTTCTACATGTTCTCGTTATTTTGTCGGCGGCTGCTGGCTATTTGTTTCTAACAGCGGCGGAAGGTTTTCCACCGTGTTTTCATCAACCTTTGGCCGCTGTCTTCGGCTCGGGCACCTGTTGGCCCAGTGGTCGTCCAGACCACAGTTTGGGCACGTTGTTCTGCGCCCTGGCATCGTGAAGAGGATACGGTGGTTGTTACCGGTTATTCCAGGGATGTTTAACCTAGCATAATGCGGCACTTCTTTAGTTGGGTTGCACAAAGCAACCCACTTTCACGCACCATATTTCAGTCTGAATACTTCGGCGTCTTTGTCGCCTGTTGCCATTCCGACAACTCTTTGACTGCCTCGCGGCTCATGGTATTCGGCAACCAGTGGATGGTCACCCGCTCTTTTTCCTTTTCCACGTGCTGGATCTCTATTTCAAGATCGCAACTCGCGACCGTCAGTTTCATTCCATGTAATTCTTGATACTTCTGGTTGTATGCTACCTGCGTTAGGCTCACAAACCAGCGTGTAGGTATTTCGAAGCTGTAAATGTCCATTGTGCCCCCCATGGGGACACCAGCTGGGCCCAACAAAGAGCTGGTGATTAGAGTCGGGGGTGCATTTTACTGCCGCTCCCGGCCCTGTTACTGACAGCACGAGGGTGCCTGAACTGTATAGCTTACCGTGTACCGCGCTGAATGAAAAGTTGTAGACTGGTTGGTTCATGTTCTCAGGTAACACAGGGCACGCACGCACGCACGCACACACACACACACACACACACACACACACACACACACACACACACACACACACACACACACACACACACACACAAATGTGTTATCTGCACACAGAATTTTTATTTTTTTTACAAATTTTACGCCATTGTGAAGAGAATGTAAAATAAATCCATCTTTAAAAGAAGTTTTAACGATTGACCTTCGACATTGAGGCACCAAAAACATCTACAACTGAGAGCGAAAGATTTTTTTAAAACGTTTATTTCATACAAAGCAATGTATATTTACACAGTGTAATGTGTGTTTCTTTTGTTTGTGCATATTACAGGGCGTTGCCGTTTGTTAGTGTTAAGTGTCACATGTGTGAATAAAACAAATACATACATATATACAGTTATGATAATATGACATTTATGGCATAGTGCATGTAAACACACATGCCTTGCATATGCTCCATTTCCACTTCCACAAGCGGAATGTATGTAACACCTGTCCATCTCTCCTTCTCTCTCTCTCTCTCTCTCTCTCTCTCTCTCTCTCTCTCTCACACACACACACACACACACACACACACACACACACACACACACACACACACACACACACACACTTTTATCTTGATCTATCTCGTGCTTTCTGAAGACCGCAGTACATTGAATACCGTGTACTTGGGCAATAAATTTTAAATTATCATTCCAATTAAAATGTGGCTTCTTTGTAATTTCTGGGTCACTTAGCTACCGATGTGAAGGTTCACATTGTTGGTGTTGTTGGCCTGATGTCAAATTACAGGATGACGCTCCTGTGCCCTTTTGTTTGGGGAACAAGAATCAGGGATTTAAAACTACGTTTGTTTTGCATGACTGGTAATACTACTCTTTGATCTGAGACAAAAGGACCCAAAAAATTGAGTCCATTTAAAACTTTTTGTGTGGACATGTTTGGCTCAAGATTAAACACTTTAATTGGCCACTACACTTAACAGCAAATTGGACCACGTCATCATCTATATATACATCTTGCGATATTAGCAAGCAAGTGGGGATTATGTATCAACAATTTAGGCAGCAGTCTGTTTTCATACGCCGACTTCAGAAAATGTACAGCATCTGAAATTCGGTCAGCAAGACTGTGAAGTGTCCATGCCGATGGTGGGCTCTCTTGCAAGAGAAAACTAACTCAGTATCCAATATGTGTTCATCAATTTCACCTTTGTTAAGCAAGTTATTTTCATCACTTTTAGAGAACAGTGCTTTCAGAATCATCAAACACTCCTTGTGATAGCTTCTGACACCAGATAACATAAATTTGTTTCCAATGTTCTGGATAATTATGGACTGAAGCTTTTCTGTGTCAATTTCCATCAGCAGATCAGTAACACCATCATCTCTAACAATTCAACAAGATATTTCCTGATGCAGAACCTGAGTTCTGAATGTTTTTCTGATCATACCTGTGTAATGGCACAGCATAAAGAGGAGGTAAAATGCCAAACTGAGGTACACATATTCTAAGTGCAAGGATTATTTTCAGAGTAATTTAACCAATACCAAGACCTAATCCTTGCAAGAGTGTGGTATCAAATCTGATTACCAATGTTTTTTTGGGAAGACACTTTAAACTTGAAAGGCAGTCTGTCTGTTTTGCTTTTGTGTTCTTCAGTAAGTCTTACAACAGCCTTTTTTTAACAGCATTTCAACAAGTTCTTCTACTTGCTGTGGCAGCAAATAGAAACCTGATACACCTTGGATGCATGCCTTGCGACTACACTTCATTGTCTGTTTAAAATATGCTCACTGTATTTGCACCGACACGAAGACCACGATGAACAAGCATGGGAGAATTCACAGAAGCAGCACTATAAGAAGACGATGCTGAGCGATTAGTTCCACTATCACCACTTTCAGAGCTCGGTAATTAAATTCTGATTAACTTTTTCGAAAGACGATTCACTGTGTCTTCAAACAGATTGCTACATCTGTTTTAATTGTGTTCGGCGGACCTTTCGCCTGTTGCCTTTTGGTTTGGTTGATGTATAATTATTATACCATAAATTACCTGGCCGATGTATTTGGAGCAACATCAGACGAGATCATAAAATACTTTAAACAGAGATATCCTTCTCTATCTCGTACGGAGGTAGCGCGGAAATATAAAATTTCATTGACCCGTGGGGTCTTTTTTTTTTTTTTTTTTTTTAAAGGAATTTTGGCCTTTGATAGACCTGTCAAAAATGTCTTTCTTTCTTTCTTTTTTTTTTTTTTTACTTTTATTTCTTGCAAAGCAATGTATATTTACAAGTTGTAGTGTGTGTTTCTTTTGTTTGTGTATATTACAGAGCGTTGCTGTTTGTTAATGTTAAGTGTGACATTGTGAATAAAACAAATACATACATATATAATAATAATAAAATCTGTTGCGTATCCATTACGGGACGTTGCAGTCAACACCAGCATTTTCAGCTGCTGTTGATGTACTAGGTAAGTGTTACGTTCAGTAGTTTGCCATTGCTTTCTGAACGACCGGCCCCTATACCTTTTTCGAAAAAACCAGCACCGCCGTGTTTCGAACCCGGGCATATACACATTTATGATAATACGACATTTATGGCATAGTGCATGTAGATACACATTTCTTGCATATGCTTCACTTCCACTTCCGCAAGCGGAATGCATGAAACACCTGTCCATCCCTCCCTCTCTCTCTCTCTCTCTCTCTCTCTCTCTCTCTCTCTCTCTCTCTCTCTCTCTCTCTCTCTCACACACACACACACACACAATCTCGTGCTTTCTGGAGACCACAGCATATTAAATGCCCGGAGCTTGGACAATAAACTTTAAACTATCATTTCCATTAAAATGTGGCTTCTTTGTAATTTCTGGGTCACTTAGCTACCGAGGTGAAGGTCGTTGGTGTTGTTACCTGATGACAAATTACAGAGTGACGCTCTAGTCCATGATACCTTTTGTTTGGGGGACAAGAATCAGGGATTTACTACTAGCAATTAGAGTCCATGGCCTGTCCCCAGGGAGATAATTGGTCCAAAGTTGTGATAGTGTCTGGGTTTCATTTACAATGGGAAGGACTTAAAACCTGGCCACTAAAAGCCACCTTAGCTTACTGGGTACTTAAAGGGCTCATTCAATTTGTTTATACATGGTGGTGCATATTTTTCTTTTGAAACATATCATTACCATATAACATCATTTTAATACTTGAGACACCGCCTTGGTTTAAAGGTTGCTACACGCAAACACACACACACACACACACACACACACACACACACACACAAACACACACACACACATACACACACACACACACACAATCTCGTGCTTTCTGGAGACCACACTATATTAAATGCCCGGCGCTTGGACAATAAACTTTAAACTATCATTCCATTAAAATGTGGCTTCTTTGTAATTTCTGGGTCACTTAGCTACCGAGGTGAAGGTCGTTGGTGTTGTTACCTGATGACAAATTACAGAGTGACGCTCTAGTCCATGATACCTTTTGTTTGGGGGACAAGAATCAGGGATTTACTACTAGCAATTAGAGTCCATGGCCTGTCCCCAGGGAGATAATTGGTCCAAAGTTGTGATAGTGTCTGGGTTTCATATACAATGGGAAGGACTTAAAACCTGGCCACTAAAAGCCACCTTAGCTTACTGGGTACTTAAAGGGCTCATTCAATTTGTTTATACATGGTGGTGCATATTTTTCTTTTGAAACATATCATTACCATATAACATCATTTTAATACTTGAGACACCGCCTTGGTTTAAAGGTTGCTACACACACACACACACACACACACACACACACACACACACACACACACACACACACACACACACACACACACACTCATACACATGCGCGTGCAAATTCATGCGCCACACACACACACACGCACACACACCTGCATCCTCACACAGACGCATACATATGTTACTACCAACGGCACAGACACCCATCCACAATATATTTCATGTTGCACATTCAAATATAATAATGGGAAAATTAATAATAATAGTAGCTGTAATAATAATAGTATTAATAATAATAATAATAATAATATAATTGTAAGATTATTAATACCATCAATAAACACATTTACAGTTGTAGTATCCTTTGTTTAAAACAAGTTATTTGCTTCTTCTGTAATATGTGCTGTCTTCGGCCAAATCTTTTACGAGATTTGCGCTTGTGGGGCTAAGATTAGAATGTTTGCGACTTTTTGTTGATAAAGTTGTTGGACAATTTCTTTGTTGATTGTTCTGTAATTGTATAGTGCCTTATTTCTTAATGTCCATATAAGATTTATGTACTCTGCCAATAGAACAAGTAGCTTTGTGTGGATGTCTTGTGTGGAGTAAGGAATGGAATTTATCATGATTGCTTTGTAAACATCTGTTCTTTGTTTCGTATGAGTGTTTAGGATGTTTTGTAGGAGATTTCTTGTTGGCATGATTGTGTTGCATTCGTAATAGATGTGCTCTTCTGATTCTTGGACGTTCCGTCTACAAAGCTGACACTGTAGTATTTGTTTAGTTATTTTTGCTGTTCTCTCTGTTGTTGGGGTCATGCTGTAAACAAGCCTATATGTAATTTCCTTTGCTTTTGAAGTAATCTGCTTGTTGTGAATAGTAGAGAAAATTTCGGTATAATCTTTTATGAAATATCTATGCCCTCTTTTAATTCTGAGATGTACCGGAGTTGCTTGTAATTTAACTTAAATGCCTGTAGATTGTATGTGTTTTCTTGTGTAGTAATTTTTCGTATCCTTTAATGGCTGAAATACATGTTTTGTAGAACGTTGGGAGAGTGCCAAAGTAATGTGAGGATGTATTCCTAATAGGATTTAAATAAGATAGCCTAATTCCAATGCAATAGTGTGCTAAAGGGTGATTTTCTGGGTGTTGTAGGATTTCACCTACGTGACTGATCCTAAGTGCTTGTATTTTGGTTGTTATGTCTTGGAGAGCGATACCTCCATCTTTTTTGTCTTGCATGAGTGTAGTATGTTTGATACTGTAGATGGTGCTGCCAAACACAAAGCGTCTAATCTCTTTGTTTATGTTTATGACAGTCTGACGTGGGGGGATCTAGGACTGTGCACAGATATAGTATTTTTGGAATTATATATGTATTAACAATGGTACTTCTACCAAATATGGTAGTTGTTTTGTATTTGTACCTCTATAACATATCTGTTATTTTTTTCTCTAGATTTTGCCAAGTGTCTTTGTGTGTCTGGCTTGGTTGACATGGGAAGACTATTCCGTACAATTTTATAAGATTGTTTGATGTTAAGTCAAATGGAAAATCCGCCTTATTTTTCCATTTGCCTAAGTCCATTATAGTAGATTTTTGGACGTTTAATTTTGCCCCACTCCCTTTGCCGAAAAACGAGAACGTCTCCAAAATGATCCGTACAGATTTTTCAGTTGTCGGAAAGAAAATGGTATCGTCCGCATAAGCACGCAGCTTTTGTTCACCCTTCCCTAGCATGAACGTACCTCTGACATTGTCGTCCTGTCGTATCTTTTCTAGAAGTGGCTCTAGAGTGACAACGTACAGTAATGGGGACAAGGGACGTCCCTGTCTCACTGACCTAGTCAACCGGAAAGAATTGGTTAGGGTATGGTTTAATAGAATCCGACTTTCCGGTTTCAAATATAAAATTTTGACCCATGTCCGAAAATAATTTCCCACGTTGCAGTTTGAGAGAGTTTTGTGGAGGTATGAGTGAGATATTCGGTCGAATGCTTTTTCTTGATCTAAAGAGAGAATTTAGGACTGACAGTTGTTCAGATGTGTGTAGTTGATGATATCCCTTATGAAGTGTGTGTGTGTTGCTGGATATTGCGGTGTTGCACACTACATTGCTGGTCTTCATGAATGAGAGATTCCATTACTGGTTTCAATTTATTCGTCAAAGTCTTTGTTAAAATCTTGTAGTCTACATTTAAAAGCGAGATCGGTCTGTAACTCTTTAAAAGTGTCTTGTCGGTGTTCTCCTTCGGAATAAGAGTGATGTAAGACGTGTTGAAACTGGATGGGAGTTCATGTTTGTGGAAAGATCCAGAGAATACTGTTAGTAAAAGGGGACCTAGAAGAGGAAAGAAAACCTGATAGAATTCAGCGGTAATACCGTCAGGGCCAGGCGATTTGCCCTTCTGCATTCCTTGAACCGCTTGTGTTATATCTGGTAGTGTTAATTCAGTATCTAGTGTTAGTTAAAACTACTTTTTTTTTAAAAAAGTGTCAATGTGTCTTTTATTATTAAGGGTCAAACACTGTGACAGCTGCCTGGGAAGCAGGAGTCAATGCCACAGAGAGGACACATCCAGCCAGACTGCTTTTTATCGGGCTGTATGTCAGGCTGTCTCTGTGGCTAAGGGCCCGTATACCCGGGTTCGAAACACAGCGGTGCTGATTTTTTCGAGAAAGGTATAGGAGCTGGTCGTTCAGAAAGCAATGGCAAACTACTGAACGTAAAATTTGCCCAGGAATCACGAACAGCGAAAATGCTGGGGTTGACTGCTACGTCCTGTGAAGGACATGCAACTTAATTTTTATTTTTAAATGGCAGGACTGCTGAAGTACCACCGTAGCCTCCGATAAAATAAGCAGCATTATGGAGAGCCTGAACTGCATGTCTACTGGGTATGAAAACAGACGTGCCAACAGTACCATCAACTGTAACAATAGCATAAGTGGTTTTTATCTCCACTTTCACTACATGATGTTGACCATCACAGAGAGATGCTGATTTGAATAAAACTAGCATCAACGGCTCTGTCACCCCGGTATATGATGGATGTATGTGCAGACTTATCTGTTGTTTTGTCATATCAACGGCTACCATAAAATGTGACAAGGGATCGCGGCTCTTAATACTTCACTTCTAGTAGTTCTGATTTCGTTCGGCAGAGGCCGAGCCAATATAGGACACGGAAACGAAATGTGTGAAGGTCAACAATAACAAAAAAAATTAAAGTTAAAACTACGTTGTGAAGAGAAACAGTAAGTTTAGGTTTTTCACAGTCTAACAATTATCATTGTTATAATTTTAGGAAAAAGACTGAGTGGAAATTATGATGTAAAATTCTATATACGTTGAATATTATTATAAATAATTAAGCTTAATAACATATAAAAGTGGTTTATTCTTAAAAAATTAACAGAAAAATAGTAATATAAATTAAATATAGTCAACTGAAATATTGTGCTTACAAACGTTTGTTAATAATCATTAATGTATAAGAAAGTAATAAGAAACGAGTTATTGCCCTTTGGCAACCATCTTAACCACTTATTTGCATGTATCTATATCATGTTGGTATTTTCTCTTTAATGCTCAGGAGCCCAGGTACAAGGGACACTTAGGTTCAGGGCCTTAGGTCTGGTAGGGTTAAAAACATGTTGAGAATGTGATCTATTGTTCCTCTTCCTTGTCTAAATCCAGCTTGAACCACGTTAATCGCTTCTTCCATTTTCTTACGAAGTCTTCCCATTATGATCTTTAGTAAAATGTTACTTGCAGGACTGATCAGGGCAACAGTTCTATAGTTGGTGCATAGCTTTAGGTCCCCCTTTTTTTGTATTGTAATGAAGATAGTTCTCTTCCAATCTTTTGGCCATATACCATATTTCCTTATCTTTTTACATAATGCGTGATAGATGTGTATGCTTTCTTCTCCTCCCGCTTTAATTAGTTCAGCTGGTATCTCATCACATCCAGGTGATTTACCATTCTGCAGGTTCTTTATTGCCCATGCAATTTCATCTAATGAGGGTTCAGGTTCTGCCTCTGCTGTCATTGGCTCATGTATCTCATTCATATCCTCACTGTCACTCATATCATACAATCCACTGCAGTACTCCTGCCATCCTTCTAGACTTTGCCTAGATTCTGTAAAGGTATTTCCTATCTTGTCACAGATAACATTCAATTGAGGTTGAACATTTCTTGTCAAATAAAGGATATGCGAAAAAAAAAGAAACTATGTGTATTTACTTTCTCTAACTCATTATTAGTTATCTTGTTTTTCGTCTTTTCATTCTTCTCATCTCGTTCTTCTGCCTTTATAATATATTCACTGTAGTGTCTTCCCCGTGATAATATGTTGTGTTTTGTGTGTGTATTTTTTGCTGATGAAAGCTAGTCGCCGAAACGTCCTGTATTTCCTGTAACTGTGTTCTGTAAAGCTATTGTTGTGTTATATTGAGTCACTCAGTGCGTTTCTACAGCTTTACTGCAGTCCCACCAGTGTGTTTCTACAGCTTTACTGCCGTCCCACCAGTGTGTTTCTACAATTTACTGCAGTCCCACCAGAGTGTTTCTACAGCTTTACTGCCGTCTCGCCAGTGTGTTTCTACAGCTTTACTGCAGTCCCACTAGTGTGTTTCTACATGCAGTCCCACCAGTGCGTTTCTACAGCTTTACTGCCGTCCCACCAGTGTGTTTCTACAGCTTTACTGCAGTCCCACCAGTGTGTTTCTACAGCTTTACTACAGTCCCACCAGTGTGTTTCTACAGCTTTACTGCAATCCCACCAGTGTGTTTCTACAGCTTTACTGCAGTCCCACCAGTGTGTTTCTACAGCTTTACTACAGTTCCACCAGTGTGTTTCTACAGCTTTACTGCCGTCCCACCAGTGTGTTTCTACAGCTTTACTGCAGTCCCACCAGTGTGTTTCTACAGCTTTACTGCAATCCCACCAGTGTGTTTCTACAGCTTTACTACAGTCTCACCAATGTGTTTCTACAGCTTTACTGCAGTCTCACCATTGTGTTTCTACAGCTTTACTGTAGTCTCACCAATGTGTTTCTACAGCTTTACTGCAGTATCACCAATGTGTTTCTACAGCTTTACTGCAGTCCCACCAGTGTGTTTCTACACCTTTACTGCAATCCCACCAGTGTGTTTCTACAGCTTTACTGCCGTCCCGCCAGTGTGTTTCTACAGCTTTACTGCAGTCTCACCAGTGTGTTTCTACATGCAGTCCCACCAGTGTGTTTCTACAGCTTTACTTCCGTCCGACCAGTGTGTTTCTACAGCTTTACTTCCGTCCCGCCAGTGTGTTTCTACAGCTTTACTGCAGTCCCGCCAGTGTGTTTCTACAGCTTTACTACAGACTCACCAATGTGTTTTTACAGCTTTACTACAGTCCCACCAGTGTGTTTCTACAGCTTTACTGCAGTCCCGCCAGTGTGTTTCTACAGCTTTACTGCCGTCCCACAAGTGTGTTTCTACAGCTTTACTGCAGTCTCACCAATGTGTTTCTACAGCTTTACTGCCGTCCCACCAGTGTGTTTCTACAGTTTACTGCAGTCTCACCAATGTGTTTCTACAGCTTTAATGCAGTCTCACCAATGTGTTTCTACAGCTTTACTGCAGTCCCACCAGTGTGTTTCTACAGCTTTACTGTCGTCCCATCAGTGTGTTTCTACAGCTTTACTGCCGTCCCACAAGAGTGTTTCTACAGCTTTACTGCAGTCCCACCAGTGTATTTCTACAGCTTTACTGCAGTCCCACCAGTGTGTTTCTACAGCTTTACTGCAGTCCCACCAGGGTGTTTCTACAGCTTTACTGAAGTCCCACCAGTGTGTTTCTACAGCTTTACTGCAGTCCCACCAGTGTGTTTCTACAGCTTTACTCCAGTCCTACTAGTGTATTTCTACAGCTTTACTGCCGTCCCACCAGTGTGTTTCTACAGCTTTACTTCCGTCCCACCAGTGTGTTTCTACAGCTTTATTTCCGTCCCGCCAGTGTGTTTCTACAGCTTTACTGCAGTCCCGCCAGTGTGTTTCTACAGCTTTACTACAGACTCACCAATGTGTTTTTACAGCTTTACTGCAGTCCCACCAGTGTGTTTCTACAGCTTTACTTCCGTCCCACCAGTGTGTTTCTACAGCTTTACTTCTGTCCCACCAGTGTGTTTCTATAGCTTTACATCCGTCCCACCAGTGTGTTTCTACAGCTTTACTACAGTCCCACCAGTGTGTTTCTACAGCTTTACTGCAGTCCCGCCAGTGTGTTTCTACAGCTTTACTCTCGTCCCACCAGTGTGTTTCTACAGCTTTACTGCAGTCCCACCAGTGTGTTTCTACAGCTTTAATGCAGTCCCACCAGTGTGTTTCTACAGCTTTACTGCAGTCTCACCAATGTGTTTCTACAGCTTTACTGCAGTCCACCAATGTGTTTCTACAGCTTTACTGCCGTCCCACCAGTGTGTTTCTACAGCTTTACTGCGGTCTCCCCAATGTGTTTCTACAACTTTACTGCAGTCTTACCAATGTGTCTCTACAGCTTTACTGCAATCCCACCAGTGTGTTTCTACAGCTTTACTGTCGTCCCATCAGTGTGTTTCTACAGCTTTACTGCCGTCCCACCAGAGTGTTTCTACAGCTTTAATGCAGTCCCACCAGTGTAATTCTACAGCTTTACTGCAGTCCCACAAGTGTGTTTCTACAGCTTTACTGCAGTCCCACCAGGGTGTTTCTACAGCTTTACTGAAGTCCCACCAGTGTGTTTCTACAGCTTTACTGCAGTCCCACCA
This sequence comes from Cepaea hortensis, assembly GCA_963921405.1. Taxonomy (NCBI): domain Eukaryota; kingdom Metazoa; phylum Mollusca; class Gastropoda; order Stylommatophora; family Helicidae; genus Cepaea; species Cepaea hortensis. Next base: position 24,461 of record CAWUFQ010000578.1, read on the forward strand.
GTGTGTTTTTACAACATTACTGCAGTCCCACCAGTGTGTTTCTACAGCTTTACTTCCGTCCCACCAGTGTGTTTCTACAGCTTTACTTCCGTCCCACCAGTGTGTTTCTACAGCTTTACTTCCGTCCCGCCAGTGTGTTTCTAGAGCTTTACTGCAGTCCCGCCAGTGTGTTTCTACAGCTTTACTGCAGTCTCACCAATGTGTTTCTACAGCTTTACTGCAGTCCCACCAGTGTGTTTTTACAGCTTCACTTCCGTCCCACCAGTGTGTTTCTGCAGCTTTACTGCAGTCCCACCAGTGTTTTTCCATAGCTTTACTTCCGTCCCACCAGTGTGTTTCTACAGCTTTACTACAGTCCCACCAGTGTGTTTCTACAGCTTTACTGCCGTCCCACCAGTGTGTTTCTACAGCTTTACTGCAGTTCCACCAGTGTGTATCTACAGCTTTACTGCAGTCCCACCAGTGTGTTTCTACAGCTTTACCGCAGTCTCACCAATGTGTTTCTACAGCTTTACAGCAGTCTCACCAATGTGTTTCTACAGCTTTACTGTCGTCCCATCAGTGTGTTTCTACAGCTTTACTGCCTGTCAGGACCTTAGAATTGGCTCGTTGGGCTAACACGTGTGAGACAGTACAAGTATAACATGATTCGACGTAAGACTCAACGACACAACGTTTTATGGATTTATTGCCATATTAAATACAGAACGATGATTACAACAATATACAATATATAACTCACGACGCTCACAACCACAATACAGCTCACAAGTCTGACGCTCAAGATGACAGTCGTTCGGCTTTCACCCACAGAGATCCACACAAACGCCTTGCTTTCACCGCACACGTCCTTCCAGTCTCAAGTCCCAGCTCGGTCTGTCGCTAGCGCGCAACTTGCTGACCGCCTCTAGTGGCGTCACGTGGCATGCGTGCGTCTTGTCGTCAGCCTGACCGCTGGTCGCGTGTCAGGTAACAATCTTGCCAGCCGACAATTCTTGTCCGCCGGGTGTCGTAACGATGTTGCTGCATAGCTATCCCATGTTAGGCTCTGACATCCTCCCCGGGTACCTCAATGAAAGATGCCATCTTTCATTCATGATGTATGTATATACTGGGGTAGTGTTAACTTCATGTCAGAGTCTACCCTTTCCCTGTGTTATGCATGAAAATACATATATGGCATAGAAATATATACGATAAATGTAAGTTGCATTGAAATGACAAATGAAGTTCAACTTTTAACACAAATCAGGTTTCATCCCCCTGATGGCTGGTTACCTCAATTGCAATAATACCCAGTCAGATCAGTAGTACCAGCTTCTCGCATCTACCTCGCAGCAATTTGAAAAAAACGTAATAATATGGTTGTTTTGCAACAGCCATCTAGCCAGACTGAAATACGGCTTTATATGAGTCGTATTAAACACTCAAACTCTGACCTCATTTGGCCAGGAGCTCTTATGTTGGTTTGCAATGTTGGCAGCTCTCTGCCATGCTTGGTGGACGCCTACCCGGTGTGTTAGCCATTTGAGCAACAAAATGTCTATTTATACAATACACACTATTGAATATGTTTCAAATTATGGCCCTTGGTGTAATTCATAAATGCAAGGGAAGTAATTTTGACATTCAAGCAATACAATAAATTACAATAATTATTTAATTTCTTAGCGTCATTGCTTGACGTTTCTTCATATTAACGAGAAAAAGTCGGTAATATGAATACATTAATCAAAATATGATTCTAAGATTACACTAATCAAAATAAATAAGTACCCAATTGGTGTATTATATTTTATAGATTCAAAAGGATTTTACAATCGTCATAAGTTTTTGAATATTTGTATATCGTCTGCTAATTTTGGTGTACTTTTTACATTACACAGGAAGTACACACGAAACTCAAAATTTAGTTGCTGTTACACTGTCTGAACACAACTGCTCAGGTTTTATTTTATAACGGATAGTAAAATGTTCTCAAAGGTCGTGTCTAATGTTATAGTATCACAACTTTCGGATTATGATGAAATGTTCTTATTTCAGATGTGTTCACAACTTATGGATAATGATCGTCTGTTCTTATTTCTGATGTTTGAGTGTCGAACCTTTTGGATTAAGTTCGCTTGTAGAAGTCACTGTTCAGTCCACATTTGCACACGTCGTTAAAATATCACGGTGAAGAAATCCACACACAGCTGTCACTGTTAACCCGCAAAGTTCGCTTCTGGTAAGTGGTTAAGCGTCTGTGACACTGTTCTTGTTGTATATTTACAGTTAATAATGTTCTCTTTCTAACACACACTACACAATTATACTACACTCATTACAAGACTTAATTAAAATAAGTATATTATACATGTCGGTTTTTAACCGTATCACAATTACAATTATAGACCTTACACAGTAGGTGAATAGAAACAAAATTCACTCATTGGTGGCTGTGTTGGTCTGAGTGTATTAGTACACTCTGCACTCAGACATTGCTTACTGGGTCGGTTGGACAACGGGACAAAAGATCGGCAATTGTATTGATTCTGCCTGGAATATGTCGAACCTCGAAACTGTAATTTTGAAGCTTCAAGGACCAGCGAGCAATCATATTGTTGGATGGTACTCCGGCATTTATATACCGTAATGGACTGTTGTCAGTTTCGATGATAAAGTGACGTCCTAGAAGGTATCTGGATAGTTTCGTCACACTTTCTACTAAGGCAAGTTCCTATAATTGTGGAATGGACCATGCACGCTCTCGAGGCCTTAGTTTTCTTGATATAAAACAAACGGGATGCAGGATGTTGTTGTATTCCTGCAACAGGACTGCCCCAATCGCAACGGAGCTAGCATCTGTTCTCAATCTGAAAGGTAAACGAATGTTGGGCAATTTAAGGATGAGATTATTCGAATTCTTATCAGAAAAGTATGCCAAAACTTTATGAAATGCATTTCGTAGGCATTCATCGTGTACAACTTTTTCAGGCTTATCCTTAGTTAGTAAATTAGTAAAAACCTCGGTCAGTTCTGAAAAATCAGGAATGAATTGCCTGTAATAATTGATCAGTCCCAACAAACTCCGGACTTGTTTCTTATTAGTCGGGAGTGACAGTTTTAGAATTTTGGAGACAATTTTGTTGTCTGTCATGACAAAGCCATTGGATATTCTGTACCCCAAAAATGATATCTCTTGGTAAGCCATGCTCACCTTTGAAGGCTTCACTGTCAGTCCGTGCTGTCTGATACGTTCTAGTGTCTGTTCTAGTGTCTTTATATGTTCCGTCATTGTCTCTGTATGGACACAGATGTCGTCGATATAGCAAATAATATTAGGAATGTCAGCTAGGAGGAGTCGTGTCATGCGTACGAATGTGGCTGGGGCATTGACTAGCCCAAATGGAAGTTTGCACCATTCGTACAGTCCCCAAGGCGTGGCAAAAGCTGTTAGATGTCTGCTGTCTTCATGTACAGCTATCTGCCAGTAACCTTTAGACATGTCAAGCGTCGTAAAGAACTTAGCGTCAGTCAGTTCTGTCAGAAGATCGTCAGTGTTTGCCATTGGTTCAAGATCTAAAACAGTTATTTTGTTCAGTTTTCTGTAGTCGATGCAAAGTCGTATTGTGTTGTCCTTTTTGCGTACAATGACCATGGGTGACGAGAAGTCTGATAAGGATCGTCTGATGATGTTGTTTTTTTCTAAGTTGATGATTTCTTGATGTAATTGTTCTTTGTAATGTAATGGTATTGTGTATGGTCTGCATCTTATGGGTGTGTTTGATGTGAGTGTGATGTGATGCTGTACTAATTCTGTTTGTCCTGGGTTGTCGGAAAAGATGGTGTTGTACTGTTGTATCAACTGTTTGCAACTGTTTGTCTCTGCTTGACTTAAGTTTGGATTGATCTTGATCTCATTCAAGCAGTTAGTCGTGTCTAATGTAGGTGTTGGAATCTCGTCGCTAGAATCGTCATCTTCGTGATCTATTATCACGGTGCAAGCTGTCGTATCGTCTTGTTCGTTGTCTCTGTTGTGGTATGGTCTTAGCATATTTATGTGAAATATTTTGTGTTTGTCTTTTATTAGGATTTCGTAGTCTACAGGTGAGATTTGTCTTGTCACTTTAAAAGGTCCCTGCCAAGAATCAGTCAGTAGCTGTCTGTCACTAGGTAGTAGTAGTAGAACGTCCTGTCCAGGTGTCAATGTTATAGTCCTGTTACCTTTGTCTGCGTACTGTCTGTAAGTAGCACCAGATAGTTTTAGTGCATTTTTAGCAATTTCACATGATTTAATAATCCTTTCACGCAATGATGTTACATACAAGAATGATGATATGGGTTTAAGTACTGGAGTAGAGTCAGTTAACATTTGGTGATAAATTGTTAATGGGCCTCGTGGTTTGGCACCATAGATTAATTCAAAAGGAGAGAAACCGGTACTAGAATGTGGTACCTCGCGGTAAGCAAAAAGGACAGCTGGTAGGTATACATCCCAGTTATTGGGGTGGTCTTGAGTTACTTTTGCAAGCATGTGCTTCAGATCCCCGTTAAGCTTTTCTATAATCCCGCTCGAGTGAGGATGATAGGGGCTATTGAAGACTTGCTTCACTCCTAACATTTTGGTGAAAGCTTGGGTCGATGCGGCAATAAACTGAGTGCCTCTATCAGACTGGATAGTATCTGGAAACCCAATTCGGGAGAAGATATGGAAGAACACTTCCATGATGTCGTTGGCAGTAATGTTCTTTAGAGGAATCGCTTCTGGCCAGCGACTACATTGATCAATAAAAGTTAGAATATATTTATTCCCTCTAGTTGTTGTATGACTAAGAGGGCCCACAATGTCAACTGATAATTTTTCAAAGGGTCGACTGGCTAAGTCAGTGACTTGTAACTTTGCCTGTGGGTGTTTACCTTTTTTTACCAGTTTCTGGCATGTATCACAACTTCTGCAATATGTTCTTATGTCATTGCAAAATTTTGGCCAATGAAACTGTGTCAATAACCTTGACCTGGTTTTAACATATGCCATATGACCTGCAAAAGGTATATCGTGAGCAAGATGTAAAGCTTGCTTGCGATAAGTAGTTGGCAAAACAGTTTGCTTCGTTGTAATATCACCTCTGGTGTAATACCTGGTGAGTATATCATTGTGTAAAGCAAAATGCCATTTTGCATTCTTGGTTATTCTTGCCTTTTTGCCGATCAGGTCAAAGTACTTTGACAGTGAAGGATCAGCTTTTTGAGCTGTTATGAATGCTTCCTTCATATAGTCACTAGGTGGTAATTCTGGGCTAAGCATTTGTATAGCCTCAGTTTGGTTACTTTCCTCTTGCACTCTAGCAGTAGCTCTTGTTACTGCGTTCACACACTCAATGACATCAGATGATGATGGAATGATATCGTTAATGATGTGATGAGAACTTAGTGCTGCATTAGCTAACATACATTCAATAGGTGATATGACATTTTCAATGATGACATTTGGTGGTGATGTCGTATTATCATCAATACATAGTGATGTTATGTCATGGTTATGAGGTTTGTCATTCACCTCAGGTAAGTTTCCTATGATTATATCGCACAATGGGTTTGTAAGTGCGGCGCACTTTACTTTCCCGGTGAGGAAAGGTGTTTCAATGTATGCCCATGCTAATGGATATTTCTCAATATTGCCTGAAAATGTTCTACATGTAATGTGCCTGCCTGTATAGTCTGTAGGCGTTATGAATGTTGTTTTCAGGCCAATAAGTGTACTTCCGGTGTCGCGAAGTACTGTAGCAAACTTGCCATTAACATACCCATGATGGATGTCTAATCTGCCTTTTGAGTCTATTACCAAGTTAGCTTCCTCATTGGCAATAGGGATGGCGTGCCCGCATGTTAAGATACCATCTTCATAGAAGGTGTTACAGACAGTGCATTTGTTAGCACTAAATACATCACAAGCCTGTGCTGCATTCACAGGATGTTTCTCTGGATTTTCGTCTTCTGACGCTGAGCTATCGAACAAGGCGGCATTGGCTTTGTTGGTCATATGCCTGCCTCTACAATCCATGCGATGGTGCCCGTAAGCCTTGCAGAGAAAACATTTACGTAAACTTTTGAACGATTTACGTTCTTTGTCTTGTCTGTTTACCATATTTTGCAAGTATGTTTGGTACCCTGGGTTTTTATCGCACATCTCGTTCAAATGGTGAGAAAATTTACAGTGAATGCAATGTCTAAATTTCTCAGAGGTAGGCCTGTTTGGTTTTTGCCTACTATAGTTTTTCTCATAGTTGGCCGCTGCTACCCAGTTACTGTCAGTAGCTTCAGTGGCAAAGCACTGTTTGTTGGCCGTGTAATAGGCCGACCCACGTTTACAAATGGTTTTACACATATTTAAACAATGTAGTAATGGATCACAATGAGACTTTTACGATCACATTTACATAACTATAACCTTGACAAATTTTACAAGTTCAAGAATTATAGTTTTAAATCGTTAATGACGTATGGTTTAAACAAAGACGAGCACCACACGTCTACATATATTAGGTTCTTAAACAAGGACGAGCAACCCACGTCCACACATGTCAGGACCTTAGAATTGGCTCGTTGGGCTAACACGTGTGAGACAGTACAAGTATAACATGATTCGACGTAAGACTCAACGACACAACGTTTTATGGATTTATTGCCATATTAAATACAGAACGATGATTACAACAATATACAATATATAACTCACGACGCTCACAACCACAATACAGCTCACAAGTCTGACGCTCAAGATGACAGTCGTTCGGCTTTCACCCACAGAGATCCACACAAACGCCTTGCTTTCACCGCACACGTCCTTCCAGTCTCAAGTCCCAGCTCGGTCTGTCGCTAGCGCGCAACTTGCTGACCGCCTCTAGTGGCGTCACGTGGCATGCGTGCGTCTTGTCGTCAGCCTGACCGCTGGTCGCGTGTCAGGTAACAATCTTGCCAGCCGACAATTCTTGTCCGCCGGGTGTCGTAACGATGTTGCTGCATAGCTATCCCATGTTAGGCTCTGACACTGCCGTCCCACCAGTGTGTTTCTAAAGCTTTACTGCAGTCCCACCAGTGTGTTTCTACAGCATTACTCCAGTCCTACCTGTGTGTTTCTACAGCTTTACTGCCGTCCCACCAGTGTGTTTCTACAGCTTTACTGCAGTCCCACCAGTGTGTTTCTATAGCTTTACTCCAGTCCTACCAGTGTGTTTCTACAGCTTTACTTCCGTCCCACCAGTGTGTTTCTACAGCTTTACTTCCGTCCCGCCAGTGTGTTTCTACAGCTTTACTGCAGTCCCGCCAGTGTGTTTCTACAGCTTTACTACAGACTCACCAATGTGTTTTTACAGCTTTACTACAGTCCCACCAGTGTGTTTCTTCAGCTTTACTGCAGTCCCGCCAGTTTGTTTCTACAGCTTTACTGCAGTCCCATAAGTGTGATTCTACAGATTTACTGCAGTCCCACCTGTGTGTTTCTAAAGCTTTACTGCAGTCCCACCAGTGTGTTTCTACAGCATTACTCCAGTCCTACCAGTGTGTTTCTACAGCTTTACTGCCGTCCCACCAGTGTGTTTCTACAGCTTTACTGCAGTCCCACCAGTGTGTTTCTATAGCTTTACTCCAGTCCTACCAGTGTGTTTCTACAGCTTTACTTCCGTCCCACCAGTGTGTTTCTACAGCTTTACTTCCGTCCCGCCAGTGTGTTTCTACAGCTTTACTTCCGTCTCGCCAGTGTGTTTCTACAGCTTTACTGCAGTCCCGCCAGTGTGTTTCTACAGCTTTACTACAGACTCACCAATGTGTTTTTACAGCTTTACTACAGTCCCACCAGTGTGTTTCTACAGCTTTACTGCAGTCCCGCCAGTGTGTTTATACAGCTTTACTGCCGTCCCACAAGTGTGTTTCTACAGCTTTACTGCAGTCCCACCAGTGCGTTTCTACAGCTTTACTGCAATCCCACCAGTGTGTTTCTACAGCTTTACTGCACTCTCACCAATGTGTTTCTACAGCTTTACTGCAGTCTCACCAATGTGTTTCTACAGCTTTACTGCCGTCCCACTAGTGTGTTTCTACAGCTTTACTGCGGTCTCACCAATGTGTTTCTACAGCTTTAATGCAGTCTCACCAATGTGTTTCTACAGCTTTACTGCAGTCCCACCAGTGTGTTTCTACAGCTTTACTGTCGTCCCATCAGTGTGTTTCTACAGCTTTACTGCCGTCCCACAAGAGTGTTTCTACAGCTTTACTGCAGTCCCACCAGTGTATTTCTACAGCTTTACTGCAGTCGCACCAGTGTGTTTCTACAGCTTTACTGCAGTCCCACCAGAGTGTTTCTACAGCTTTACTGAAGTCCCACCAGTGTGTTTCTACAGCTTTACTGCAGTCCCGCCAGTGTGTTTCTACAGCTTTACTCTCGTCCCACCAGTGTGTTTCTACAGCTTTACTGCAGTCCCACCAGTGTGTTTCTACAGCTTTAATGCAGTCCCACCAGTGTGTTTCTACAGCTTTACTGCAGTATCACCAATGTGTTTCTACAGCTTTACTGCAGTCCACCAATGTGTTTCTACAGCTTTACTGCCGTCCCACCAGTGTGTTTTTACAGCTTTACTGCGGTCTCACCAATGTGTTTCTACAACTTTACTGCAGTCTTACCAATGTGTCTCTACAGCTTTACTGCAATCCCACCAGTGTGTTTCTACAGCTTTACTGTCGTCCCATCAGTGTGTTTCTACAGCTTTACTGCCATCCCACCAGAGTGTTTCTACAGCTTTAATGCAGTCTCACCAGTGTGTTTCTACAGCTTTACTCTCGTCCCACCAGTGTGTTTCTACAGCTTTACTGCAGTCCCACCAGTGTGTTTCTACAGCTTTAATGCAGTCCCACCAGTGTGTTTCTACAGCTTTACTGCAGTCTAACCAATGTGTTTCTACAGCTTTACTGCAGTCCACCAATGTGTTTCTACAGCTTTACTGCCGTCCCACCAGTGTGTTTCTACAGCTTTACTGCGGTCTCACCAATGTGTTTCTACAACTTTACTGCAGTCTTACCAATGTGTCTCTACAGCTTTACTGCAATCCCACCAGTGTGTTTCTACAGCTTTACTGTCGTCCCATCAGTGTGTTTCTACAGCTTTACTGCCGTCCCACCAGAGTGTTTCTACAGCTTTAATGCAGTCCCACCAGTGTAATTCTACAGCTTTACTGCAGTCCCACCAGTGTGTTTCTACAGCTTTACTGCAGTCCCACCAGGGTGTTTCTACAGCTTTACTGAAGTCCCACCAGTGTGTTTCTACAGCTTTACTGCAGTCCCACCAGTGTGTTTTTACAGCTTTACTGCAGTCCCACCAGTGTGTTTCTACAGCTTTACTGCTGTCCCACCAGTGTGTTTCTACAGCTTTACTTCCGTCACACCAGTGTGTTTCTACAGCTTTACTTCCGTCCCACCAGTGTGTTTCTACAGCTTTACTTCCGTCCCGCCAGTGTGTTTCTACAGCTTTACTGCAGTCCCGCCATTGTGTTTCTACAGCTTTACTACAGTCTCACCAATGTGTTTCTACAGCTTTACTGCAGTCCCACCAGTGTGTTTCTACAGCTTCACTTCCGTCCCACCAGTGTGTTTCTACAGCTTTACTTCCGTCCCACCAGTGTGTTTCCATAGCTTTACTTCCGTCCCACCAGTATGTTTCTACAGCTTTACTACAGTCCCAACAGTGTGTTTCTACAGCTTTACTGCAGTCCCGCCAGTGTGTTTCTACAGCTTTACTTCCGTCCCACCAGTGTGTTTCTACAGCTTTACTGCAGTCCCACCAGTGTGTTTCTACAGCTTTACTGCAGTCCCACCAGTGTGTTTCTACAGCTTTACTGCAGTCTCACCAATGTGTTTCTACAACTTTACTGCAGTCCAACCAGGGTGTTTCTACAGCTTTACTGAAGTCCCACAAGTGTGTTTCTACAGCTTTACTCCAGTTCTACCAGTGTGTTTCTACAGCTTTACTGCAGTCCCACCAGAGTGTTTCTATAGCTTTACTGCAGTCCCACCAGTGTATTTCTACAGCTTTTCTGAAGTCCCACAAGTGTGTTTCTACAGCTTTACTGCAGTCCCACCAGTGTGTTTCTACAGCTTTACTCCAGTTCTAACAGTGTGTTTCTACAGCTTTACTGCCGTCCCACCAGTGTATTGATTCAGCTTTACTTCCGTCCCACCAGTGTGTTTCTACAGCTTTACTCCATTCCTACCAGTGTGTTTCTACAGCTTTACTACAGTCTCACCAATGTGTTTCTACAGCTTTACTGCAGTCGCACCAGTGTGTTTCTACAGCTTTACTGCAGTCCCATAAGTGTGTTTCTACAGATTTACTGCAGTCCCACCTGTGTGTTTCTAAAGCTTTACTGCAGTCCCACCAGTGTGTTTCTACAGCATTACTCCAGTCCTACCAGTGCGTTTCTACAGCTTTACTGCCGTCCCACCAGTGTGTTTATACAGCTTTACTGCAGTCCCACCAGTGTGTTTCTATTTTTTACTCCAGTCCTACCAGTGTGTTTCTACAGCTTTACTTCCGTCCCACCAGTGTGTTTCTACAGCTTTACTGCAGTCCCGCCAGTGTGTTTCTACAGCTTTACTACAGACTCACCAATGTGTTTTTACAGCTTTACTACAGTCCCACCAGTGTGTTTCTACAGCTTTACTGCAGTCCCGCCAGTGTGTTTCTACAGCTTTACTGCCGTCCCACAAGTGTGTTTCTACAGCTTTACTGCAGTCCCATCAGTGCGTTTCTACAGCTTTACTGCAATCCCACCAGTGTGTTTCTACAGCTTTACTGCACTCCCACCAATGTGTTTCTACAGCTTTACTGCAGTCTCACCAATGTGTTTCTACAACTTTACTGCCGTCCCACCAGTGTGTTTCTACAGCTTTACTGCAGTCTCACAAATGTGTTTCTACAGCTTTAATGCAGTCTCACCAATGTGTTTCTACAGCTTTACTGCAGTCCCACCAGTGTGTTTCTACAGCTTTACTGTCGTCCCATCAGTGTGTTTCTACAGCTTTACTGCCGTCCCACAAGAGTGTTTCTACACCTTTACTGCAGTCCCACCAGTGTATTTCTACAGCTTTACTGCAGTCCCCCCAGTGTGTTTCTACAGCGTTACTGCAGTCCCACCAGGGTGTTTCTACAGCTTTACTGAAGTCCCACCAGTGTGTTTCTACAGCTTTACTGCAGTCCCACCAGTGTGTTTCTACAGCTTTACTCCAGTCCTACCAGTGTGTTTCTACAGCTTTACTGCCGTCCCACCAGTGTGTGTCTACAGCTTTACTTCCGTCCCACCAGTGTGTTTCTACAGCTTTATTTCCGTCCCGCCAGTGTGTTTCTACAACTTTACTGCAGTCCCGCCAGTGTGTTTCTACAGCTTTACTACAGACTCACCAATGTGTTTCTACAGCTTTACTTCTGTCCCACCAGTGTGTTTCTATAGCTTTACATCCGTCCCACCAGTGTGTTTCTACAGCTTTACTACATTCCCACCAGTGTGTTTCTACAGCTTTACTGCAGTCCCGCCAGTGTGTTTCTACAACTTTACTCTCGTCCCACCAGTGTGTTTCTACAGCTTTACTGCAGTCCCACCAGTTTGTTTCTACAGCTTTAATGCAGTCCCACCAGTGTGTTTCTACAGCTTTACTGCAATCTCACCAATGTGTTTCTACAGCTTTACTGCAGTCCACCAATGTGTTTCTACAGCTTTACTGCCGTCCCACCAGTGTGTTTCTACAGCTTTACTGCGGTCTCACCAATGTGTTTCTACAACTTTGCTGCAGTCTTACCAATGTGTCTCTACAGCTTTACTGCATTCCCACCAGTGTGTTTCTACAGCTTTACTGTCGTCCCATCAGTGTGTTTCTACAGCTTTACTGCCGTCCCACCAGAGTGTTTCTACAGCTTTAATGCAGTCCCACCAGTGTAATTCTACAGCTTTACTGCAGTCCCACCAGTGTGTTTCTACAGCTTTACTGCAGTCCCACCAGGGTGTTTCTACAGCTTTACTTAAGTCCCACCAGTGTGTTTCTACAGCTTTACTGCAGTCCCACCAGTGTGTTTTTACAGCTTTACTGCAGTCCCACCAGTGTGTTTCTACAGCTTTACTTCCGTCCCACCAGTGTGTTTCTACAGCTTTACTTCCGTCCCACCAGTGTGTTTCTACAGCTTTACTTCCGTTCCGCCAGTGTGTTTCTAGAGCTTTACTGCAGTCCCGCCAGTGTGTTTCTACAGCTTTACTACAGTCTCACCAATGTGTTTCTACAGCTTTACTGCAGTCCCACCAGTGTGTTTTTACAGCTTCACTTCCGTCCCACCAGTGTGTTTCTACAGCTTTACTGCAGTCCCACCAGTGTTTTTCCATAGCTTTACTTCCGTCCCACCAGTGTGTTTCTACAGCTTTACTACAGTCTCACCAGTGTGTTTCTACAGCTTTACTTCCGTCCCACCAGTGTGTTTCTACAGCTTTACTTCCGTCCCGCCAGTGTGTTTCTACAGCTTTACTGCAGTCCCGCCATTGTGTTTCTACAGCTTTACTACAGTCTCACCAATGTGTTTCTACAGCTTTACTGCAGTCCCACCAGTGTGTTTCTACAGCTTCACTTCCGTCCCACCAGTGTGTTTCTACAGCTTTACTTCCGTCCCACCAGTGTGTTTCCATAGCTTTACTTCCGTCCCACCAGTATGTTTCTACAGCTTTACTACAGTCCCAACAGTGTGTTTCTACAGCTTTACTGCAGTCCCGCCAGTGTGTTTCTACAGCTTTACTTCCGTCCCACCAGTGTGTTTCTACAGCTTTACTGCAGTCCCACCAGTGTGTTTCTACAGCTTTACTGCAGTCCCACCAGTGTGTTTCTACAGCTTTACTGCAGTCTCACCAATGTGTTTCTACAACTTTACTGCAGTCCAACCAGGGTGTTTCTACAGCTTTACTGAAGTCCCACAAGTGTGTTTCTACAGCTTTAATCCAGTTCTACCAGTGTGTTTCTACAGCTTTACTGCAGTCCCACCAGAGTGTTTCTATAGCTTTACTGCAGTCCCACCAGTGTATTTCTACAGCTTTTCTGAAGTCCCACAAGTGTGTTTCTACAGCTTTACTGCAGTCCCACCAGTGTGTTTCTACAGCTTTACTCCAGTTCTAACAGTGTGTTTCTACAGCTTTACTGCCGTCCCACCAGTGTATTGATTCAGCTTTACTTCCGTCCCACCAGTGTGTTTCTACAGCTTTACTCCATTCCTACCAGTGTGTTTCTACAGCTTTACTACAGTCTCACCAATGTGTTTCTACAGCTTTACTGCAGTCGCACCAGTGTGTTTCTACAGCTTTACTGCAGTCCCATAAGTGTGTTTCTACAGATTTACTGCAGTCCCACCTGTGTGTTTCTAAAGCTTTACTGCAGTCCCACCAGTGTGTTTCTACAGCATTACTCCAGTCCTACCAGTGCGTTTCTACAGCTTTACTGCCGTCCCACCAGTGTGTTTATACAGCTTTACTGCAGTCCCACCAGTGTGTTTCTATAGCTTTACTCCAGTCCTACCAGTGTGTTTCTACAGCTTTACTTCCGTCCCACCAGTGTGTTTCTACAGCTTTACTGCAGTCCCGCCAGTGTGTTTCTACAGCTTTACTACAGACTCACCAATGTGTTTTTACAGCTTTACTACAGTCCCACCAGTGTGTTTCTACAGCTTTACTGCAGTCCCGCCAGTGTGTTTCTACAGCTTTACTGCCGTCCCACAAGTGTGTTTCTACAGCTTTACTGCAGTCCCATCAGTGCGTTTCTACAGCTTTACTGCAATCCCACCAGTGTGTTTCTACAGCTTTACTGCACTCCCACCAATGTGTTTCTACAGCTTTACTGCAGTCTCACCAATGTGTTTCTACAACTTTACTGCCGTCCCACCAGTGTGTTTCTACAGCTTTACTGCAGTCTCACAAATGTGTTTCTACAGCTTTAATGCAGTCTCACCAATGTGTTTCTACAGCTTTACTGCAGTCCCACCAGTGTGTTTCTACAGCTTTACTGTCGTCCCATCAGTGTGTTTCTACAGCTTTACTGCCGTCCCACAAGAGTGTTTCTACACCTTTACTGCAGTCCCACCAGTGTATTTCTACAGCTTTACTGCAGTCCCCCCAGTGTGTTTCTACAGCGTTACTGCAGTCCCACCAGGGTGTTTCTACAGCTTTACTGAAGTCCCACCAGTGTGTTTCTACAGCTTTACTGCAGTCCCACCAGTGTGTTTCTACAGCTTTACTCCAGTCCTACCAGTGTGTTTCTACAGCTTTACTGCCGTCCCACCAGTGTGTGTCTACAGCTTTACTTCCGTCCCACCAGTGTGTTTCTACAGCTTTATTTCCGTCCCGCCAGTGTGTTTCTACAACTTTACTGCAGTCCCGCCAGTGTGTTTCTACAGCTTTACTACAGACTCACCAATGTGTTTCTACAGCTTTACTTCTGTCCCACCAGTGTGTTTCTATAGCTTTACATCCGTCCCACCAGTGTGTTTCTACAGCTTTACTACAGTCCCACCAGTGTGTTTCTACAGCTTTACTGCAGTCCCGCCAGTGTGTTTCTACAACTTTACTCTCGTCCCACCAGTGTGTTTCTACAGCTTTACTGCAGTCCCACCAGTTTGTTTCTACAGCTTTAATGCAGTCCCACCAGTGTGTTTCTACAGCTTTACTGCAATCTCACCAATGTGTTTCTACAGCTTTACTGCAGTCCACCAATGTGTTTCTACAGCTTTACTGCCGTCCCACCAGTGTGTTTCTACAGCTTTACTGCGGTCTCACCAATGTGTTTCTACAACTTTGCTGCAGTCTTACCAATGTGTCTCTACAGCTTTACTGCATTCCCACCAGTGTGTTTCTACAGCTTTACTGTCGTCCCATCAGTGTGTTTCTACAGCTTTACTGCCGTCCCACCAGAGTGTTTCTACAGCTTTAATGCAGTCCCACCAGTGTAATTCTACAGCTTTACTGCAGTCCCACCAGTGTGTTTCTACAGCTTTACTGCAGTCCCACCAGGGTGTTTCTACAGCTTTACTTAAGTCCCACCAGTGTGTTTCTACAGCTTTACTGCAGTCCCACCAGTGTGTTTTTACAGCTTTACTGCAGTCCCACCAGTGTGTTTCTACAGCTTTACTTCCGTCCCACCAGTGTGTTTCTACAGCTTTACTTCCGTCCCACCAGTGTGTTTCTACAGCTTTACTTCCGTTCCGCCAGTGTGTTTCTAGAGCTTTACTGCAGTCCCGCCAGTGTGTTTCTACAGCTTTACTACAGTCTCACCAATGTGTTTCTACAGTTTTACTGCAGTCCCACCAGTGTGTTTTTACAGCTTCACTTCCGTCCCACCAGTGTGTTTCTACAGCTTTACTGCAGTCCCACCAGTGTTTTTCCATAGCTTTACTTCCGTCCCACCAGTGTGTTTCTACAGCTTTACTACAGTCTCACCAGTGTGTTTCTACAGCTTTACTGCCGTCCCACCAGTGTGTTTCTACAGCTTTACTGCAGTTCCACCAGTGTGTATCTACAGCTTTACTGCAGTCCCACCAGTGTGTTTCTACAGCTTTACTGCAGTCTCACCAATGTTTTTCTACAGCTTTACAGCAGTCTCACCAATGTGTTTCTACAGCTTTACTGCATTCTCACCAATGTGTTTCTACAGCTTTACTGCAGTCCCACCAGTGTGTTTCTACAGCTTTACTGTCGTCCCATCAGTGTGTTTCTACAGCTTTACTGCCGTCCCACCAGTGTGTTTCTAAAGCTTTACTGCAGTCACACCAGTGTGTTTCTACAGCATTACTCCAGTCCTACCAGTGTGTTTCTACAGCTTTACTGCCGTCCCACCAGTGTGTTTCTACAGCTTTACTGCAGTCTCACCAGTGTGTTTCTATAGCTTTACTCCAGTCCTACCAGTGTGTTTCTACAGCTTTACTTCCGTCCCACCAGTGTGTTTCTACAGCTTTACTTCCGTCCCGCCAGTGTGTTTCTACAGCTTTACTGCAGTCCCGCCAGTGTGTTTCTACAGCTTTACTACAGACTCACCAATGTGTTTTTACAGCTTTACTACAGTCCCACCAGTGTGTTTCTACAGCTTTAATGCAGTCCCGCCAGTGTGTTTCTACAGCTTTACTGCAGTCCCATAAGTGTGATTCTACAGATTTACTGCAGTCCCACCTGTGTGTTTCTAAAGCTTTACTGCAGTCCCACCAGTGTGTTTCTACAGCATTACTCCAGTCCTACCAGTGTGTTTCTAAAGCTTTACTGCCGTCCCACCAGTGTGTTTCTACAGCTTTACTGCAGTCCCACCAGTGTGTTTCTATAGCTTTACTCCAGTCCTACCAGTGTGTTTCTACAGCTTTACTTCCGTCCCACCAGTGTGTTTCTACAGCTTTACTTCCGTCCCGCCAGTGTGTTTCTACAGCTTTACTGCAGTCCCGCCAGTGTGTTTCTACAGCTTTACTACAGACTCACCAATGTGTTTTTAGAGCTTTACTACATTCCCACCAGTGTGTTTCTACAGCTTTACTGCAGTCCCGCCAGTGTGTTTCTACAGCTTTACTGCCGTCCCACAAGTGTGTTTCTACAGCTTTACTGCAGTCCCACCAGTGCGTTTCTACAGCTTTACTGCAATCCCACCAGTGTGTTTCTACAGCTTTACTGCACTCTCACCAATGTGTTTCTACAGCTTTACTGCAGTCTCACCAATGTGTTTCTACAGCTTTACTGCCGTCCCACCAGTGTGTTTCTACAGCTTTACTGCAGTCTCACCAATGTGTTTCTACAGCTTTAATGCAGTCTCACCAATGTGTTTCTACAGCTTTACTGCAGTCCCACCAGTGTGTTTCTACAGCTTTACTGTCGTCCCATCAGTGTGTTTCTACAGCTTTACTGCCGTCCCAACAGAGTGTTTCTACAGCTTTACTGCAGTCCCACCAGTGTAATTCTACAGCTTTACTGCAGTCCCACCAGTGTGTTTCTACAGCTTTACTGCAGTCCCACCAGGGTGTTTCTACAGCTTTACTGAAGTCCCACCAGTGTGTTTCTACAGCTTTACTGCAGTCCCACCAGTGTGTTTTTACAGCTTTACTGCAGTCCCACCAGTGTGTTTCTACAGCTTTACTGCCGTCCCACCAGTGTGTTTCTACAGCTTTACTTCCGTCCCACCAGTGTGTTTCTACAGCTTTATTTCCGTCCCGCCAGTGTGTTTCTACAGCTTTACTACAGTCCCGCCAGTGTGTTTCTACAGCTTTACTACAGACTCACTAATGTGTTTTTACAGCTTTACTGCAGTCCCACCAGTGTGTTTCTACAGCTTCACTTCTGTCCCACCAGTGTGTTTCTACAGCCTTACTGCAGTCCCACCAGTGTGTTTCTATAGCTTTACATCCGTCCCACCAGTGTGTTTCTACAGCTTTACTACAGTCCCACCAGTGTGTTTCTACAGCTTTACTGCAGTCCCGCCAGTGTGTTTCTACAGCTTTACTCTCGTCCCACCAGTGTGTTTCTACAGCTTTACTGCAGTCCCGCCAGTGTGTTTCTACAGCTTTACTCTCGTCCCACCAGTGTGTTTCTACAGCTTTACTGCAGTCCCACCAGTTTGTTTCTACAGCTTTACTGCAGTCTCACCAATGTGTTTCTACAGCTTTACAGCAGTCTCACCAATGTGTTTCTACAGCTTTACTGCATTCTCACCAATGTGTTTCTCCAGCTTTACTGCAGTCCCACCAGTGTGTTTCTACAGCTTTACTGTCGTCCCATCAGTGTGTTTCTACAGCTTTACTGCCGTCCCACCAGTGTGTTTCTAAAGCTTTACTGCAGTCCCACCAGTGTGTTTCTACAGCATTACTCCAGTCCTACCAGTGTGTTTCTACAGCTTTACTGCCGTCCCACCAGTGTGTTTCTACAGCTTTACTGCAGTCCCACCAGTGTGTTTCTATAGCTTTACTCCAGTCCTACCAGTGTGTTTCTACAGCTTTACTTCCGTCCCACCAGTGTGTTTCTACAGCTTTACTTCCGTCCCGCCAGTGTGTTTCTACAGCTTTACTGCAGTCCCGCCAGTGTGTTTCTACAGCTTTACTACAGACTCACCAATGTGTTTTTACAGCTTGACTACAGTCCCACCAGTGTGTTTCTACAGCTTTACTGCAGTCCCGCCAGTGTGTTTCTACAGCTTTACTGCATTCCCATAAGTGTGATTCTACAGATTTACTGCAGTCCCACCTGTGTGTTTCTAAAGCTTTACTGCAGTCCCACCAGTGTGTTTCTACAGCATTACTCCAGTCCTACCAGTGTGTTTCTACAGCTTTACTGCCGTCCCACCAGTGTGTTTCTACAGCTTTACTGCAGTCCCACCAGTGTGTTTCTATAGCTTTACTCCAGTCCTACCAGTGTGTTTCTACAGCTTTACTTCCGTCCCACCAGTGTGTTTCTACAGCTTTACTTCCGTCCCGCCAGTGTGTTTCTACAGCTTTACTACAGACTCACCAATGTGTTTTTACAGCTTTACTACAGTCCCACCAGTGTGTTTCTACAGCTTTAATGCAGTCCCGCCAGTGTGTTTCTACAGCTTTACTGCCGTCCCACAAGTGTGTTTCTACAGCTTTACTGCAGTCCCACCAGTGCATTTCTACAGCTTTACTGCAATCCCACCAGTGTGTTTCTACAGCTTTACTGCACTCTCACCAATGTGTTTCTACAGCTTTACTGCAGTCTCACCAATGTGTTTCTACAGCTTTACTGCCGTCCCACCAGTGTGTTTCTACAGCTTTACTGCAGTCTCACCAATGTGTTTCTACAGCTTTAATGCAGTCTCACCAATGTGTTTCTACAGCTTTACTGCCGTCCCACCAGTGTGTTTCTACAGCTTTACTGCAGTCTCACCAGTGTGTTTCTACAGCTTTACTGCAGTCCCACCAGGGTGTTTCTACAGCTTTACTGAAGTCCCACCAGTGTGTTTCTACAGCTTTACTGCAGTCCCACCAGTGTGTTTTTACAGCTTTACTGCAGTCCCACCAGTGTGTTTCTACAGCTTTACTGCCGTCCACCAGTGTGTTTCTACAGCTTTACTTCCGTCCCACCAGTGTGTTTCTACAGCTTTACTACAGTCCTACCAGTGTGTTTCTACAGCTTTACTGCCGTCCCACCAGTGTGTTTCTACAGCTTTACTTCCGTCCCACCAGTGTGTTTCTACAGCTTTATTTCCGTCCCGCCAGTGTGTTTCTACAGCTTTACTGCAGTCCCGCCAGTGTGTTTCTACAGCTTTACTACAGACTCACTAATGTGTTTTTACAGCTTTACTGCAGTCCCACCAGTGTGTTTCTACAGCTTTACTGCAGTCCCACCAGTGTGTTTCTACAGCTTTACTGCAGTCCCACCAGTGTGTTTCTACAGCTTTAATGCAGTCCCACCAGTGTGTTTCTACAGCTTTACTGCAGTCTCACCAATGTGTTTCTACAGCTTTACTGCAGTCCACCAATGTGTTTCTACAGCTTTACTGCCGTCCCACCAGTGTGTTTCTACAGCTTTACTGCGGTCTCACCAATGTGTTTCTACAACTTAACTGCAGTCTTACCAATGTGTCTCTACAGCTTTACTGCAATCCCACCAGTGTGTTTCTACAGCTTTACTGTCGTCCCATCAGTGTGTTTCTACAGCTTTACTGCCGTCCCACCAGAGTGTTTCTAAAGCTTTAATGCAGTCCCACCAGTGTAATTCTACAGCTTTACTGCAGTCCCACCAGTGTGTTTCTACAGCTTTACTGCAGTCCCACCAGGGTGTTTCTACAGCTTTACTGAAGTCCCACCAGTGTGTTTCTACAGCTTTACTGCAGTCCCACCAGTGTGTTTTTACAGCTTTACTGCAATCCCACCAGTGTGTTTCTACAGCTTTACTTCCGTCCCACCAGTGTGTTTCTACAGCTTTACTTCCGTCCCACCAGTGTGTTTCTACAGCTTAACTTCCGTCCCACCAGTGTGTTTCTACAGCTTTACTGCAGTTCCACCAGTGTGTATCTACAGCTTTACTGCAGTCCCACCAGTGTGTTTCTACAGCTTTACTGCAGTCTCACCAATGTGTTTCTACAGCTTTACAGCAGTCTCACCAATGTGTTTCTAGAGCTTTACTGCAATCCCACCAGTGTGTTTCTACAGCTTTACTTCCGTCCCGCCAGTGTGTTTCTACAGCTTTACTTCCGTCTCGCCAGTGTGTTTCTACAGCTTTACTGCAGTCCCGCCAGTGTGTTTCTACAGCTTTACTACAGACTCACCAATGTGTTTTTACAGCTTTACTACAGTCCCGCCAGTGTGTTTCTACAGCTTTACTACAGACTCACCAATGTGTTTTTACAGCTTTACTACAGTCCCACCAGTGTGTTTCTACAGCTTTACTTCAGTCCCGCCAGTGTGTTTCTACAGCTTTACTGCCGTCCCACCAGTGTGTTTCTACAGCTTTACTGCAGTCCCACCAGTGCGTTTCTACAGCTTTACTGCAATCCCACCAGTGTGTTTCTACAGCTTTACTGCACTCTCACCAATGTGTTTCTACAGCTTTACTGCCGTCCCACCAGTGTGTTTCTACAGCTTTACTGCAGTCTCACCAATGTGTTTCTACAGCTTTACTGTCGTCCCATCAGTGTGTTTCTACAGCTTTACTGCCGTCCCACAAGAGTGTTTCTACAGCTTTACTGCAGTCCCACCAGTGTATTTCTACAGCTTTACTGCAGTCCCACCAGTGTGTTTCTACAGCTTTACTGCAGTCCCACCAGGGTGTTTCTACAGCTTTACTGAAGTCCCACCAGTGTGTTTCTACAGCTTTACTGCAGTCCCACCAGTGTGTTTCTACAGCTTTACTCCAGTCCTACCAGTGTGTTTCTACAGCTTTACTGCCGTCCCACCAGTGTATTTCTTCAGCTTTACTGCCGTCCCACCAGTGTGTTTCTACAGCTTTACTTCCGTCCCACCAGTGTATTTCTACAGCTTTATTGCAGTCCCACCAGTGTGTTTCTACAGCTTTACTGCAGTCCCACCAGGTTGTTTCTACAGCTTTACTGCAGTCCCACCAGTGTGTTTTTACAGCTTCACTTCCGTCCCACCAGTGTGTTTCTACAGCTTTACTGCAGTCCCACCAGTGTTTTTCCATAGCTTTACTTCCGTCCCACCAGTGTGTTTCTACAGCTTTACTACAGTCTCACCAGTGTGTTTCTACAGCTTTACTGCCGTCCCACCAGTGTGTTTCTACAGCTTTACTGCAGTTCCACCAGTGTGTATCTACAGCTTTACTGCAGTCCCACCAGTGTGTTTCTACAGCTTTACTGCAGTCTCACCAATGTTTTTCTACAGCTTTACAGCAGTCTCACCAATGTGTTTCTACAGCTTTACTGCATTCTCACCAATGTGTTTCTACAGCTTTACTGCAGTTCCACCAGTGTGTTTCTACAGCTTTACTGTCGTCCCATCAGTGTGTTTCTACAGCTTTACTGCCGTCCCACCAGTGTGTTTCTATAGCTTTACTACAGTCCCACCAATGTGTTTCTACAGCTTTACTGCATTCTAACCAATGTGTTTCTACAGGTTTACTGCAGTCCCACCTGTGTGTTTCTACAGCTTTACTGTCGTCCCATCAGTGTGTTTCTACAGCTTTACTGCCGTCCCACCAGTGTGTTTCTAAAGCTTTACTGCAGTCCCACCAGTGGGTTTCTATAGCTTTACTCCAGTCCTACCAGTGTGTTTCTACAGCTTTACTTCCGTCCCACCAGTGTGTTTCAACAGCTTTACTTCCGTCCCGCCAGTGTGTTTCTACAGCTTTACTGCAGTCCCGCCAGTGTGTTTCTACAGCTTTACTACAGACTCACCAATGTGTTTTTACAGCTTTACTACAGTCCCACCAGTGTGTTTCTACAGCTTTACTTCAGTCCCGCCAGTGTGTTTCTACAGCTTTACTGCCGTCCCACCAGTGTGTTTCTACAGCTTTACTGCAGTCCCACCAGTGCGTTTCTACAGCTTTACTGCAATCCCACCAGTGTGTTTCTACAGCTTTACTGCACTCTCACCAATGTGTTTCTACAGCTTTACTGCCGTCCCACCAGTGTGTTTCTACAGCTTTACTGCAGTCTCACCAATGTGTTTCTACAGCTTTACTGCAGTCCCACCAGTGTGTTTCTACAGCTTTACTGTCGTCCCATCAGTGTGTTTCTACAGCTTTACTGCCGTCCCACAAGAGTGTTTCTACAGCTTTACTGCAGTCCCACCAGTGTGTTTCTACAGCTTTACTGCAGTCCCACCAGGGTGTTTCTACAGCTTTACTGAAGTCCCACCAGTGTGTTTCTACAGCTTTACTGCAGTCCCACCAGTGTGTTTCTACAGCTTTACTCCAGTCCTACCAGTGTGTTTCTACAGCTTTACTGCCGTCCCACCAGTGTATTTCTTCAGCTTTACTGCCGTCCCACCAGTGTGTTTCTACAGCTTTACTTCCGTCCCACCAGTGTATTTCTACAGCTTTATTGCAGTCCCACCAGTGTGTTTCTACAGCTTTACTGCAGTCCCACCAGGTTGTTTCTACAGCTTTACTGAAGTCCCACCAGTGTGTTTCTACAGCTTTACTGCCGTCCCACCAGAGTGTTTCTAGAGCTTTACTGCAGTCCCACCAGTGTATTTCTACAGCTTTACTGCAGTCCCACCAGTGTGTTTTTACAGCTTCACTTCCGTCCCACCAGTGTGTTTCTACAGCTTTACTGCAGTCCCACCAGTGTTTTTCCATAGCTTTACTTCCGTCCCACCAGTGTGTTTCTATAGCTTTACTACAGTCCCACCAGTGTGTTTCTACAGCTTTACTGCCGTCCCACCAGTGTGTTTCCACAGCTTTACTGCAGTTCCACCAGTGTGTATCTACAGCTTTACTGCAGTCCCACCAGTGTGTTTCTGCAGCTTTACTGCAGTCTCACCAATGTGTTTCTACAGCTTTACAGCAGTCTCACCAATGTGTTTCTACAGCTTTACTGCATTCTCACCAATGTGTTTCTACAGGTTTACTGCAGTCCCACCTGTGTGTTTCTACAGCTTTACTGTCGTCCCATCAGTGTGTTTCTACAGCTTTACTGCCGTCCCACCAGTGTGTTTCTAAAGCTTTACTGCAGTCCCACCAGTGTGTTTCTATAGCTTTACTCCAGTCCTACCAGTGTGTTTCTACAGCTTTACTTCCGTCCCACCAGTGTGTTTCTACAGCTTTACTTCCGTCCCGCCAGTGTGTTTCTACAGCTTTACTGCAGTCCCGCCAGTGTGTTTCTACAGCTTTACTACAGACTCACCAATGTGTTTTTACAGCTTTACTACAGTTCCACCAGTGTGTTTCTACAGCTTTACTTCAGTCCCGCCAGTGTGTTTCTACAGCTTTACTGCCGTCCCACCAGTTTGTTTCTACAGCTTTACTGCAGTCCCACCAGTGCGTTTCTACAGCTTTACTGCAATCCCACCAGTGTGTTTCTACAGCTTTACTGCACTCTCACCAATCTGTTTCTACAGCTTTACTGTCGTCCCATCAGTGTGTTTCTACAGCTTTACTGCCGTCCCACCAGAGTGTTTCTAGAGCTTTACTGCAGTCCCAGCAGTGTATTTGTACAGCTTTACTGAAGTCCCACCAGTGTGTTTCTACAGCTTTACTGCAGTCCCGCCAGTGTGTTTCTACAGCTTTACGCCAGTCCTACCAGTGTGTTTCTACAGCTTTACTGCCGTCCCACCAGTGTATTTCTTCAGCTTTACTGCCGTCTCACCAGTGTGTTTCTACAGCTTTACTTCCGTCCCACCAGTGTGTTTCTACAGCTTTACTTCCGTCCCACCAGTGTGTTTCTACAGCTTTACTTCCGTCCCACCAGTGTGTTTCTACAGCTTTACTTCCGTCCCACCAGTGTGTTTCTACAGCTTTACTTCCGTCCCGCCAGTGTGTTTGTACAGCTTTACTGCAGTCCCGCCAGTGTGTTTCTACAGCTTTACTACAGTCTCACCAATGTGTTTCTACAGCTTTACTGCAGTTCCACCAGTGTTTTTCTACAGCTTTACTTCCGTCCCACCAGTGTGTTTCTACAGCTTTACTTCCGTCCCACCAGTGTGTTTCTACAGCTTTACTTCCGTCCCACCAGTGTGTTTCTACAGCTTTACTTCCGTCCCGCCAGTGTGTTTCTACAGCTTTACTGCAGTCCCGCCAGTGTGTTTCTACAGCTTTACTACAGACTCACCAATGTGTTTTTACAGCTTTACTACAGTCCCACCAGTGTGTTTCTACAGCTTTACTTCAGTCCCGCCAGTGTGTTTCTACAGCTTTACTGCCGTCCCACCAGTGTGTTTCTTCAGCTTTACTGCAGTCCCACCAGTGCGTTTCTACAGCTTTACTGCAATCCCACCAGTGTGTTTCTACAGCTTTACTGCACTCTCACCAATGTGTTTCTACAGCTTTACTGCAGTCTCACCAATGTGTTTCTACAGCTTTACTGCCGTCCCACCAGTGTGTTTCTACAGCTTTACTCCAGTCCTACCAGTGTGTTTCTACAGCTTTACTGCCGTCCCACCAGTGTATTTCTTCAGCTTTACTGCCGTCCCACCAGTGTGTTTCTACAGCTTTACTTCCGTCCCACCAGTGTGTTTCTACAGCTTTACTTCCGTCCCACCAGTGTGTTTCTACAGCTTTATTTCCGTCCCGCCAGTGTGTTTCAACAGCTTTACTGCAGTCCCGCCAGTGTGTTTCTACAGCTTTACTACAGACTCACCAATGTTATTTTACAGCTTTACTGCAGTCCCACCAGTGTGTTTCTACAGCTTTACTTCCGTCCCACCAGTGTGTTTCTACAGCTTTACTTCTGTCCCACCAGTGTGTTTCTATAGCTTTACATCCGTCCCACCAGTGTGTTTCTACAGCTTTACTACAGTCCCACCAGTGTGTTTCTACAGCTTTACTGCAGTCCCGCCAGTGTGTTTCTACAGCTTTACTCTCGTCCCACCAGTGTGTTTCTACAGCTTTACTGCAGTCCCACCAGTGTGTTTCTACAGCTTTAATGCAGTCCCACCAGTGTGTTTCTACAGCTTTACTGCAGTATCACCAATGTGTTTCTACAGCTTTACTGCAGTCCACCAATGTGTTTCTACAGCTTTACTGCCGTCCCACCAGTGTGTTTCTACAGCTTTACTGCGGTCTCACCAATGTGTTTCTACAACTTTACTGCATTCTTACCAATGTGTCTCTACAGCTTTACTGCAATCCCACCAGTGTGTTTCTACAGCTTTACTGTCGTCCCATCAGTGTGTTTCTACAGCTTTACTGCCGTCCCACCACAGTGTTTCTACAGCTTTAATGCAGTCTCACCAGTGTAATTCTACAGCTTTACTGCAGTCCCACCAGTGTGTTTCTACAGCTTTACTGCAGTCCCGCCAGTGTGTTTCTACAGCTTTACTGCATTCTCACCAATGTGTTTCTACAGCTTTACTGCAGTCCCACCAGTGTGTTTCTACAGCTTTACTGTCGTCCCATCAGTGTGTTTCTACAGCTTTACTGCCGTCCCACCAGAGTGTTTCTAGAGCTTTACTGCAGTCCCAGCAGTGTATTTCTACAGCTTTACTGAAGTCCCACCAGTGTGTTTCTACAGCTTTACTGCAGTCCCGCCAGTGTGTTTCTACAGCTTTACGCCAGTCCTACCAGTGTGTTTCTACAGCTTTACTGCCGTCCCACCAGTGTATTTCTTCAGCTTTACTGCCGTCTCACCAGTGTGTTTCTACAGCTTTACTTCCGTCCCACCAGTGTGTTTCTACAGCTTTACTTCCGTCCCACCAGTGTGTTTCTACAGCTTTACTTCCGTCCCACCAGTGTGTTTCTACAGCTTTACTTCCGTCCCACCAGTGTGTTTCTACAGCTTTACTTCCGTCCCGCCAGTGTGTTTGTACAGCTATACTGCAGTCCCGCCAGTGTGTTTCTACAGCTTTACTACAGTCTCACCAATGTGTTTCTACAGCTTTACTGCAGTTCCACCAGTGTTTTTCTACATCTTTACTTCCGTCCCACCAGTGTGTTTCTACAGCTTTACTTCCGTCCCACCAGTGTGTTTCTATAGCTTTACTTCCATCCCACCAGTGTGTTTCTACAGCTTTACTACATTCCCACCAGTGTGTTTATACAGCTTTACTTCCGTCCCACCAGTGTGTTTTTACAGCTTCACTTCCGTCCCACCAGTGTGTTTCTACAGCTTTACTGCAGTCCCACCAGTGTTTTTCCATAGCTTTACTTCCCTCCCACCAGTGTGTTTCTACAGCTTTACTACAGTCCCACCAGTGTGTTTCTACAGCTTTACTGCCGTCCCACCAGTGTGTTTCTACAGCTTTACTGCAGTTCCACCAGTGTGTATCTACAGCTTTACTGCAGTCCCACCAGTGTGTTTCTACAGCGTTACTGCAGTCTCACCAATGTGTTTCTACAGCTTTACAGCAGTCTCACCAATGTGTTTCTACAGCTTTACTGCATTCTCACCAATGTGTTTCTACAGCTTTACTGCAGTCCCACCAGTGTGTTTCTACAGCTTTACTGTCGTCCCATCAGTGTGTTTCTACAGTTTTACTGCCGTCCCACCAGAGTGTTTCTAGAGCTTTACTGCAGTCCCACCAGTGTATTTCTACAGCTTTATTGCAGTCCCACCAGTGTGTTTCTACAGCTTTACTGCAGTCCCACCAGGTTATTTCTACAGCTTTACTGAAGTCCCACCAGTGTGTTTCTACAGCTTTACTGCCGTCCCACCAGAGTGTTTCTAGAGCTTTACTGCAGTCCCACCAGTGTATTTCTACAGCTTTACTGCAGTCCCACCAGTGTGTTTTTACAGCTTCACTTCCGTCCCACCAGTGTGTTTCTACAGCTTTACTGCAGTCCCACCAGTGTTTTTCCATAGCTTTACTTCCGTCCCACCGGTGTGTTTCTATAGCTTTACTACAGTCCCACCAGTGTGTTTCTACAGCTTTACTGCCGTCCCACCAGTGTGTTTCCACAGCTTTACTGCAGTTCCACCAGTGTGTATCTACAGCTTTACTGCAGTCCCACCAGTGTGTTTCTACAGCTTTACTGCAGTCTCACCAATGTGTTTCTACAGCTTTACAGCAGTCTCACCAATGTGTTTCTACAGCTTTACTGCATTCTCACCAATGTGTTTCTACAGGTTTACTGCAGTCCCACCTGTGTGTTTCTACAGCTTTACTGTCGTCCCATCAGTGTGTTTCTACAGCTTTACTGCCGTCCCACCAGTGTGTTTCTAAAGCTTTACTGCAGTCCCACCAGTGTGTTTCTATAGCTTTACTCCAGTCCTACCAGTGTGTTTCTACAGCTTTACTTCCGTCCCACCAGTGTGTTTCTACAGCTTTACTTCCGTCCCGCCAGTGTGTTTCTACAGCTTTACTGCCGTCCCACCAGTGTGTTTCTTCAGCTTTACTGCAGTCCCACCAGTGCGTTTCTACAGCTTTACTGCAATCCCACCAGTGTGTTTCTACAGCTTTACTGCACTCTCACCAATGTGTTTCTACAGCTTTACTGCAGTCTCACCAATGTGTTTCTACAGCTTTACTGCCGTCCCACCAGTGTGTTTCTACAGCTTTACTGCAGTCTCACCAATGTGTTTCTACAGCTTTACTGCAGTCCCACCAGTGTGTTTCTACAGCTTTACTGTCGTCCCATCAGTGTGTTTCTACAGCTTTACTGCCGTCCCACAAGAGTGTTTCTACAGCTTTACTGCAGTCCCACCAGTGTATTTCTACAGCTTTACTGCAGTCCCACCAGTGTGTTTCTACAGCTTTACTGCAGTCCCACCAGGGTGTTTCTACAGCTTTACTGAAGTCCCACCAGTGTGTTTCTACAGCTTTACTGCAGTCCCACCAGTGTGTTTCTACAGCTTTACTCCAGTCCTACCAGTGTGTTTCTACAGCTTTACTGCCGTCCCACCAGTGTATTTCTTCAGCTTTACTGCCGTCCCACCAGTGTGTTTCTACAGCTTTACTTCCGTCCCACCAGTGTGTTTCTACAGCTTTACTTCCGTCCCACCAGTGTGTTTCTACAGCTTTATTTCCGTCCCGCCAGTGTGTTTCAACAGCTTTACTGCAGTCCCACCAGTGTGTTTCTACAGCTTTACTACAGACTCACCAATGTTATTTTACAGCTTTACTGCAGTCCCACCAGTGTGTTTCTACAGCTTTACTTCCGTCCCACCAGTGTGTTTCTACAGCTTTACTTCTGTCCCACCAGTGTGTTTCTATAGCTTTACATCCGTCCCACCAGTGTGTTTCTACAGCTTTACTACAGTCCCACCAGTGTGTTTCTACAGCTTTACTGCAGTCCCGCCAGTGTGTTTCTACAGCTTTACTCTCGTCCCACCAGTGTGTTTCTACAGCTTTACTGCAGTCCCACCAGTGTGTTTCTACAGCTTTAATGCAGTCCCACCAGTGTGTTTCTACAGCTTTACTGCAGTATCACCAATGTGTTTCTACAGCTTTACTGCAGTCCACCAATGTGTTTCTACAGCTTTACTGCCGTCCCACCAGTGTGTTTCTACAGCTTTACTGCGGTCTCACCAATGTGTTTCTACAACTTTACTGCAGTCTTACCAATGTGTCTCTACAGCTTTACTGCAATCCCACCAGTGTGTTTCTACAGCTTTACTGTCGTCCCATCAGTGTGTTTCTACAGCTTTACTGCCGTCCCACCACAGTGTTTCTACAGCTTTAATGCAGTCTCACCAGTGTAATTCTACAGCTTTACTGCAGTCCCACCAGTGTGTTTCTACAGCTTTACTGCAGTCCCGCCAGTGTGTTTCTACAGCTTTACTGCATTCTCACCAATGTGTTTCTACAGCTTTACTGCAGTCCCACCAGTGTGTTTCTACAGCTTTACTGTCGTCCCATCAGTGTGTTTCTACAGCTTTACTGCCGTCCCACCAGAGTGTTTCTAGAGCTTTACTGCAGTCCCAGCAGTGTATTTCTACAGCTTTACTGAAGTCCCACCAGTGTGTTTCTACAGCTTTACTGCAGTCCCGCCAGTGTGTTTCTACAGCTTTACTGCCGTCCCACCAGTGTATTTCTTCAGCTTTACTGCCGTCTCACCAGTGTGTTTCTACAGCTTTACTTCCGTCCCACCAGTGTGTTTCTACAGCTTTACTTCCGTCCCACCAGTGTGTTTCTACAGCTTTACTTCCGTCCCACCAGTGTGTTTCTACAGCTTTACTTCCGTCCCACCAGTGTGTTTCTACAGCTTTACTTCCGTCCCGCCAGTGTGTTTGTACAGCTATACTGCAGTCCCGCCAGTGTGTTTCTACAGCTTTACTACAGTCTCACCAATGTGTTTCTACAGCTTTACTGCAGTTCCACCAGTGTTTTTCTACATCTTTACTTCCGTCCCACCAGTGTGTTTCTACAGCTTTACTTCCGTCCCACCAGTGTGTTTCTATAGCTTTACTTCCATCCCACCAGTGTGTTTCTACAGCTTTACTACATTCCCACCAGTGTGTTTATACAGCTTTACTTCCGTCCCACCAGTGTGTTTTTACAGCTTCACTTCCGTCCCACCAGTGTGTTTCTACAGCTTTACTGCAGTCCCACCAGTGTTTTTCCATAGCTTTACTTCCCTCCCACCAGTGTGTTTCTACAGCTTTACTACAGTCCCACCAGTGTGTTTCTACAGCTTTACTGCCGTCCCACCAGTGTGTTTCTACAGCTTTACTGCAGTTCCACCAGTGTGTATCTACAGCTTTACTGCAGTCCCACCAGTGTGTTTCTACAGCGTTACTGCAGTCTCACCAATGTGTTTCTACAGCTTTACAGCAGTCTCACCAATGTGTTTCTACAGCTTTACTGCATTCTCACCAATGTGTTTCTACAGCTTTACTGCAGTCCCACCAGTGTGTTTCTACAGCTTTACTGTCGTCCCATCAGTGTGTTTCTACAGCTTTACTGCCGTCCCACCAGAGTGTTTCTAGAGCTTTACTGCAGTCCCACCAGTGTATTTCTACAGCTTTATTGCAGTCCCACCAGTGTGTTTCTACAGCTTTACTGCAGTCCCACCAGGTTATTTCTACAGCTTTACTGAAGTCCCACCAGTGTGTTTCTACAGCTTTACTGCCGTCCCACCAGAGTGTTTCTAGAGCTTTACTGCAGTCCCACCAGTGTATTTCTACAGCTTTACTGCAGTCCCACCAGTGTGTTTTTACAGCTTCACTTCCGTCCCACCAGTGTGTTTCTACAGCTTTACTGCAGTCCCACCAGTGTTTTTCCATAGCTTTACTTCCGTCCCACCAGTGTGTTTCTATAGCTTTACTACAGTCCCACCAGTGTGTTTCTACAGCTTTACTGCCGTCCCACCAGTGTGTTTCCACAGCTTTACTGCAGTTCCACCAGTGTGTATCTACAGCTTTACTGCAGTCCCACCAGTGTGTTTCTACAGCTTTACTGCAGTCTCACCAATGTGTTTCTACAGCTTTACAGCAGTCTCACCAATGTGTTTCTACAGCTTTACTGCATTCTCACCAATGTGTTTCTACAGGTTTACTGCAGTCCCACCTGTGTGTTTCTACAGCTTTACTGTCGTCCCATCAGTGTGTTTCTACAGCTTTACTGCCGTCCCACCAGTGTGTTTCTAAAGCTTTACTGCAGTCCCACCAGTGTGTTTCTATAGCTTTACTCCAGTCCTACCAGTGTGTTTCTACAGCTTTACTTCCGTCCCACCAGTGTGTTTCTACAGCTTTACTTCCGTCCCGCCAGTGTGTTTCTACAGCTTTACTGCAGTCCCGCCAGTGTGTTTCTACAGCTTTACTACAGACTCACCAATGTGTTTTTACAGCTTTACTACAGTCCCACCAGTGTGTTTCTACAGCTTTACTTTAGTCCCGCCAGTGTGTTTCTACAGCTTTACTGCCGTCCCACCAGTGTGTTTCTACAGCTTTACTGCAGTCCCACCAGTGCGTTTCTACAGCTTTACTGCAATCCCACCAGTGTGTTTCTACAGCTTTACTGCACTCTCACCAATGTGTTTCTACAGCTTTACTGCCGTCCCACCAGTGTGTTTCTACAGCTTTACTGCAGTCTCACCAATGTGTTTCTACAGCTTTACTGCAGTCCCACCAGTGTGTTTCTACAGCTTTACTGTCGTCCCATCAGTGTGTTTCTACAGCTTTACTGCCGTCCCACCAGAGTGTTTCTACAGCTTTACTGCAGTCCCACCAGTGTATTTCTACAGCTTTACTGCAGTCCCACCAGTGTGTTTTTACAGCTTCACTTCCGTCCCACCAGTGTGTTTCTACAGCTTTACTGCAGTCCCACCAGTGTTTTTCCATAGCTTTACTTCCGTCCCACCAGTGTGTTTCTATAGCTTTACTACATTCCCACCAGTGTGTTTCTACAGCTTTACTGCCGTCCCACCAGTGTGTTTCCACAGCTTTACTGCAGTTCCACCAGTGTGTATCTACAGCTTTACTGCAGTCCCACCAGTGTGTTTCTACAGCTTTACTGCAGTCTCACCAATGTGTTTCTACAGCTTTACAGCAGTCTCACCAATGTGTTTCTACAGCTTTACTGCATTCTCACCAATGTGTTTCTACAGGTTTACTGCAGTCCCACCTGTGTGTTTCTACAGCTTTACTGTCGTCCCATCAGTGTGTTTCTACAGCTTTACTGCCGTCCCACCAGTGTGTTTCTAAAGCTTTACTGCAGTCCCACCAGTGTGTTTCTATAGCTTTACTCCAGTCCTACCAGTGTGTTTCTACAGCTTTACTTCCGTCCCACCAGTGTGTTTCTACAGCTTTACTTCCGTCCCGCCAGTGTGTTTCTACAGCTTTACTGCAGTCCCGCCAGTGTGTTTCTACAGCTTTACTACAGACTCACCAATGTGTTTTTACAGCTTTACTACAGTCCCACCAGTGTGTTTCTACAGCTTTACTTCAGTCCCGCCAGTGTGTTTCTACAGCTTTACTGCCGTCCCACCAGTGTGTTTCTACAGCTTTACTGCAGTCCCACCAGTGCGTTTCTACAGCTTTACTGCAATCCCACCAGTGTGTTTCTACAGCTTTACTGCACTCTCACCAATGTGTTTCTACAGCTTTACTGCCGTCCCACCAGTGTGTTTCTACAGCTTTACTGCAGTCTCACCAATGTGTTTCTACAGCTTTACTGCAGTCCCACCAGTGTGTTTCTACAGCTTTACTGTCGTCCCATCAGTGTGTTTCTACAGCTTTACTGCCGTCCCACAAGAGTGTTTCTACAGCTTTACTGCAGTCCCACCAGTGTATTTCTACAGCTTTACTGCCGTCCCACCAGTGTGTTTCTACAGCTTTACTGCAGTCCCACCAGGGTGTTTCAACAGCTTTACTGAAGTCCCACCAGTGTGTTTCTACAGCTTTACTGCAGTCCCACCAGTGTGTTTCTACAGCTTTACTCCAGTCCTACCAGTGTGTTTCTACAGCTTTACTGCCGTCCCACCAGTGTATTTCTTCAGCTTTACTGCCGTCCCACCAGTGTGTTTCTACAGCTTTACTTCCGTCCCACCAGTGTATTTCTACAGCTTTATTGCAGTCCCACCAGTGTGTTTCTACAGCTTTACTGCAGTCCCACCAGGTTGTTTCTACAGCTTTACTGAAGTCCCACCAGTGTGTTTCTACAGCTTTACTGCCGTCCCACCAGAGTGTTTCTAGAGCTTTACTGCAGTCCCACCAGTGTATTTCTACAGCTTTACTGCAGTCCCACCAGTGTGTTTTTACAGCTTCACTTCCGTCCCACCAGTGTGTTTCTACAGCTTTACTGCAGTCCCACCAGTGTTTTTCCATAGCTTTACTTCCGTCCCACCAGTGTGTTTCTATAGCTTTACTACAGTCCCACCAGTGTGTTTCTACAGCTTTACTGCCGTCCCACCAGTGTGTTTCCACAGCTTTACTGCAGTTCCACCAGTGTGTATCTACAGCTTTACTGCAGTCCCACCAGTGTGTTTCTACAGCTTTACTGCAGTCTCACCAATGTGTTTCTACAGCTTTACAGCAGTCTCACCAATGTGTTTCTACAGCTTTACTGCATTCTCACCAATGTGTTTCTACAGGTTTACTGCAGTCCCACCTGTGTGTTTCTACAGCTTTACTGTCGTCCCATCAGTGTGTTTCTACAGCTTTACTGCCGTCCCACCAGTGTGTTTCTAAAGCTTTACTGCAGTCCCACCAGTGTGTTTCTATAGCTTTACTCCAGTCCTACCAGTGTGTTTCTACAGCTTTACTTCCGTCCCACCAGTGTGTTTCTACAGCTTTACTTCCGTCCCGCCAGTGTGTTTCTACAGCTTTACTGCAGTCCCGCCAGTGTGTTTCTACAGCTTTACTACAGACTCACCAATGTGTTTTTACAGCTTTACTACAGTCCCACCAGTGTGTTTCTACAGCTTTACTTCAGTCCCGCCAGTGTGTTTCTACAGCTTTACTGCCGTCCCACCAGTGTGTTTCTACAGCTTTACTGCAGTCCCACCAGTGCGTTTCTACAGCTTTACTGCAATCCCACCAGTGTGTTTCTACAGCTTTACTGCACTCTCACCAATGTGTTTCTACAGCTTTACTGCCGTCCCACCAGTGTGTTTCTACAGCTTTACTGCAGTCTCACCAATGTGTTTCTACAGCTTTACTGCAGTCCCACCAGTGTGTTTCTACAGCTTTACTGTCGTCCCATCAGTGTGTTTCTACAGCTTTACTGCCGTCCCACAAGAGTGTTTCTACAGCTTTACTGCAGTCCCACCAGTGTATTTCTACAGCTTTACTGCAGTCCCACCAGTGTGTTTCTACAGCTTTACTGCAGTCCCACCAGGGTGTTTCTACAGCTTTACTGAAGTCCCACCAGTGTGTTTCTACAGCTTTACTGCAGTCCCACCAGTGTGTTTCTACAGCTTTACTTCCGTCCCACCAGTGTGTTTCTACAGCTTTATTTCCGTCCCGCCAGTGTGTTTCAACAGCTTTACTGCAGTCCCGCCAGTGTGTTTCTACAGCTTTACTACAGACTCACCAATGTTATTTTACAGCTTTACTGCAGTCCCACCAGTGTGTTTCTACAGCTTTACTTCCGTCCCACCAGTGTGTTTCTACAGCTTTACTTCTGTCCCACCAGTGTGTTTCTATAGCTTTACATCCGTCCCACCAGTGTGTTTCTACAGCTTTACTACAGTCCCACCAGTGTGTTTCTACAGCTTTACTGCAGTCCCGCCAGTGTGTTTCTACAGCTTTACTCTCGTCCCACCAGTGTGTTTCTACAGCTTTACTGCAGTCCCACCAGTGTGTTTCTACAGCTTTAATGCAGTCCCACCAGTGTGTTTCTACAGCTTTACTGCGGTCTCACCAATGTGTTTCTACAACTTTACTGCAGTCTTACCAATGTGTCTCTACAGCTTTACTGCAATCCCACCAGTGTGTTTCTACAGCTTTACTGTCGTCCCATCAGTGTGTTTCTACAGCTTTACTGCCGTCCCACCACAGTGTTTCTACAGCTTTAATGCAGTCTCACCAGTGTAATTCTACAGCTTTACTGCAGTCCCACCAGTGTGTTTCTACAGCTTTACTGCAGTCACACCAGGGTGTTTCTACAGCTTTACTGAAGTCCCACCAGTGTGTTTCTACAGCTTTACTGCAGTCCCACCAGTGTGTTTTTACAGCTTTACTGCAGTCCCACCAGTGTGTTTCTACAGCTTTACTTCCGTCCCACCAGTGTGTTTCTACAGCTTTATTTCCGTCCCACCAGTGTGTTTCTACAGCTTTACTTCCGTCCCGCCAGTGTGTTTCTAGAGCTTTACTGCAGTCCCGCCAGTGTGTTTCTGCAGCTTTACTACAGTCTCACCAATGTGTTTCTACAGCTTTACTGCAGTCCCACCAGTGTGTTTTTACAGCTTCACTTCCGTCCCACCAGTGTGTTTCTACAGCTTTACTGCAGTCCCACCAGTGTTTTTCCATAGCTTTACTTCCCTCCCACCAGTGTGTTTCTACAGCTTTACTACAGTCCCACCAGTGTGTTTCTACAGCTTTACTGCCGTCCCACCAGTGTGTTTCTACAGCTTTACTGCAGTTCCACCAGTGTGTATCTACAGCTTTACTGCAGTCCCACCAGTGTGTTTCTACAGCTTTACTGCAGTCTCACCAATGTGTTTCTACAGCTTTACAGCAGTCTCACCAATGTGTTTCTACAGCTTTACTGCATTCTCACCAATGTGTTTCTACAGCTTTACTGCAGTCCCACCAGTGTGTTTCTACAGCTTTACTGTCGTCCCATCAGTGTGTTTCTACAGCTTTACTGCCGTCCCACCAGAGTGTTTCTAGAGCTTTACTGCAGTCCCAGCAGTGTATTTCTACAGCTTTATTGCAGTCCCACCAGTGTGTTTCTACAGCTTTACTGCAGTCCCACCAGGTTGTTTCTACAGCTTTACTGAAGTCCCACCAGTGTGTTTCTACAGCTTTACTGCAGTCCCGCCAGTGTGTTTCTACAGCTTTACGCCAGTCCTACCAGTGTGTTTCAACAGCTTTACTACCGTCCCACCAGTGTATTTCTCCAGCTTTACTGCCGTCTCACCAGTGTGTTTCTACAGCTTTACTTCCGTCCCACCAGTGTGTTTCTACAGCTTTACTTCCGTCCCACCAGTGTGTTTCTACAGCTTTACTTCCGTCCCACCAGTGTGTTTCTACAGATTTACTTCCGTCCCACCAGTGTGTTTCTACAGCTTTACTTCCGTCCCGCCAGTGTGTTTGTACAGCTTTACTGCAGTCCCGCCAGTGTGTTTCTACAGCTTTACTACAGTCTCACCAATGTGTTTCTACAGCTTTACTGCAGTTCCACCAGTGTTTTTCTACAGCTTTACTTCCGTCCCACCAGTGTGTTTCTACAGCTTTACTTCCTTCCCACCAGTGTGTTTCTATAGCTTTACTTCCGTCCCACCAGTGTGTTTCTACAGCTTTACTACATTCCCACCAGTGTGTTTATACAGCTTTACTTCCGTCCCACCAGTGTGTTTTTACAGCTTCACTTCCGTCCCACCAGTGTGTTTCTACAGCTTTACTGCAGTCCCACCAGTGTTTTTCCATAGCTTTACTTCCCTCCCACCAGTGTGTTTCTACAGCTTTACTACAGTCCCACCAGTGTGTTTCTACAGCTTTACTGCCGTCCCACCAGTGTGTTTCTACAGCTTTACTGCAGTTCCACCAGTGTGTATCTACAGCTTTACTGCAGTCCCACCAGTGTGTTTCTACAGCGTTACTGCAGTCTCACCAATGTGTTTCTACAGCTTTACAGCAGTCTCACCAATGTGTTTCTACAGTTTTACTGCATTCTCACCAATGTGTTTCTACAGCTTTACTGCAGTCCCACCAGTGTGTTTCTACAGCTTTACTGTCGTCCCATCAGTGTGTTTCTACAGCTTTACTGCCGTCCCACCAGAGTGTTTCTAGAGCTTTACTGCAGTCCCACCAG
Source organism: Cepaea hortensis (assembly GCA_963921405.1). Classification (NCBI taxonomy): domain Eukaryota; kingdom Metazoa; phylum Mollusca; class Gastropoda; order Stylommatophora; family Helicidae; genus Cepaea; species Cepaea hortensis. The sequence continues at coordinate 60,966 of CAWUFQ010000578.1, forward strand.
TGTATTTCTACAGCTTTATTGCAGTCCCACCAGTGTGTTTCTACAGCTTTACTGCAGTCCCACCAGGTTGTTTCTACAGCTTTACTGAAGTCCCACCAGTGTGTTTCTACAGCTTTACTGCAGTCCCGCCAGTGTGTTTCTACAGCTTTACGCCAGTCCTACCAGTGTGTTTCTACAGCTTTACTGCCGTCCCACCAGTGTATTTCTTCAGCTTTACTGCCGTCTCACCAGTGTGTTTCTACAGCTTTACTTCCGTCCCACCAGTGTGTTTCTACAGCTTTACTTCCGTCCCACCAGTGTGTTTCTACAGCTTTACTTCCGTCCCACCAGTGTGTTTCTACAGCTTCACTTCCGTCCCACCAGTGTGTTTCTACAACTTTACTTCCGTCCCGCCAGTGTGTTTCTACAGCTTTACTGCAGTCCCGCCAGTGTGTTTCTACAGCTTTACTACAGTCTCACCAATGTGTTTCTACAGCTTTACTGCAGTTCCACCAGTGTTTTTCTACAGCTTTACTTCCGTCCCACCAGTGTGTTTCTACAGCTTTACTTCCGTCCCACCAGTGTGTTTCTATAGCTTTACTTCCGTCCCACCAGTGTGTTTCTACAGCTTTACTACATTCCCACCAGTGTGTTTATACAGCTTTACTTCCGTCCCACCAGTTTGTTTCTACAGCTTTACTTCCGTCCCACCAGTGTGTTTCTATAGCTTTACTTCCGTCCCACTAGTGTGTTTCTACAGCTTTACTACATTCCCACCAGTGTGTTTCTACAGCTTTACTGCAGTCCCACCAGTGTGTTTCTACAGCTTTACTGCAATCCCACCAATGTGTTTCTACAGCTTTACTGCAGTCCCACCAGTGTGTTTCTACAGCTTTACTACAGTCCCGCCAGTGTGTTTCTACAGCTTTACTGCAATCCCACCAGTGTGTTTCTACAGCTTTACTCCAGTCCTACCAGTGTGTTTCTACAGCTTTACTGCCGTCCTACCAGTGTATTTCTTCAGCTTTACTGCCGTCCCACCAGTGTGTTTCTACAGCTTTACTGCCGTCCCACCAGAGTGTTTCTACAGCTTTAATGCAGTCTCACCAGTGTAATTCTACAGCTTTACTGCAGTCCCACCAGTGTGTTTCTACAGCTTTACTGCAGTCCCACCAGGGTGTTTCTACAGCTTTACTGAAGTCCCACCAGTGTGTTTCTACAGCTTTACTGCAGTCCCACCAGTGTGTTTTTACAGCTTTACTGCAGTCCCACCAGTGTGTTTCTACAGCTTTACTTCCGTCCCACCAGTGTGTTTCTACAGCTTTACTTCCGTCCCACCAGTGTGTTTCTACAGCTTTACTTCCGTCCCGCCAGTGTGTTTCTAGAGCTTTACTGCAGTCCCGCCAGTGTGTTTCTACAGCTTTACTACAGTCTCACCAATGTGTTTCTACAGCTTTACTGCAGTCCCACCAGTGTGTTTTTACAGCTTCACTTCCGTCCCACCAGTGTGTTTCTACAGCTTTACTGCAGTCCCACCAGTATTTTTCCATAGCTTTACTTCCCTCCCACCAGTGTGTTTCTACAGCTTTACTACAGTCCCACCAGTGTGTTTCTACAGCTTTACTGACGTCCCACCAGTGTGTTTCTACAGCTTTACTGCAGTTCCACCAGTGTGTATCTACAGCTTTACTGCAGTCCCACCAGTGTGTTTCTACAGCTTTACTGCAGTCTCACCAATGTGTTTCTACAGCTTTACAGCAGTCTCACCAATGTGTTTCTACAGCTTTACTGCATTCTCACCAATGTGTTTCTACAGCTTTACTGCAGTCCCACCAGTGGTTTTCTACAGCTTTACTGTCGTCCCATCAGTCTGTTTCTACAGCTTTACTGCCGTCCCACCAGAGTGTTTCTAGAGCTTTATTGCAGTCCCACCAGTGTATTTCTACAGCTTTACTGCAGTCCCACCAGTGTGTTTCTACAGCTTTACTGCAGTCCCACCAGGTTGCTTCTACAGCTTTACTGAAGTCCCACCAGTGTGTTTCTACAGCTTTACTGCAGTCCCGCCAGTGTGTTTCTAACGCTTTACGCCAGTCCTACCAGTGTGTTTCTACAGCTTTACTGCCGTCCCACCAGTGTATTTCTTCAGCTTTACTGCCGTCTCACCAGTGTGTTTCTACAGCTTTACTTCCGTCCCACCAGTGTGTTTCTACAGCTTTACTTCCGTCCCACCAGTGTGTTTCTACAGCTTTACTTCCGTCCCACCAGTGTGTTTCTACAGCTTTACTTCCGTCCCACCAGTGTGTTTCTACAGCTTTACTTCCGTCCCGCCAGTGTGTTTCTACAGCTTTACTGCAGTCCCGCCAGTGTGTTTCTACAGCTTTACTACAGTCTCACCAATGTGTTTCTACAGCTTTACTGCAGTTCCACCAGTGTGTTTCTACAGCTTTACTTCCGTCCCACCACTGTGTTTCTACAGCTTTACTTCCGTCCCACCAGTGTGTGTCTATAGCTTTACTTCCGTCCCACCAGTGTGTTTCTACAGCTTTACTACATTCCCACCAGTGTGTTTATACAGCTTTACTTCCGTCCCACCAGTGTGTTTCTACAGCTTTACTTCCGTCCCACCAGTGTGTTTCTATAGCTTTACTTCCGTCCCACCAGTGTGTTTCTACAGCTTTACTACATTCCCACCAGTGTGTTTCTACAGCTTTACTGCAGTCCCACCAGTGTGTTTCTACAGCTTTACTGCAATCCCACCAATGTGTTTCTACAGCTTTACTGCAGTCCCACCAGTGTGTTTCTACAGTTTTACTGCATTCTCACCAATGTGTTTCTACAGCTTTACTGCAGTCCCACCAGTGTGTTTCTACAGCTTTACTGTCGTCCCATCAGTGTGTTTCTACAGCTTTACTGCCGTCCCACCAGAGTGTTTCTAGAGCTTTACTGCAGTCCCACCAGTGTATTTCTACAGCTTTATTGCAGTCCCACCAGTGTGTTTCTACAGCTTTACTGCAGTCCCACCAGGTTGTTTCTACAGCTTTACTGAAGTCCCACCAGTGTGTTTCTACAGCTTTACTGCAGTCCCGCCAGTGTGTTTCTACAGCTTTACGCCAGTCCTACCAGTGTGTTTCTACAGCTTTACTGCCGTCCCACCAGTGTATTTCTTCAGCTTTACTGCCGTCTCACCAGTGTGTTTCTACAGCTTTACTTCCGTCCCACCAGTGTGTTTCTACAGCTTTACTTCCGTCCCACCAGTGTGTTTCTACAGCTTTACTTCCGTCCCACCAGTGTGTTTCTACAGCTTCACTTCCGTCCCACCAGTGTGTTTCTACAACTTTACTTCCGTCCCGCCAGTGTGTTTCTACAGCTTTACTGCAGTCCCGCCAGTGTGTTTCTACAGCTTTACTACAGTCTCACCAATGTGTTTCTACAGCTTTACTGCAGTTCCACCAGTGTTTTTCTACAGCTTTACTTCCGTCCCACCAGTGTGTTTCTACAGCTTTACTTCCGTCCCACCAGTGTGTTTCTATAGCTTTACTTCCGTCCCACCAGTGTGTTTCTACAGCTTTACTACATTCCCACCAGTGTGTTTATACAGCTTTACTTCCGTCCCACCAGTTTGTTTCTACAGCTTTACTTCCGTCCCACCAGTGTGTTTCTATAGCTTTACTTCCGTCCCACTAGTGTGTTTCTACAGCTTTACTACATTCCCACCAGTGTGTTTCTACAGCTTTACTGCAGTCCCACCAGTGTGTTTCTACAGCTTTACTGCAATCCCACCAATGTGTTTCTACAGCTTTACTGCAGTCCCACCAGTGTGTTTCTACAGCTTTACTACAGTCCCGCCAGTGTGTTTCTACAGCTTTACTGCAATCCCACCAGTGTGTTTCTACAGCTTTACTCCAGTCCTACCAGTGTGTTTCTACAGCTTTACTGCCGTCCTACCAGTGTATTTCTTCAGCTTTACTGCCGTCCCACCAGTGTGTTTCTACAGCTTTACTGCCGTCCCACCAGAGTGTTTCTACAGCTTTAATGCAGTCTCACCAGTGTAATTCTACAGCTTTACTGCAGTCCCACCAGTGTGTTTCTACAGCTTTACTGCAGTCCCACCAGGGTGTTTCTACAGCTTTACTGAAGTCCCACCAGTGTGTTTCTACAGCTTTACTGCAGTCCCACCAGTGTGTTTTTACAGCTTTACTGCAGTCCCACCAGTGTGTTTCTACAGCTTTACTTCCGTCCCACCAGTGTGTTTCTACAGCTTTACTTCCGTCCCACCAGTGTGTTTCTACAGCTTTACTTCCGTCCCGCCAGTGTGTTTCTAGAGCTTTACTGCAGTCCCGCCAGTGTGTTTCTACAGCTTTACTACAGTCTCACCAATGTGTTTCTACAGCTTTACTGCAGTCCCACCAGTGTGTTTTTACAGCTTCACTTCCGTCCCACCAGTGTGTTTCTACAGCTTTACTGCAGTCCCACCAGTATTTTTCCATAGCTTTACTTCCCTCCCACCAGTGTGTTTCTACAGCTTTACTACAGTCCCACCAGTGTGTTTCTACAGCTTTACTGCCGTCCCACCAGTGTGTTTCTACAGCTTTACTGCAGTTCCACCAGTGTGTATCTACAGCTTTACTGCAGTCCCACCAGTGTGTTTCTACAGCTTTACTGCAGTCTCACCAATGTGTTTCTACAGCTTTACAGCAGTCTCACCAATGTGTTTCTACAGCTTTACTGCATTCTCACCAATGTGTTTCTACAGCTTTACTGCAGTCCCACCAGTGGTTTTCTACAGCTTTACTGTCGTCCCATCAGTCTGTTTCTACAGCTTTACTGCCGTCCCACCAGAGTGTTTCTAGAGCTTTATTGCAGTCCCACCAGTGTATTTCTACAGCTTTACTGCAGTCCCACCAGTGTGTTTCTACAGCTTTACTGCAGTCCCACCAGGTTGCTTCTACAGCTTTACTGAAGTCCCACCAGTGTGTTTCTACAGCTTTACTGCAGTCCCGCCAGTGTGTTTCTAACGCTTTACGCCAGTCCTACCAGTGTGTTTCTACAGCTTTACTGCCGTCCCACCAGTGTATTTCTTCAGCTTTACTGCCGTCTCACCAGTGTGTTTCTACAGCTTTACTTCCGTCCCACCAGTGTGTTTCTACAGCTTTACTTCCGTCCCACCAGTGTGTTTCTACAGCTTTACTTCCGTCCCACCAGTGTGTTTCTACAGCTTTACTTCCGTCCCACCAGTGTGTTTCTACAGCTTTACTTCCGTCCCGCCAGTGTGTTTCTACAGCTTTACTGCAGTCCCGCCAGTGTGTTTCTACAGCTTTACTACAGTCTCACCAATGTGTTTCTACAGCTTTACTGCAGTTCCACCAGTGTGTTTCTACAGCTTTACTTCCGTCCCACCACTGTGTTTCTACAGCTTTACTTCCGTCCCACCAGTGTGTGTCTATAGCTTTACTTCCGTCCCACCAGTGTGTTTCTACAGCTTTACTACATTCCCACCAGTGTGTTTATACAGCTTTACTTCCGTCCCACCAGTGTGTTTCTACAGCTTTACTTCCGTCCCACCAGTGTGTTTCTATAGCTTTACTTCCGTCCCACCAGTGTGTTTCTACAGCTTTACTACATTCCCACCAGTGTGTTTCTACAGCTTTACTGCAGTCCCACCAGTGTGTTTCTACAGCTTTACTGCAATCCCACCAATGTGTTTCTACAGCTTTACTGCAGTCCCACCAGTGTGTTTCTACAGCTTTACTACAGTCCCGCCAGTGTGTTTCTACAGCTTTACTGCAATCCCACCAGTGTGTTTCTACAGCTTTACTCCAGTCCTACCAGTGTGTTTCTACAGCTTTACTGCCGTCCTACCAGTGTATTTCTTCAGCTTTACTGCCGTCCCACCAGTGTGTTTCTACAGCTTTACTGCCGTCCCACCAGAGTGTTTCTACAGCTTTAATGCAGTCTCCCCAGTGTAATTCTACAGCTTTACTGCAGTCCCACCAGTGTGTTTCTACAGCTTTACTGCAGTCCCAGCAGGGTATTTCTACAGCTTTACTGAAGTCCCACCAGTGTGTTTCTACAGCTTTACTGCAGTCCCACCAGTGTGTTTTTACAGCTTTACTGCAGTCCCACCAGTGTGTTTCTACAGCATTACTTCCGTCCCACCAGTGTGTTTCTACAGCTTTACTTCCGTCCCACCAGTGTGTTTCTACAGCTTTACTTCCGTCCCGCCAGTGTGTTTCTAGAGCTTTACTGCAGTCCCGCCAGTGTGTTTCTACAGCTTTACTACAGTCTCACCAATGTGTTTCTACAGCTTTACTGCAGTCCCACCAGTGTGTTTTTACAGCTTCACTTCCGTCCCACCAGTGTGTTTCTACAGCTTTACTGCAGTCCCACCAGTGTTTTTCCATAGCTTTACTTCCCTCCCACCAGTGTGTTTCTACAGCTTTACTACAGTCCCACCAGTGTGTTTCTACAGCTTTACTGCAGTTCCACCAGTGTGTATCTACAGCTTTACTGCAGTCCCACCAGTGTGTTTCTACAGCTTTACTGCAGTCTCACCAATGTGTTTCTACAGCTTTACAGCAGTCTCACCAATGTGTTTCTACAGCTTTACTGCATTCTCACCAATGTGTTTCTACAGCTTTACTGCAGTCCCACCAGTGTGTTTCTACAGCTTTACTGCAGTCCCACCAGTGTTTTTCCATAGCTTTACTTCCCTCCCACCAGTGTGTTTCTACAGCTTTACTACAGTCCCACCAGTGTGTTTCTACAGCTTTACTGCAGTTCCACCAGTGTGTATCTACAGCTTTACTGCAGTCCCACCAGTGTGTTTCTACAGCTTTACTGCAGTCTCACCAATGTGTTTCTACAGCTTTACAGCAGTCTCACCAATGTGTTTCTACAGCTTTACTGCATTCTCACCAATGTGTTTCTACAGCTTTACTGCAGTCCCACCAGTGTGTTTCTACAGCTTTACTGTCGTCCCATCAGTGTGTTTCTACAGCTTTACTGCCGTCCCACCAGAGTGTTTCTAGAGCTTTACTGCAGTCCCACCAGTGTATTTCTACAGCTTTACTGCAGTCCCACCAGTGTGTTTCTACAGCCTTACTGCAGTCCCACCAGGTTCTTTCTACAGCTTTACTGAAGTCCCACCAGTGTGTTTCTACAGCTTTACTGCAGTCCCGCCAGTGTGTTTCTACAGCTTTACGCCAGTCCTACCAGTGTGTTTCTACAGCTTTACTGCCGTCCCACCAGTGTATTTCTTCAGCTTTACTGCCGTCTCACCAGTGTGTTTCTACAGCTTTACTTCCGTCCCACCAGTGTGTTTCTACAGCTTTACTTCCGTCCTACCAGTGTGTTTCTTCAGCTTTACTTCCGTCCCACCAGTGTGTTTCTACAGCTTTACTTCCGTCCCACCAGTGTGTTTCTACAGCTTAACGTCCGTCCCGCCAGTGTGTTTGTACAGCTTTACTGCAGTTCCGCCAGTGTGTTTCTAAAGCTTTACTACAGTCTCACCAATGTGTTTCTACAGCTTTACTGCAGTTCCACCAGTGTGTTTCTACAGCTTTACTTCCGTCCCACCAGTGTGTTTCTACAGCTTTACTTCCGTCCCACCAGTGTGTTTCTATAGCTTTACTTCCGTCCCACCAGTGTGTTTCTACAGCTTTACTGCATTCTCACCAATGTGTTTCTACAGCTTTACTGCAGTCCCACCAGTGGTTTTCTACAGCTTTACTGTCGTCCCATCAGTCTGTTTCTACAGCTTTACTGCCGTCCCACCAGAGTGTTTCTAGAGCTTTATTGCAGTCCCACCAGTGTGTTTCTACAGCTTTACTGCAGTCCCACCAGGTTGCTTCTACAGCTTTACTGAAGTCCCACCAGTGTGTTTCTACAGCTTTACTGCAGTCCCGCCAGTGTGTTTCTAACGCTTTACGCCAGTCCTACCAGTGTGTTTCTACAGCTTTACTGCCGTCCCACCAGTGTATTTCTTCAGCTTTACTGCCGTCTCACCAGTGTGTTTCTACAGCTTTACTTCCGTCCCACCAGTGTGTTTCTACAGCTTTACTTCCGTCCCACCAGTGTGTTTTTACAGCTTTACTTCCGTCCCACCAGTGTGTTTCTACAGCTTTACTTCCGTCCCACCAGTGTGTTTCTACAGCTTTACTTCCGTCCCGCCAATGTGTTTCTACAGCTTTACTGCAGTCCCGCCAGTGTGTTTCTACAGCTTTACTACAGTCTCACCAATGTGTTTCTACAGCTTTACTGCAGTTCCACCAGTGTGTTTCTACAGCTTTACTTCCGTCCCACCAGTGTGTTTCTACAGCTTTACTTCCGTCCCACCAGTGTGTTTCTATAGCTTTACTTCCGTCCCACCAGTGTGTTTCTACAGCTTTACTACATTCCCACCAGTGTGTTTATACAGCTTTACTTCCGTCCCACCAGTGTATTTCTACAGCTTTACTTCCGTCCCACCAGTGTGTTTCTATAGCTTTACTTCCGTCCCACCATTGTGTTTCTACAGCTTTACAGCAGTCTCACCAATGTGTTTCTACAGCTTTACTGCATTCTCACCAATGTGTTTCTACAGCTTTACTTCCGTCCCACCAGTGTGTTTCTACAGCTTTACTGCAGTCCCACCATTGTGTTTCTACAGCTTTACTTCCGTCCCACCAGTGTGTTTCTACAGCTTTACTTCCGTCCCGCCAGTGTGTTTCTACAGCTTTACTGCAGTCCCGCCAGTGTGTTTCTACAGCTTTACTACAGTCTCACCAATGTGTTTCTACAGCTTTACTGCAGTTCCACCAGTGTGTTTCTACAGCTTTACTTCCGTCCCACCAGTGTGTTTCTACAGCTTTACTTCCGTCCCACCAGTGTGTTTCTATAGCTTTACTTCCGTCCCACCAGTGTGTTTCTACAGCTTTACTACATTCCCACCAGTGTGTTTATACAGCTTTACTTCCGTCCCACCAGTGTGTTTCTACAGCTTTACTTCCGTCCCACCAGTGTGTTTCTATAGCTTTACTTCCGTCCCACCAGTGTGTTTCTACAGCTTTACTACATTCCCACCAGTGTGTTTCTACAGCGTTTCTGCAGTCCCACCAGTGTGTTTCTACAGCTTTACAGCAATCCCACCAATTTGTTTCTACAGCTTTACTGCAGTCCCACCAGTGTGTTTCTACAGCTTTACTACAGTCCCGCCAGTGTGTTTCTACAGCTTTACTGCAATCCCACCAGTGTGTTTCTACAGCTTTACTCCAGTCCTACCAGTGTGTTTCTAGAGCTTTACTGCCGTCCCACCAGTGTATTTCTTCAGCTTTACTGCCGTCCCACCAGTGTGTTTCTACAGCTTTACTTCCGTCCCACCAGTGTGTTTCTACAGCTTTACTTCCGTCCCACCAGTGTGTTTCTACAGTTTTACTTCCGACCCGCCAGTGTGTTTCTACAGCTTTACTGCAGTCCCGCCAGTGTGTTTCTACAGCTTTACTGCAGTCCCGCCAGTGTGTTTCTACAGCTTTACTACAGTCTCACCAATGTGTTTCTACAGCTTTACTGCAGTTCCACCAGTGTGTTTCTACAGCTTTACTTCCGTCCCACCAGTGTGTTTCTACATCTTTACTTCCGTCCCACCAGTGTGTTTCTATAGCTTTACTTCCGTCCCACCAGTGTGTTTCTACAGCTTTACTACATTCCCACCAGTGTGTTTATACAGCTTTACTTCCGTCCCACCAGTGTGTTTCTACAGCTTTACTTCCGTCCCACCAGTGTGTTTCTATAGCTTTACTTCCGTCCCACCAGTGTGTTTCTACAGCTTTACTACATTCCCACCAGTGTGTTTCTACAGCGTTTCTGCAGTCCCACCAGTGTGTTTCTACAGCTTTACTGCAGTCCCACCAGTGTGTTTCTACAGCTTTACTGCAGTCTCACCAATGTGTTTCTACAGCTTTACAGCAGTCTCACCAATGTGTTTCTACAGCTTTACTGCATTCTCACCAATGTGTTTCTACAGCTTTACTGCAGTCCCACCAGTGTGTTTCTACAGCTTTACTGCAGTCCCACCAGTGTTTTTCCATAGCTTTACTTCCCTCCCACCAGTGTGTTTCTACAGCTTTACTACAGTCCCACCAGTGTGTTTCTACAGCTTTACTGCAGTTCCACCAGTGTGTATCTACAGCTTTACTGCAGTCCCACCAGTGTGTTTCTACAGCTTTACTGCAGTCTCACCAATGTGTTTCTACAGCTTTACAGCAGTCTCACCAATGTGTTTCTACAGCTTTACTGCATTCTCACCAATGTGTTTCTACAGCTTTACTGCAGTCCCACCAGTGTGTTTCTACAGCTTTACTGTCGTCCCATCAGTGTGTTTCTACAGCTTTACTGCCGTCCCACCAGAGTGTTTCTAGAGCTTTACTGCAGTCCCACCAGTGTATTTCTACAGCTTTACTGCAGTCCCACCAGTGTGTTTCTACAGCCTTACTGCAGTCCCACCAGGTTCTTTCTACAGCTTTACTGAAGTCCCACCAGTGTGTTTCTACAGCTTTACTGCAGTCCCGCCAGTGTGTTTCTACAGCTTTACGCCAGTCCTACCAGTGTGTTTCTACAGCTTTACTGCCGTCCCACCAGTGTATTTCTTCAGCTTTACTGCCGTCTCACCAGTGTGTTTCTACAGCTTTACTTCCGTCCCACCAGTGTGTTTCTACAGCTTTACTTCCGTCCTACCAGTGTGTTTCTTTAGCTTTACTTCCGTCCCACCAGTGTGTTTCTACAGCTTTACTTCCGTCCCACCAGTGTGTTTCTACAGCTTAACGTCCGTCCCGCCAGTGTGTTTGTACAGCTTACTGCAGTCCCGCCAGTGTGTTTCTAAAGCTTTACTACAGTCTCACCAATGTGTTTCTACAGCTTTACTGCAGTTCCACCAGTGTGTTTCTACAGCTTTACTTCCGTCCCACCAGTGTGTTTCTACAGCTTTACTTCCGTCCCACCAGTGTGTTTCTATAGCTTTACTTCCGTCCCACCAGTGTGTTTCTACAGCTTTACTGCATTCTCACCAATGTGTTTCTACAGCTTTACTGCAGTCCCACCAGTGGTTTTCTACAGCTTTACTGTCGTCCCATCAGTCTGTTTCTACAGCTTTACTGCCGTCCCACCAGAGTGTTTCTAGAGCTTTATTGCAGTCCCACCAGTGTGTTTCTACAGCTTTACTGCAGTCCCACCAGGTTGCTTCTACAGCTTTACTGAAGTCCCACCAGTGTGTTTCTACAGCTTTACTGCAGTCCCGCCAGTGTGTTTCTAACGCTTTACGCCAGTCCTACCAGTGTGTTTCTACAGCTTTACTGCCGTCCCACCAGTGTATTTCTTCAGCTTTACTGCCGTCTCACCAGTGTGTTTCTACAGCTTTACTTCCGTCCCACCAGTGTGTTTCTACAGCTTTACTTCCGTCCCACCAGTGTGTTTCTACAGCTTTACTTCCGTCCCACCAGTGTGTTTCTACAGCTTTACTTCCGTCCCACCAGTGTGTTTCTACAGCTTTACTTCCGTCCCGCCAGTGTGTTTCTACAGCTTTACTGCAGTCCCGCCAGTGTGTTTCTACAGCTTTACTACAGTCTCACCAATGTGTTTCTACAGCTTTACTGCAGTTCCACCAGTGTGTTTCTACAGCTTTACTTTCGTCCCACCAGTGTGTTTCTACAGCTTTACTTCCGTCCCACCAGTGTGTTTCTATAGCTTTACTTCCGTCCCACCAGTGTGTTTCTACAGCTTTACTACATTCCCACCAGTGTGTTTATACAGCTTTACTTCCGTCCCACCAGTGTATTTCTACAGCTTTACTTCCGTCCCACCAGTGTGTTTCTACAGCTTTACTTCCGTCCTACCAGTGTGTGTCTATAGCTTTACTTCCGTCCCACCAGTGTGTTTCTACAGCTTTACTACATTCCCACCAGTGTGTTTATACAGCTTTACTTCCGTCCCACCAGTGTGTTTCTACAGCTTTACTTCCGTCCCACCAGTGTGTTTCTATAGCTTTACTTCCGTCCCACCAGTGTGTTTCTACAGCTTTACTACATTCCCACCAGTGTGTTTCTACAGCTTTACTGCAGTCCCACCAGTGTGTTTCTACAGCTTTACTGCAATCCCACCAATGTGTTTCTACAGCTTTACTGCAGTCCCACCAGTGTGTTTCTACAGCTTTACTACAGTCCCGCCAGTGTGTTTCTACAGCTTTACTGCAATCCCACCAGTGTGTTTCTACAGCTTTACTCCAGTCCTACCAGTGTGTTTCTACAGCTTTACTGCAGTTCCACCAGTGTGTTTCTACAGCTTTACTTCCGTCCCACCAGTGTGTTTCTACAGCTTTACTTCCGTCCCACCAGTGTGTTTCTATAGCTTTACTTCCGTCCCACCAGTGTGTTTCTACAGCTTTACTACATTCCCACCAGTGTGTTTATACAGCTTTACTTCCGTCCCACCAGTGTATTTCTACAGCTTTACTTCCGTCCCACCAGTGTGTTTCTATAGCTTTACTTCCGTCCCACCATTGTGTTTCTACAGCTTTACAGCAGTCTCACCAATGTGTTTCTACAGCTTTACTGCATTCTCACCAATGTGTTTCTACAGCTTTACTTCCGTCCCACCAGTGTGTTTCTACAGCTTTACTGCAGTCCCACCATTGTGTTTCTACAGCTTTACTTCCGTCCCACCAGTGTGTTTCTACAGCTTTACTTCCGTCCCGCCAGTGTGTTTCTACAGCTTTACTGCAGTCCCGCCAGTGTGTTTCTACAGCTTTACTACAGTCTCACCAATGTGTTTCTACAGCTTTACTGCAGTTCCACCAGTGTGTTTCTACAGCTTTACTTCCGTCCCACCAGTGTGTTTCTACAGCTTTACTTCCGTCCCACCAGTGTGTTTCTATAGCTTTACTTCCGTCCCACCAGTGTGTTTCTACAGCTTTACTACATTCCCACCAGTGTGTTTATACAGCTTTACTTCCGTCCCACCAGTGTGTTTCTACAGCTTTACTTCCGTCCCACCAGTGTGTTTCTATAGCTTTACTTCCGTCCCACCAGTGTGTTTCTACAGCTTTACTACATTCCCACCAGTGTGTTTCTACAGCGTTTCTGCAGTCCCACCAGTGTGTTTCTACAGCTTTACAGCAATCCCACCAATTTGTTTCTACAGCTTTACTGCAGTCCCACCAGTGTGTTTCTACAGCTTTACTACAGTCCCGCCAGTGTGTTTCTACAGCTTTACTGCAATCCCACCAGTGTGTTTCTACAGCTTTACTCCAGTCCTACCAGTGTGTTTCTAGAGCTTTACTGCCGTCCCACCAGTGTATTTCTTCAGCTTTACTGCCGTCCCACCAGTGTGTTTCTACAGCTTTACTTCCGTCCCACCAGTGTGTTTCTACAGCTTTACTTCCGTCCCACCAGTGTGTTTCTACAGTTTTACTTCCGACCCGCCAGTGTGTTTCTACAGCTTTACTGCAGTCCCGCCAGTGTGTTTCTACAGCTTTACTGCAGTCCCGCCAGTGTGTTTCTACAGCTTTACTACAGTCTCACCAATGTGTTTCTACAGCTTTACTGCAGTTCCACCAGTGTGTTTCTACAGCTTTACTTCCGTCCCACCAGTGTGTTTCTACAGCTTTACTTCCGTCCCACCAGTGTGTTTCTATAGCTTTACTTCCGTCCCACCAGTGTGTTTCTACAGCTTTACTACATTCCCACCAGTGTGTTTATACAGCTTTACTTCCGTCCCACCAGTGTGTTTCTACAGCTTTACTTCCGTCCCACCAGTGTGTTTCTATAGCTTTACTTCCGTCCCACCAGTGTGTTTCTACAGCTTTACTACATTCCCACCAGTGTGTTTCTACAGCGTTTCTGCAGTCCCACCAGTGTGTTTCTACAGCTTTACTGCAGTCCCACCAGTGTGTTTCTACAGCTTTACTGCAGTCTCACGAATGTGTTTCTACAGCTTTACAGCAGTCTCACCAATGTGTTTCTACAGCTTTACTGCATTCTCACCAATGTGTTTCTACAGCTTTACTGCAGTCCCACCAGTGTGTTTCTACAGCTTTACTGCAGTCCCACCAGTGTTTTTCCATAGCTTTACTTCCCTCCCACCAGTGTGTTTCTACAGCTTTACTACAGTCCCACCAGTGTGTTTCTACAGCTTTACTGCAGTTCCACCAGTGTGTATCTACAGCTTTACTGCAGTCCCACCAGTGTGTTTCTACAGCTTTACTGCAGTCTCACCAATGTGTTTCTACAGCTTTACAGCAGTCTCACCAATGTGTTTCTACAGCTTTACTGCATTCTCACCAATGTGTTTCTACAGCTTTACTGCAGTCCCACCAGTGTGTTTCTACAGCTTTACTGTCGTCCCATCAGTGTGTTTCTACAGCTTTACTGCCGTCCCACCAGAGTGTTTCTAGAGCTTTACTGCAGTCCCACCAGTGTATTTCTACAGCTTTACTGCAGTCCCACCAGTGTGTTTCTACAGCCTTACTGCAGTCCCACCAGGTTCTTTCTACAGCTTTACTGAAGTCCCACCAGTGTGTTTCTACAGCTTTACTGCAGTCCCGCCAGTGTGTTTCTACAGCTTTACGCCAGTCCTACCAGTGTGTTTCTACAGCTTTACTGCCGTCCCACCAGTGTATTTCTTCAGCTTTACTGCCGTCTCACCAGTGTGTTTCTACAGCTTTACTTCCGTCCCACCAGTGTGTTTCTACAGCTTTACTTCCGTCCTACCAGTGTGTTTCTTTAGCTTTACTTCCGTCCCACCAGTGTGTTTCTACAGCTTAACGTCCGTCCCGCCAGTGTGTTTGTACAGCTTACTGCAGTCCCGCCAGTGTGTTTCTAAAGCTTTACTACAGTCTCACCAATGTGTTTCTACAGCTTTACTGCAGTTCCACCAGTGTGTTTCTACAGCTTTACTTCCGTCCCACCAGTGTGTTTCTACAGCTTTACTTCCGTCCCACCAGTGTGTTTCTATAGCTTTACTTCCGTCCCACCAGTGTGTTTCTACAGCTTTACTGCATTCTCACCAATGTGTTTCTACAGCTTTACTGCAGTCCCACCAGTGGTTTTCTACAGCTTTACTGTCGTCCCATCAGTCTGTTTCTACAGCTTTACTGCCGTCCCACCAGAGTGTTTCTAGAGCTTTATTGCAGTCCCACCAGTGTGTTTCTACAGCTTTACTGCAGTCCCACCAGGTTGCTTCTACAGCTTTACTGAAGTCCCACCAGTGTGTTTCTACAGCTTTACTGCAGTCCCGCCAGTGTGTTTCTAACGCTTTACGCCAGTCCTACCAGTGTGTTTCTACAGCTTTACTGCCGTCCCACCAGTGTATTTCTTCAGCTTTACTGCCGTCTCACCAGTGTGTTACTACAGCTTTACTTCCGTCCCACCAGTGTGTTTCTACAGCTTTACTTCCGTCCCACCAGTGTGTTTCTACAGCTTTACTTCCGTCCCACCAGTGTGTTTCTACAGCTTTACTTCCGTCCCACCAGTGTGTTTCTACAGCTTTACTTCCGTCCCGCCAGTGTGTTTCTACAGCTTTACTGCAGTCCCGCCAGTGTGTTTCTACAGCTTTACTACAGTCTCACCAATGTGTTTCTACAGCTTTACTGCAGTTCCACCAGTGTGTTTCTACAGCTTTACTTTCGTCCCACCAGTGTGTTTCTACAGCTTTACTTCCGTCCCACCAGTGTGTTTCTATAGCTTTACTTCCGTCCCACCAGTGTGTTTCTACAGCTTTACTACATTCCCACCAGTGTGTTTATACAGCTTTACTTCCGTCCCACCAGTGTATTTCTACAGCTTTACTTCCGTCCCACCAGTGTGTTTCTACAGCTTTACTTCCGTCCTACCAGTGTGTGTCTATAGCTTTACTTCCGTCCCACCAGTGTGTTTCTACAGCTTTACTACATTCCCACCAGTGTGTTTATACAGCTTTACTTCCGTCCCACCAGTGTGTTTCTACAGCTTTACTTCCGTCCCACCAGTGTGTTTCTATAGCTTTACTTCCGTCCCACCAGTGTGTTTCTACAGCTTTACTACATTCCCACCAGTGTGTTTCTACAGCTTTACTGCAGTCCCACCAGTGTGTTTCTACAGCTTTACTGCAATCCCACCAATGTGTTTCTACAGCTTTACTGCAGTCCCACCAGTGTGTTTCTACAGCTTTACTACAGTCCCGCCAGTGTGTTTCTACAGCTTTACTGCAATCCCACCAGTGTGTTTCTACAGCTTTACTCCAGTCCTACCAGTGTGTTTCTACAGCTTTACTGCCGTCCTACCAGTGTATTTCTTCAGCTTTACTGCCGTCCCACCAGTGTGTTTCTACAGCTTTACTGCCGTCCCACCAGAGTGTTTCTACAGCTTTAATGCAGTCTCCCCAGTGTAATTCTACAGCTTTACTGCAGTCCCACCAGTGTGTTTCTACAGCTTTACTGCAGTCCCACCAGGGTATTTCTATAGCTTTACTGAAGTCCCACCAGTGTGTTTCTACAGCTTTACTGCAGTCCCACCAGTGTGTTTTTACAGCTTTACTGCAGTCCCACCAGTGTGTTTCTACAGCATTACTTCCGTCCCACCAGTGTGTTTCTACAGCTTTACTTCCGTCCCACCAGTGTGTTTCTACAGCTTTACTTCCGTCCCGCCAGTGTGTTTCTAGAGCTTTACTGCAGTCCCGCCAGTGTGTTTCTACAGCTTTACTACAGTCTCACCAATGTGTTTCTACAGCTTTACTGCAGTCCCACCAGTGTGTTTTTACAGCTTCACTTCCGTCCCACCAGTGTGTTTCTACAGCTTTACTGCAGTCCCACCAGTGTTTTTCCATAGCTTTACTTCCCTCCCACCAGTGTGTTTCTACAGCTTTACTACAGTCCCACCAGTGTGTTTCTACAGCTTTACTGCAGTTCCACCAGTGTGTATCTACAGCTTTACTGCAGTCCCACCAGTGTGTTTCTACAGCTTTACTGCAGTCTCACCAATGTGTTTCTACAGCTTTACAGCAGTCTCACCAATGTGTTTCTACAGCTTTACTGCATTCTCACCAATGTGTTTCTACAGCTTTACTGCAGTCCCACCAGTGTGTTTCTACAGCTTTACTGCAGTCCCACCAGTGTTTTTCCATAGCTTTACTTCCCTCCCACCAGTGTGTTTCTACAGCTTTACTACAGTCCCACCAGTGTGTTTCTACAGCTTTACTGCAGTTCCACCAGTGTGTATCTACAGCTTTACTGCAGTCCCACCAGTGTGTTTCTACAGCTTTACTGCAGTCTCACCAATGTGTTTCTACAGCTTTACAGCAGTCTCACCAATGTGTTTCTACAGCTTTTCTGCATTCTCACCAATGTGTTTCTACAGCTTTACTGCAGTCCAACCAGTGTGTTTCTACAGCTTTACTGTCGTCCCATCAGTGTGTTTCTACAGCTTTACTGCCGTCCCACCAGAGTGTTTCTAGAGCTTTACTGCAGTCCCACCAGTGTATTTCTACAGCTTTACTGCAGTCCCACCAGTGTGTTTCTACAGCCTTACTGCAGTCCCACCAGGTTCTTTCTACAGCTTTACTGAAGTCCCACCAGTGTGTTTCTACAGCTTTACTGCAGTCCCGCCAGTGTGTTTCTACAGCTTTACGCCAGTCCTACCAGTGTGTTTCTACAGCTTTACTGCCGTCCCACCAGTGTATTTCTTCAGCTTTACTGCCGTCTCACCAGTGTGTTTCTACAGCTTTACTTCCGTCCCACCAGTGTGTTTCTACAGCTTTACTTCCGTCCTACCAGTGTGTTTCTTCAGCTTTACTTCCGTCCCACCAGTGTGTTTCTACAGCTTTACTTCCGTCCCACCAGTGTGTTTCTACAGCTTAACGTCCGTCCCGCCAGTGTGTTTGTACAGCTTTACTGCAGTCCCGCCAGTGTGTTTCTAAAGCTTTACTACAGTCTCACCAATGTGTTTCTACAGCTTTACTGCAGTTCCACCAGTGTGTTTCTACAGCTTTACTTCCGTCCCACCAGTGTGTTTCTACAGCTTTACTTCCGTCCCACCAGTGTGTTTCTATAGCTTTACTTCCGTCCCACCAGTGTGTTTCTACAGCTTTACTACATTCCCACCAGTGTGTTTATACAGCTTTACTTCCGTCCCACCAGTGTATTTCTACAGCTTTACTTCCGTCCCACCAGTGTGTTTCTATAGCTTTACTTCCGTCCCACCATTGTGTTTCTACAGCTTTACAGCAGTCTCACCAATGTGTTTCTACAGCTTTACTGCATTCTCACCAATGTGTTTCTACAGCTTTACTTCCGTCCCACCAGTGTGTTTCTACAGCTTTACTGCAGTCCCACCATTGTGTTTCTACAGCTTTACTTCCGTCCCACCAGTGTGTTTCTACAGCTTTACTTCCGTCCCGCCAGTGTGTTTCTACAGCTTTACTGCAGTCCCGCCAGTGTGTTTCTACAGCTTTACTACAGTCTCACCAATGTGTTTCTACAGCTTTACTGCAGTTCCACCAGTGTGTTTCTACAGCTTTACTTCCGTCCCACCAGTGTGTTTCTACAGCTTTACTTCCGTCCCACCAGTGTGTTTCTATAGCTTTACTTCCGTCCCACCAGTGTGTTTCTACAGCTTTACTACATTCCCACCAGTGTGTTTATACAGCTTTACTTCCGTCCCACCAGTGTGTTTCTACAGCTTTACTTCCGTCCCACCAGTGTGTTTCTATAGCTTTACTTCCGTCCCACCAGTGTGTTTCTACAGCTTTACTACATTCCCACCAGTGTGTTTCTACAGCGTTTCTGCAGTCCCACCAGTGTGTTTCTACAGCTTTACAGCAATCCCACCAATTTGTTTCTACAGCTTTACTGCAGTCCCACCAGTGTGTTTCTACAGCTTTACTACAGTCCCGCCAGTGTGTTTCTACAGCTTTACTGCAATCCCACCAGTGTGTTTCTACAGCTTTACTCCAGTCCTACCAGTGTGTTTCTAGAGCTTTACTGCCGTCCCACCAGTGTATTTCTTCAGCTTTACTGCCGTCCCACCAGTGTGTTTCTACAGCTTTACTTCCGTCCCACCAGTGTGTTTCTACAGCTTTACTTCCGTCCCACCAGTGTGTTTCTACAGTTTTACTTCCGACCCGCCAGTGTGTTTCTACAGCTTTACTGCAGTCCCGCCAGTGTGTTTCTACAGCTTTACTGCAGTCCCGCCAGTGTGTTTCTACAGCTTTACTACAGTCTCACCAATGTGTTTCTACAGCTTTACTGCAGTTCCACCAGTGTGTTTCTACAGCTTTACTTCCGTCCCACCAGTGTGTTTCTACAGCTTTACTTCCGTCCCACCAGTGTGTTTCTATAGCTTTACTTCCGTCCCACCAGTGTGTTTCTACAGCTTTACTACATTCCCACCAGTGTGTTTATACAGCTTTACTTCCGTCCCACCAGTGTGTTTCTACAGCTTTACTTCCGTCCCACCAGTGTGTTTCTATAGCTTTATTTCCGTCCCACCAGTGTGTTTCTACAGCTTTACTACATTCCCACCAGTGTGTTTCTACAGCGTTTCTGCAGTCCCACCAGTGTGTTTCTACAGCTTTACTGCAGTCCCACCAGTGTGTTTCTACAGCTTTACTGCAGTCTCACCAATGTGTTTCTACAGCTTTACAGCAGTCTCACCAATGTGTTTCTACAGCTTTACTGCATTCTCACCAATGTGTTTCTACAGCTTTACTGCAGTCCCACCAGTGTGTTTCTACAGCTTTACTGCAGTCCCACCAGTGTTTTTCCATAGCTTTACTTCCCTCCCACCAGTGTGTTTCTACAGCTTTACTACAGTCCCACCAGTGTGTTTCTACAGCTTTACTGCAGTTCCACCAGTGTGTATCTACAGCTTTACTGCAGTCCCACCAGTGTGTTTCTACAGCTTTACTGCAGTCTCACCAATGTGTTTCTACAGCTTTACAGCAGTCTCACCAATGTGTTTCTACAGCTTTACTGCATTCTCACCAATGTGTTTCTACAGCTTTACTGCAGTCCCACCAGTGTGTTTCTACAGCTTTACTGTCGTCCCATCAGTGTGTTTCTACAGCTTTACTGCCGTCCCACCAGAGTGTTTCTAGAGCTTTACTGCAGTCCCACCAGTGTATTTCTACAGCTTTACTGCAGTCCCACCAGTGTGTTTCTACAGCCTTACTGCAGTCCCACCAGGTTCTTTCTACAGCTTTACTGAAGTCCCACCAGTGTGTTTCTACAGCTTTACTGCAGTCCCACCAGTGTGTTTCTACAGCTTTACTGTCGTCCCATCAGTGTGTTTCTACAGCTTTACTGCCGTCCCACCAGAGTGTTTCTAGAGCTTTACTGCAGTCCCACCAGTGTGTTTCTACAGCTTTACTGCAGTCCCGCCAGTGTGTTTCTAACGCTTTACGCCAGTCCTACCAGTGTGTTTCTACAGCTTTACTGCCGTCCCACCAGTGTATTTCTTCAGCTTTACTGCCGTCTCACCAGTGTGTTTCTACAGCTTTACTTCCGTCCCACCAGTGTGTTTCTACAGCTTTACTTCCGTCCCACCAGTGTGTTTCTACAGCTTTACTTCCGTCCCACCAGTGTGTTTCTACAGCTTTACTTCCGTCCCACCAGTGTGTTTCTACAGCTTTACTTCCGTCCCGCCAATGTGTTTCTACAGCTTTACTGCAGTCCCGCCAGTGTGTTTCTACAGCTTTACTACAGTCTCACCAATGTGTTTCTACAGCTTTACTGCAGTTCCACCAGTGTGTTTCTACAGCTTTACTTCCGTCCCACCAGTGTGTTTCTACAGCTTTACTTCCGTCCCACCAGTGTGTTTCTATAGCTTTACTTCCGTCCCACCAGTGTGTTTCTACAGCTTTACTACATTCCCACCAGTGTGTTTATACAGCTTTACTTCCGTCCCACCAGTGTATTTCTACAGCTTTACTTCCGTCCCACCAGTGTGTTTCTATAGCTTTACTTCCGTCCCACCATTGTGTTTCTACAGCTTTACAGCAGTCTCACCAATGTGTTTCTACAGCTTTACTGCATTCTCACCAATGTGTTTCTACAGCTTTACTTCCGTCCCACCAGTGTGTTTCTACAGCTTTACTGCAGTCCCACCATTGTGTTTCTACAGCTTTACTTCCGTCCCACCAGTGTGTTTCTACAGCTTTACTTCCGTCCCGCCAGTGTGTTTCTACAGCTTTACTGCAGTCCCGCCAGTGTGTTTCTACAGCTTTACTACAGTCTCACCAATGTGTTTCTACAGCTTTACTGCAGTTCCACCAGTGTGTTTCTACAGCTTTACTTCCGTCCCACCAGTGTGTTTCTACAGCTTTACTTCCGTCCCACCAGTGTGTTTCTATAGCTTTACTTCCGTCCCACCAGTGTGTTTCTACAGTTTTACTACATTCCCACCAGTGTGTTTATACAGCTTTACTTCCGTCCCACCAGTGTGTTTCTACAGCTTTACTTCCGTCCCACCAGTGTGTTTCTATAGCTTTACTTCCGTCCCACCAGTGTGTTTCTACAGCTTTACTACATTCCCACCAGTGTGTTTCTACAGCGTTTCTGCAGTCCCACCAGTGTGTTTCTACAGCTTTACAGCAATCCCACCAATTTGTTTCTACAGCTTTACTGCAGTCCCACCAGTGTGTTTCTACAGCTTTACTACAGTCCCGCCAGTGTGTTTCTACAGCTTTACTGCAATCCCACCAGTGTGTTTCTACAGCTTTACTCCAGTCCTACCAGTGTGTTTCTAGAGCTTTACTGCCGTCCCACCAGTGTATTTCTTCAGCTTTACTGCCGTCCCACCAGTGTGTTTCTACAGCTTTACTTCCGTCCCACCAGTGTGTTTCTACAGCTTTACTTCCGTCCCACCAGTGTGTTTCTACAGTTTTACTTCCGACCCGCCAGTGTGTTTCTACAGCTTTACTGCAGTCCCGCCAGTGTGTTTCTACAGCTTTACTGCAGTCCCGCCAGTGTGTTTCTACAGCTTTACTACAGTCTCACCAATGTGTTTCTACAGCTTTACTGCAGTTCCACCAGTGTGTTTCTACAGCTTTACTTCCGTCCCACCAGTGTGTTTCTACAGCTTTACTTCCGTCCCACCAGTGTGTTTCTATAGCTTTACTTCCGTCCCACCAGTGTGTTTCTACAGCTTTACTACATTCCCACCAGTGTGTTTATACAGCTTTACTTCCGTCCCACCAGTGTGTTTCTACAGCTTTACTTCCGTCCCACCAGTGTGTTTCTATAGCTTTACTTCCGTCCCACCAGTGTGTTTCTACAGCTTTACTACATTCCCACCAGTGTGTTTCTACAGCGTTTCTGCAGTCCCACCAGTGTGTTTCTACAGCTTTACTGCAGTCCCACCAGTGTGTTTCTACAGCTTTACTGCAGTCTCACCAATGTGTTTCTACAGCTTTACAGCAGTCTCACCAATGTGTTTCTACAGCTTTACTGCATTCTCACCAATGTGTTTCTACAGCTTTACTGCAGTCCCACCAGTGTGTTTCTACAGCTTTACTGCAGTCCCACCAGTGTTTTTCCATAGCTTTACTTCCCTCCCACCAGTGTGTTTCTACAGCTTTACTACAGTCCCACCAGTGTGTTTCTACAGCTTTACTGCAGTTCCACCAGTGTGTATCTACAGCTTTACTGCAGTCCCACCAGTGTGTTTCTACAGCTTTACTGCAGTCTCACCAATGTGTTTCTACAGCTTTACAGCAGTCTCACCAATGTGTTTCTACAGCTTTACTGCATTCTCACCAATGTGTTTCTACAGCTTTACTGCAGTCCCACCAGTGTGTTTCTACAGCTTTACTGTCGTCCCATCAGTGTGTTTCTACAGCTTTACTGCCGTCCCACCAGAGTGTTTCTAGAGCTTTACTGCAGTCCCACCAGTGTATTTCTACAGCTTTACTGCAGTCCCACCAGTGTGTTTCTACAGCCTTACTGCAGTCCCACCAGGTTCTTTCTACAGCTTTACTGAAGTCCCACCAGTGTGTTTCTACAGCTTTACTGCAGTCCCGCCAGTGTGTTTCTACAGCTTTACGCCAGTCCTACCAGTGTGTTTCTACAGCTTTACTGCCGTCCCACCAGTGTATTTCTTCAGCTTTACTGCCGTCTCACCAGTGTGTTTCTACAGCTTTACTTCCGTCCCACCAGTGTGTTTCTACAGCTTTACTTCCGTCCTACCAGTGTGTTTCTTTAGCTTTACTTCCGTCCCACCAGTGTGTTTCTACAGCTTTACTTCCGTCCCACCAGTGTGTTTCTACAGCTTAACGTCCGTCCCGCCAGTGTGTTTGTACAGCTTTACTGCAGTCCCGCCAGTGTGTTTCTAAAGCTTTACTACAGTCTCACCAATGTGTTTCTACAGCTTTACTGCAGTTCCACCAGTGTGTTTCTACAGCTTTACTTCCGTCCCACCAGTGTGTTTCTACAGCTTTACTTCCGTCCCACCAGTGTGTTTCTATAGCTTTACTTCCGTCCCACCAGTGTGTTTCTACAGCTTTACTGCATTCTCACCAATGTGTTTCTACAGCTTTACTGCAGTCCCACCAGTGGTTTTCTACAGCTTTACTGTCGTCCCATCAGTCTGTTTCTACAGCTTTACTGCCGTCCCACCAGAGTGTTTCTAGAGCTTTATTGCAGTCCCACCAGTGTGTTTCTACAGCTTTACTGCAGTCCCACCAGGTTGCTTCTACAGCTTTACTGAAGTCCCACCAGTGTGTTTCTACAGCTTTACTGCAGTCCCGCCAGTGTGTTTCTAACGCTTTACGCCAGTCCTACCAGTGTGTTTCTACAGCTTTACTGCCGTCCCACCAGTGTATTTCTTCAGCTTTACTGCCGTCTCACCAGTGTGTTTCTACAGCTTTACTTCCGTCCCACCAGTGTGTTTCTACAGCTTTACTTCCGTCCCACCAGTGTGTTTCTACAGCTTTACTTCCGTCCCACCAGTGTGTTTCTACAGCTTTACTTCCGTCCCACCAGTGTGTTTCTACAGCTTTACTTCCGTCCCGCCAGTGTGTTTCTACAGCTTTACTGCAGTCCCGCCAGTGTGTTTCTACAGCTTTACTACAGTCTCACCAATGTGTTTCTACAGCTTTACTGCAGTTCCACCAGTGTGTTTCTACAGCTTTACTTCCGTCCCACCAGTGTGTTTCTACAGCTTTACTTCCGTCCCACCAGTGTGTTTCTATAGCTTTACTTCCGTCCCACCAGTGTGTTTCTACAGCTTTACTACATTCCCACCAGTGTGTTTATACAGCTTTACTTCCGTCCCACCAGTGTATTTCTACAGCTTTACTTCCGTCCCACCAGTGTGTTTCTATAGCTTTACTTCCGTCCCACCATTGTGTTTCTACAGCTTTACAGCAGTCTCACCAATGTGTTTCTACAGCTTTACTGCATTCTCACCAATGTGTTTCTACAGCTTTACTTCCGTCCCACCAGTGTGTTTCTACAGCTTTACTGCAGTCCCACCATTGTGTTTCTACAGCTTTACTTCCGTCCCACCAGTGTGTTTCTACAGCTTTACTTCCGTCCCGCCAGTGTGTTTCTACAGCTTTACTGCAGTCCCGCCAGTGTGTTTCTACAGCTTTACTACAGTCTCACCAATGTGTTTCTACAGCTTTACTGCAGTTCCACCAGTGTGTTTCTACAGCTTTACTTCCGTCCCACCAGTGTGTTTCTACAGCTTTACTTCCGTCCCACCAGTGTGTTTCTATAGCTTTACTTCCGTCCCACCAGTGTGTTTCTACAGCTTTACTACATTCCCACCAGTGTGTTTATACAGCTTTACTTCCGTCCCACCAGTGTGTTTCTACAGCTTTACTTCCGTCCCACCAGTGTGTTTCTATAGCTTTACTTCCGTCCCACCAGTGTGTTTCTACAGCTTTACTACATTCCCACCAGTGTGTTTCTACAGCGTTTCTGCAGTCCCACCAGTGTGTTTCTACAGCTTTACAGCAATCCCACCAATTTGTTTCTACAGCTTTACTGCAGTCCCACCAGTGTGTTTCTACAGCTTTACTACAGTCCCGCCAGTGTGTTTCTACAGCTTTACTGCAATCCCACCAGTGTGTTTCTACAGCTTTACTCCAGTCCTACCAGTGTGTTTCTAGAGCTTTACTGCCGTCCCACCAGTGTATTTCTTCAGCTTTACTGCCGTCCCACCAGTGTGTTTCTACAGCTTTACTTCCGTCCCACCAGTGTGTTTCTACAGCTTTACTTCCGTCCCACCAGTGTGTTTCTACAGTTTTACTTCCGACCCGCCAGTGTGTTTCTACAGCTTTACTGCAGTCCCGCCAGTGTGTTTCTACAGCTTTACTACATTCTCACCAATGTGTTTCTACAGCTTTACTGCAGTCCCACCAGTGTGTTTCTACAGCTTTACTTCCGTCCCACCAGTGTGTTTCTACAGCTTTACTTCCGTCCCACCAGTGTGTTTCTATAGCTTTACTTCTGTCCCACCAGTGTGTTTCTAAAGCTTTACTTCTGTCCCACCAGTGTGTTTCTACAGCTTTACTGCAGTCCCACCAGTGTGTTTCTACAGCTTTACTGCAGTCCCACCAGTTTGTTTCTACAGCTTTACTGCAATCCCACCAATGTGTTTCTACAGCTTTACTGCAGTCCCACCAGTGTGTTTCTACAGCTTTACTAGAGTCCCGCCAGTGCGCTTCTACAGCTTTACTGCAGTCCCACCAGTGTGTTTCTATAGCTTTACTTCCGTCCCACCAGTGTGTTTCTATAGCTTTACTTCCGTCCCACCAGTGTGTTTCTACAGCTTTACTACATTCCCACCAGTGCGTTTCTACAGCTTTACTGCAGTCCTACCAGTGTGTTTCTACAGCTTTACTCCAATCCCACCAATGTGTTTCTACAGCTTTACTGCAGTCCCACCAGTGTGTTTCTACAGCTTTACTACAGTCCCGCCAGTGTGTTTCTACAGCTTTACTGCCGTCCAACCAGATTGTTTCTATAGCTTTACTTCCGTCCCACCAGTGTGTTTCTACAGCTTTACTGCAGTCCCACCAGTGTGTTTCTATAGCTTTACTTCCGTCCCACCAGTGTGTTTCTACAGCTTTACTGCAGTCCCACCAGTGTGTTTCTACAGCTTTACTTCCGTCCCACCAGTGTGTTTCTACAGCTTTACTACAGTCCCGCCAGTGTGTTTCTAAAGCTTTACTTCCGTCCAACCAGATTGTTTCTATAGCTTTACTTCCGTCCCACCAGTGTGTTTCTACAGCTTTACTGCTGTCCCACCAGTGTGTTTCTACAGCTTTACTTCCGTCCCACCAGTGTGTTTCTATAGCTTTACTTCCGTCCCACCAGTGTGTTTCTACAGCTTTACTACATTCCCACCAGTGTGTTTCTACAGCTTTACTTCCTTCCCACCAGTGTGTTTCTACAGCTTTACTGCTGTCCCACCAGATTGTTTCTACAGCTTTACTACAGTCCCACCAGTGTGTTTCTACAGCTTTACTGCTGTCCCACCAGATTGTTTCTACAGCTTTACTGCTGTCCCACCAGTGTGTTTCTAAAGCTTTACTGCTGTCCCACCAGATTGTTTCTACAGCTTTACTGCTGTCCTACAAGTGTGTTTCTACAGCTTTACTGCAGTCCCACCAGTGTGTTTCTACAGCTTTACTGCAGTCTCACCAATGTGTTTCTACAGCTTTACTGCAGTCCACCAATGTGTTTCTACAGCTTTACTGCCGTCCCACCAGTGTGTTTCTACAGCTTTACTGCGGTCTCACCAATGTATTTCTACAGCTTTACTGCAGTCTTACCAATGTGTCTCTACAGCTTTACTGCAATCCCACCAGTGTGTTTCTACAGCTTTACTGTCGTCCCATCAGTGTGTTTCTACAGCTTTACTGCCATCCCACCAGAGTGTTTCTACAGCTTTAATGCAATCCCACCAGTGTAATTCTACAGCTTTACTGCAGTCCCACCAGTGTGTTTCTACAGCTTTACTCCAGTCCCACCAGGGTGTTTCTACAGCTTTACTGAAGTCCCACCAGTGTGTTTATACAGCTTTACTGCAGTCCCACCAGTGTGTTTTTACATCTTTACTGCAGTCCCACCAGTGTGTTTCTACAGCTTTACTTCCGTCCCACCAGTGTGTTTCTACAGCTTTACTTCCGTCCCACCAGTGTGTTTCTACAGCTTTACTTCCGTCCCACCAGTGTGTCTCTATAGCTTTACTTCTGTCCCACCAGTGTGTTTCTATAGCTTTACTTCTGTCCCACCAGTTTGTTTCTACAGCTTTACTACATTCCCACCAGTGTGTTTCTACAGCTTTACTGCAGTCCCGCCAGTGTGTTTCTACAGCTTTACTGTTGTCCCACCAGTGTGTTTCTACAGCTTTACTGCAGTCTCACCAATGTGTTTCTACAGCTTTACAGCAGTCTCACCAATGTGTTTCTACAGCTTTACTGCATTCTCACCAATGTGTTTCTACAGCTTTACTTCCGTCCCACCAGTGTGTTTCTACAGCTTTACTGCAGTCCCACCATTGTGTTTCTACAGCTTTACTTCCGTCCCACCAGTGTGTTTCTACAGCTTTACTTCCGTCCCGCCAGTGTGTTTCTACAGCTTTACTGCAGTCCCGCCAGTGTGTTTCTACAGCTTTACTACAGTCTCACCAATGTGTTTCTACAGCTTTACTGCATTTCCACCAGTGTGTTTCTACAGCTTTACTTCCGTCCCACCAGTGTGTTTCTACAGCTTTACTTCCGTCCCACCAGTGTGTTTCTATAGCTTTACTTCCGTCCCACCAGTGTGTTTCTACAGCTTTACTACATTCCCACCAGTGTGTTTATACAGCTTTACTTCCGTCCCACCAGTGTGTTTCTACAGCTTTACTTCCGTCCCACCAGTGTGTTTCTATAGCTTTACTTCCGTCCCACCAGTGTGTTTCTACAGCTTTACTACATTCCCACCAGTGTGTTTCTACAGCGTTTCTGCAGTCCCACCAGTGTGTTTCTACAGCTTTACAGCAATCCCACCAATGTGTTTCTACAGCTTTACTGCAGTCCCACCAGTGTGTTTCTACAGCTTTACTACAGTCCCGCCAGTGTGTTTCTACAGCTTTACTACATTCTCACCAATGTGTTTCTACAGCTTTACTGCAGTCCCACCAGTGTGTTTCTACAGCTTTACTTCCGTCCCACCAGTGTGTTTCTACAGCTTTACTTCCGTCCCACCAGTGTGTTTCTATAGCTTTACTTCTGTCCCACCAGTGTGTTTCTAAAGCTTTACTTCTGTCCCACCAGTGTGTTTCTACAGCTTTACTACATTCCCACCAGTGTGTTTCTACAGCTTTACTGCAGTCCCGCCAGTGTGTTTCTACAGCTTTACTGCAGTCCCACAAGTTTGTTTCTACAGCTTTACTGCAATCCCACCAATGTGTTTCTACAGCTTTACTGCAGTCCCACCAGTGTGTTTCTACAGCTTTACTAGAGTCCCGCCAGTGCGCTTCTACAGCTTTACTGCAGTCCCACCAGTGTGTTTCTATAGCTTTACTTCCGTCCCACCAGTGTGTTTCTATAGCTTTACTTCCGTCCCACCAGTGTGTTTCTATAGCTTTACTTCCGTCCCACCAGTGTGTTTCTACAGCTTTACTACATTCCCACCAGTGTGTTTCTACAGCTTTACTACATTCCCACCAGTGTGTTTCTACAGCTTTACTGCAGTCTCACCAATGTGTTTCTACAGCTTTACAGCAGTCTCACCAATGTGTTTCTACAGCTTTACTGCATTCTCACCAATGTGTTTCTACAGCTTTACTGCAGTCCCACCAGTGTGTTTCTACAGCTTTACTGCAGTCCCACCAGTGTTTTTCCATAGCTTTACTTCCCTCCCACCAGTGTGTTTCTACAGCTTTACTACATTCCCACCAGTGTGTTTATACAGCTTTACTTCCGTCCCCCCAGTGTGTTTCTACAGCTTTACTTCCGTCCCACCAGTGTGTTTCTATAGCTTTACTTCCGTCCCACCAGTGTGTTTCTACAGCTTTACTACATTCCCACCAGTGTGTTTCTACAGCGTTTCTGCAGTCCCACCAGTGTGTTTCTACAGCTTTACAGCAATCCCACCAATTTGTTTCTACAGCTTTACTGCAGTCCCACCAGTGTGTTTCTACAGCTTTACTACAGTCCCGCCAGTGTGTTTCTACAGCTTTACTGCAATCCCACCAGTGTGTTTCTACAGCTTTACTCCAGTCCTACCAGTGTGTTTCTAGAGCTTTACTGCCGTCCCACCAGTGTATTTCTTCAGCTTTACTGCCGTCCCACCAGTGTGTTTCTACAGCTTTACTTCCGTCCCACCAGTGTGTTTCTACAGCTTTACTTCCGTCCCACCAGTGTGTTTCTACAGTTTTACTTCCGACCCGCCAGTGTGTTTCTACAGCTTTACTGCAGTCCCGCCAGTGTGTTTCTACAGCTTTACTACATTCTCACCAATGTGTTTCTACAGCTTTACTGCAGTCCCACCAGTGTGTTTCTACAGCTTTACTTCCGTCCCACCAGTGTGTTTCTACAGCTTTACTTCCGTCCCACCAGTGTGTTTCTATAGCTTTACTTCTGTCCCACCAGTGTGTTTCTAAAGCTTTACTTCTGTCCCACCAGTGTGTTTCTACAGCTTTACTACATTCCCACCAGTGTGTTTCTACAGCTTTACTGCAGTCCCGCCAGTGTGTTTCTACAGCTTTACTGCAGTCCCACCAGTGTGTTTCTACAGCTTTACTGCAGTCCCACCAGTTTGTTTCTACAGCTTTACTGCAATCCCACCAATGTGTTTCTACAGCTTTACTGCAGTCCCACCAGTGTGTTTCTACAGCTTTACTAGAGTCCCGCCAGTGCGCTTCTACAGCTTTACTGCAGTCCCACCAGTGTGTTTCTATAGCTTTACTTCCGTCCCACCAGTGTGTTTCTATAGCTTTACTTCCGTCCCACCAGTGTGTTTCTACAGCTTTACTACATTCCCACCAGTGTGTTTCTACAGCTTTACTGCAGTCCTACCAGTGTGTTTCTACAGCTTTACTCCAATCCCACCAATGTGTTTCTACAGCTTTACTGCAGTCCCACCAGTGTGTTTCTACAGCTTTACTACAGTCCCGCCAGTGTGTTTCTACAGCTTTACTGCCGTCCAACCAGATTGTTTCTATAGCTTTACTTCCGTCCCACCAGTGTGTTTCTACAGCTTTACTGCAGTCCCACCAGTGTGTTTCTATAGCTTTACTTCCGTCCCACCAGTGTGTTTCTACAGCTTTACTGCAGTCCCACCAGTGTGTTTCTACAGCTTTACTTCCGTCCCACCAGTGTGTTTCTACAGCTTTACTACAGTCCCGCCAGTGTGTTTCTAAAGCTTTACTTCCGTCCAACCAGATTGTTTCTATAGCTTTACTTCCGTCCCACCAGTGTGTTTCTACAGCTTTACTGCTGTCCCACCAGTGTGTTTCTACAGCTTTACTTCCGTCCCACCAGTGTGTTTCTATAGCTTTACTTCCGTCCCACCAGTGTGTTTCTACAGTTTTACTTCCGACCCGCCAGTGTGTTTCTACAGCTTTACTTCCTTCCCACCAGTGTGTTTCTACAGCTTTACTGCTGTCCCACCAGATTGTTTCTACAGCTTTACTACAGTCCCACCAGTGTGTTTCTACAGCTTTACTGCTGTCCCACCAGATTGTTTCTACAGCTTTACTGCTGTCCCACCAGTGTGTTTCTAAAGCTTTACTGCTGTCCCACCAGATTGTTTCTACAGCTTTACTGCTGTCCTACAAGTGTGTTTCTACAGCTTTACTGCAGTCCCACCAGTGTGTTTCTACAGCTTTACTGCAGTCTCACCAATGTGTTTCTACAGCTTTACTGCAGTCCACCAATGTGTTTCTACAGCTTTACTGCCGTCCCACCAGTGTGTTTCTACAGCTTTACTGCGGTCTCACCAATGTATTTCTACAGCTTTACTGCAGTCTTACCAATGTGTCTCTACAGCTTTACTGCAATCCCACCAGTGTGTTTCTACAGCTTTACTGTCGTCCCATCAGTGTGTTTCTACAGCTTTACTGCCATCCCACCAGAGTGTTTCTACAGCTTTAATACAATCCCACCAGTGTAATTCTACAGCTTTACTGCAGTCCCACCAGTGTGTTTCTACAGCTTTACTCCAGTCCCACCAGGGTGTTTCTACAGCTTTACTGAAGTCCCACCAGTGTGTTTATACAGCTTTACTGCAGTCCCACCAGTGTGTTTTTACATCTTTACTGCAGTCCCACCAGTGTGTTTCTACAGCTTTACTTCCGTCCCACCAGTGTGTTTCTACAGCTTTACTTCCGTCCCACCAGTGTGTTTCTACAGCTTTACTTCCGTCCCACCAGTGTGTCTCTATAGCTTTACTTCTGTCCCACCAGTGTGTTTCTATAGCTTTACTTCTGTCCCACCAGTTTGTTTCTACAGCTTTACTACATTCCCACCAGTGTGTTTCTACAGCTTTACTGCAGTCCCGCCAGTGTGTTTCTACAGCTTTACTGTTGTCCCACCAGTGTGTTTCTACAGCTTTACTGCAGTCTCACCAATGTGTTTCTACAGCTTTACAGCAGTCTCACCAATGTGTTTCTACAGCTTTACTGCATTCTCACCAATGTGTTTCTACAGCTTTACTTCCGTCCCACCAGTGTGTTTCTACAGCTTTACTGCAGTCCCACCATTGTGTTTCTACAGCTTTACTTCCGTCCCACCAGTGTGTTTCTACAGCTTTACTTCCGTCCCGCCAGTGTGTTTCTACAGCTTTACTGCAGTCCCGCCAGTGTGTTTCTACAGCTTTACTACAGTCTCACCAATGTGTTTCTACAGCTTTACTGCATTTCCACCAGTGTGTTTCTACAGCTTTACTTCCGTCCCACCAGTGTGTTTCTACAGCTTTACTTCCGTCCCACCAGTGTGTTTCTATAGCTTTACTTCCGTCCCACCAGTGTGTTTCTACAGCTTTACTACATTCCCACCAGTGTGTTTATACAGCTTTACTTCCGTCCCACCAGTGTGTTTCTACAGCTTTACTTCCGTCCCACCAGTGTGTTTCTATAGCTTTACTTCCGTCCCACCAGTGTGTTTCTACAGCTTTACTACATTCCCACCAGTGTGTTTCTACAGCGTTTCTGCAGTCCCACCAGTGTGTTTCTACAGCTTTACAGCAATCCCACCAATTTGTTTCTACAGCTTTACTGCAGTCCCACCAGTGTGTTTCTACAGCTTTACTACAGTCCCGCCAGTGTGTTTCTACAGCTTTACTGCAATCCCACCAGTGTGTTTCTACAGCTTTACTCCAGTCCTACCAGTGTGTTTCTAGAGCTTTACTGCCGTCCCACCAGTGTATTTCTTCAGCTTTACTGCCGTCCCACCAGTGTGTTTCTACAGCTTTACTTCCGTCCCACCAGTGTGTTTCTACAGCTTTACTTCCGTCCCACCAGTGTGTTTCTACAGTTTTACTTCCGACCCGCCAGTGTGTTTCTACAGCTTTACTGCAGTCCCGCCAGTGTGTTTCTACAGCTTTACTACATTCTCACCAATGTGTTTCTACAGCTTTACTGCAGTCCCACCAGTGTGTTTCTACAGCTTTACTTCCGTCCCACCAGTGTGTTTCTACAGCTTTACTTCCGTCCCACCAGTGTGTTTCTATAGCTTTACTTCTGTCCCACCAGTGTGTTTCTAAAGCTTTACTTCTGTCCCACCAGTGTGTTTCTACAGCTTTACTACATTCCCACCAGTGTGTTTCTACAGCTTTACTGCAGTCCCGCCAGTGTGTTTCTACAGCTTTACTGCAGTCCCACCAGTGTGTTTCTACAGCTTTACTGCAGTCCCACCAGTTTGTTTCTACAGCTTTACTGCAATCCCACCAATGTGTTTCTACAGCTTTACTGCAGTCCCACCAGTGTGTTTCTACAGCTTTACTAGAGTCCCGCCAGTGCGCTTCTACAGCTTTACTGCAGTCCCACCAGTGTGTTTCTATAGCTTTACTTCCGTCCCACCAGTGTGTTTCTATAGCTTTACTTCCGTCCCACCAGTGTGTTTCTACAGCTTTACTACATTCCCACCAGTGTGTTTCTACAGCTTTACTGCAGTCCTACCAGTGTGTTTCTACAGCTTTACTCCAATCCCACCAATGTGTTTCTACAGCTTTACTGCAGTCCCACCAGTGTGTTTCTACAGCTTTACTACAGTCCCGCCAGTGTGTTTCTACAGCTTTACTGCCGTCCAACCAGATTGTTTCTATAGCTTTACTTCCGTCCCACCAGTGTGTTTCTACAGCTTTACTGCAGTCCCACCAGTGTGTTTCTATAGCTTTACTTCCGTCCCACCAGTGTGTTTCTACAGCTTTACTGCAGTCCCACCAGTGTGTTTCTACAGCTTTACTTCCGTCCCACCAGTGTGTTTCTACAGCTTTACTACAGTCCCGCCAGTGTGTTTCTAAAGCTTTACTTCCGTCCAACCAGATTGTTTCTATAGCTTTACTTCCGTCCCACCAGTGTGTTTCTACAGCTTTACTGCTGTCCCACCAGTGTGTTTCTACAGCTTTACTTCCGTCCCACCAGTGTGTTTCTATAGCTTTACTTCCGTCCCACCAGTGTGTTTCTACAGTTTTACTTCCGACCCGCCAGTGTGTTTCTACAGCTTTACTTCCTTCCCACCAGTGTGTTTCTACAGCTTTACTGCTGTCCCACCAGATTGTTTCTACAGCTTTACTACAGTCCCACCAGTGTGTTTCTACAGCTTTACTGCTGTCCCACCAGATTGTTTCTACAGCTTTACTGCTGTCCCACCAGTGTGTTTCTAAAGCTTTACTGCTGTCCCACCAGATTGTTTCTACAGCTTTACTGCTGTCCTACAAGTGTGTTTCTACAGCTTTACTGCAGTCCCACCAGTGTGTTTCTACAGCTTTACTGCAGTCTCACCAATGTGTTTCTACAGCTTTACTGCAGTCCACCAATGTGTTTCTACAGCTTTACTGCCGTCCCACCAGTGTGTTTCTACAGCTTTACTGCGGTCTCACCAATGTATTTCTACAGCTTTACTGCAGTCTTACCAATGTGTCTCTACAGCTTTACTGCAATCCCACCAGTGTGTTTCTACAGCTTTACTGTCGTCCCATCAGTGTGTTTCTACAGCTTTACTGCCATCCCACCAGAGTGTTTCTACAGCTTTAATACAATCCCACCAGTGTAATTCTACAGCTTTACTGCAGTCCCACCAGTGTGTTTCTACAGCTTTACTCCAGTCCCACCAGGGTGTTTCTACAGCTTTACTGAAGTCCCACCAGTGTGTTTATACAGCTTTACTGCAGTCCCACCAGTGTGTTTTTACATCTTTACTTCCGTCCCACCAGTGTGTTTCTACAGCTTTACTTCCGTCCCACCAGTGTGTTTCTACAGCTTTACTTCCGTCCCACCAGTGTGTTTCTACAGCTTTACTTCCGTCCCACCAGTGTGTCTCTATAGCTTTACTTCTGTCCCACCAGTGTGTTTCTATAGCTTTACTTCTGTCCCACCAGTTTGTTTCTACAGCTTTACTACATTCCCACCAGTGTGTTTCTACAGCTTTACTGCAGTCCCGCCAGTGTGTTTCTACAGCTTTACTGTTGTCCCACCAGTGTGTTTCTACAGCTTTACTGCAGTCTCACCAATGTGTTTCTACAGCTTTACAGCAGTCTCACCAATGTGTTTCTACAGCTTTACTGCATTCTCACCAATGTGTTTCTACAGCTTTACTTCCGTCCCACCAGTGTGTTTCTACAGCTTTACTGCAGTCCCACCATTGTGTTTCTACAGCTTTACTTCCGTCCCACCAGTGTGTTTCTACAGCTTTACTTCCGTCCCGCCAGTGTGTTTCTACAGCTTTACTGCAGTCCCGCCAGTGTGTTTCTACAGCTTTACTACAGTCTCACCAATGTGTTTCTACAGCTTTACTGCATTTCCACCAGTGTGTTTCTACAGCTTTACTTCCGTCCCACCAGTGTGTTTCTACAGCTTTACTTCCGTCCCACCAGTGTGTTTCTATAGCTTTACTTCCGTCCCACCAGTGTGTTTCTACAGCTTTACTACATTCCCACCAGTGTGTTTATACAGCTTTACTTCCGTCCCACCAGTGTGTTTCTACAGCTTTACTTCCGTCCCACCAGTGTGTTTCTATAGCTTTACTTCCGTCCCACCAGTGTGTTTCTACAGCTTTACTACATTCCCACCAGTGTGTTTCTACAGCGTTTCTGCAGTCCCACCAGTGTGTTTCTACAGCTTTACAGCAATCCCACCAATGTGTTTCTACAGCTTTACTGCAGTCCCACCAGTGTGTTTCTACAGCTTTACTACAGTCCCGCCAGTGTGTTTCTACAGCTTTACTACATTCTCACCAATGTGTTTCTACAGCTTTACTGCAGTCCCACCAGTGTGTTTCTACAGCTTTACTTCCGTCCCACCAGTGTGTTTCTACAGCTTTACTTCCGTCCCACCAGTGTGTTTCTATAGCTTTACTTCTGTCCCACCAGTGTGTTTCTAAAGCTTTACTTCTGTCCCACCAGTGTGTTTCTACAGCTTTACTACATTCCCACCAGTGTGTTTCTACAGCTTTACTGCAGTCCCGCCAGTGTGTTTCTACAGCTTTACTGCAGTCCCACAAGTTTGTTTCTACAGCTTTACTGCAATCCCACCAATGTGTTTCTACAGCTTTACTGCAGTCCCACCAGTGTGTTTCTACAGCTTTACTTCCGTCCCACCAGTGTGTTTCTATAGCTTTACTTCCGTCCCACCAGTGTGTTTCTATAGCTTTACTTCCGTCCCACCAGTGTGTTTCTACAGCTTTACTACATTCCCACCAGTGTGTTTCTACAGCTTTACTACATTCCCACCAGTGTGTTTCTACAGCTTTACTGCAGTCTCACCAATGT
The DNA here is from genome assembly GCA_963921405.1 of Cepaea hortensis. NCBI lineage: Eukaryota > Metazoa > Mollusca > Gastropoda > Stylommatophora > Helicidae > Cepaea > Cepaea hortensis. The sequence goes on from CAWUFQ010000578.1 coordinate 96,868, forward strand.
GTTTCTACAGCTTTACAGCAGTCTCACCAATGTGTTTCTACAGCTTTACTGCATTCTCACCAATGTGTTTCTACAGCTTTACTGCAGTCCCACCAGTGTGTTTCTACAGCTTTACTGCAGTCCCACCAGTGTTTTTCCATAGCTTTACTTCCCTCCCACCAGTGTGTTTCTACAGCTTTACTACAGTCCCACCAGTGTGTTTCTACAGCTTTACTGCAGTTCCACCAGTGTGTATCTACAGCTTTACTGCAGTCCCACCAGTGTGTTTCTACAGCTTTACTGCAGTCTCACCAATGTGTTTCTACAGCTTTACAGCAGTCTCACCAATGTGTTTCTACAGCTTTACTGCATTCTCACCAATGTGTTTCTACAGCTTTACTGCAGTCCCACCAGTGTGTTTCTACAGCTTTACTGTCGTCCCATCAGTGTGTTTCTACAGCTTTACTGCCGTCCCACCAGAGTGTTTCTAGAGCTTTACTGCAGTCCCACCAGTGTATTTCTACAGCTTTACTGCAGTCCCACCAGTGTGTTTCTACAGCCTTACTGCAGTCCCACCAGGTTCTTTCTACAGCTTTACTGAAGTCCCACCAGTGTGTTTCTACAGCTTTACTGCAGTCCCGCCAGTGTGTTTCTACAGCTTTACGCCAGTCCTACCAGTGTGTTTCTACAGCTTTACTGCCGTCCCACCAGTGTATTTCTTCAGCTTTACTGCCGTCTCACCAGTGTGTTTCTACAGCTTTACTTCCGTCCCACCAGTGTGTTTCTACAGCTTTACTTCCGTCCTACCAGTGTGTTTCTTCAGCTTTACTTCCGTCCCACCAGTGTGTTTCTACAGCTTTACTTCCGTCCCACCAGTGTGTTTCTACAGCTTAACGTCCGTCCCGCCAGTGTGTTTGTACAGCTTTACTGCAGTCCCGCCAGTGTGTTTCTAAAGCTTTACTACAGTCTCACCAATGTGTTTCTACAGCTTTACTGCAGTTCCACCAGTGTGTTTCTACAGCTTTACTTCCGTCCCACCAGTGTGTTTCTACAGCTTTACTTCCGTCCCACCAGTGTGTTTCTATAGCTTTACTTCCGTCCCACCAGTGTGTTTCTACAGCTTTACTGCATTCTCACCAATGTGTTTCTACAGCTTTACTGCAGTCCCACCAGTGGTTTTCTACAGCTTTACTGTCGTCCCATCAGTCTGTTTCTACAGCTTTACTGCCGTCCCACCAGAGTGTTTCTAGAGCTTTATTGCAGTCCCACCAGTGTGTTTCTACAGCTTTACTGCAGTCCCACCAGGTTGCTTCTACAGCTTTACTGAAGTCCCACCAGTGTGTTTCTACAGCTTTACTGCAGTCCCGCCAGTGTGTTTCTAACGCTTTACGCCAGTCCTACCAGTGTGTTTCTACAGCTTTACTGCCGTCCCACCAGTGTATTTCTTCAGCTTTACTGCCGTCTCACCAGTGTGTTTCTACAGCTTTACTTCCGTCCCACCAGTGTGTTTCTACAGCTTTACTTCCGTCCCACCAGTGTGTTTCTACAGCTTTACTTCCGTCCCACCAGTGTGTTTCTACAGCTTTACTTCCGTCCCACCAGTGTGTTTCTACAGCTTTACTTCCGTCCCGCCAGTGTGTTTCTACAGCTTTACTGCAGTCCCGCCAGTGTGTTTCTACAGCTTTACTACAGTCTCACCAATGTGTTTCTACAGCTTTACTGCAGTTCCACCAGTGTGTTTCTACAGCTTTACTTCCGTCCCACCAGTGTGTTTCTACAGCTTTACTTCCGTCCCACCAGTGTGTTTCTATAGCTTTACTTCCGTCCCACCAGTGTGTTTCTACAGCTTTACTACATTCCCACCAGTGTGTTTATACAGCTTTACTTCCGTCCCACCAGTGTATTTCTACAGCTTTACTTCCGTCCCACCAGTGTGTTTCTATAGCTTTACTTCCGTCCCACCATTGTGTTTCTACAGCTTTACAGCAGTCTCACCAATGTGTTTCTACAGCTTTACTGCATTCTCACCAATGTGTTTCTACAGCTTTACTTCCGTCCCACCAGTGTGTTTCTACAACTTTACTGCAGTCCCACCATTGTGTTTCTACAGCTTTACTTCCGTCCCACCAGTGTGTTTCTACAGCTTTACTTCCGTCCCGCCAGTGTGTTTCTACAGCTTTACTGCAGTCCCGCCAGTGTGTTTCTACAGCTTTACTACAGTCTCACCAATGTGTTTCTACAGCTTTACTGCAGTTCCACCAGTGTGTTTCTACAGCTTTACTTCCGTCCCACCAGTGTGTTTCTACAGCTTTACTTCCGTCCCACCAGTGTGTTTCTATAGCTTTACTTCCGTCCCACCAGTGTGTTTCTACAGCTTTACTACATTCCCACCAGTGTGTTTATACAGCTTTACTTCCGTCCCACCAGTGTGTTTCTACAGCTTTACTTCCGTCCCACCAGTGTGTTTCTATAGCTTTACTTCCGTCCCACCAGTGTGTTTCTACAGCTTTACTACATTCCCACCAGTGTGTTTCTACAGCGTTTCTGCAGTCCCACCAGTGTGTTTCTACAGCTTTACAGCAATCCCACCAATTTGTTTCTACAGCTTTACTGCAGTCCCACCAGTGTGTTTCTACAGCTTTACTACAGTCCCGCCAGTGTGTTTCTACAGCTTTACTGCAATCCCACCAGTGTGTTTCTACAGCTTTACTCCAGTCCTACCAGTGTGTTTCTAGAGCTTTACTGCCGTCCCACCAGTGTATTTCTTCAGCTTTACTGCCGTCCCACCAGTGTGTTTCTACAGCTTTACTTCCGTCCCACCAGTGTGTTTCTACAGCTTTACTTCCGTCCCACCAGTGTGTTTCTACAGTTTTACTTCCGACCCGCCAGTGTGTTTCTACAGCTTTACTGCAGTCCCGCCAGTGTGTTTCTACAGCTTTACTACATTCTCACCAATGTGTTTCTACAGCTTTACTGCAGTCCCACCAGTGTGTTTCTACAGCTTTACTTCCGTCCCACCAGTGTGTTTCTACAGCTTTACTTCCGTCCCACCAGTGTGTTTCTATAGCTTTACTTCTGTCCCACCAGTGTGTTTCTAAAGCTTTACTTCTGTCCCACCAGTGTGTTTCTACAGCTTTACTGCAATCCCACCAATGTGTTTCTACAGCTTTACTGCAGTCCCACCAGTGTGTTTCTACAGCTTTACTAGAGTCCCGCCAGTGCGCTTCTACAGCTTTACTGCAGTCCCACCAGTGTGTTTCTATAGCTTTACTTCCGTCCCACCAGTGTGTTTCTATAGCTTTACTTCCGTCCCACCAGTGTGTTTCTACAGCTTTACTACATTCCCACCAGTGTGTTTCTACAGCTTTACTGCAGTCCTACCAGTGTGTTTCTACAGCTTTACTCCAATCCCACCAATGTGTTTCTACAGCTTTACTGCAGTCCCACCAGTGTGTTTCTACAGCTTTACTACAGTCCCGCCAGTGTGTTTCTACAGCTTTACTGCCGTCCAACCAGATTGTTTCTATAGCTTTACTTCCGTCCCACCAGTGTGTTTCTACAGCTTTACTGCAGTCCCACCAGTGTGTTTCTATAGCTTTACTTCCGTCCCACCAGTGTGTTTCTACAGCTTTACTGCAGTCCCACCAGTGTGTTTCTACAGCTTTACTTCCGTCCCACCAGTGTGTTTCTACAGCTTTACTACAGTCCCGCCAGTGTGTTTCTAAAGCTTTACTTCCGTCCAACCAGATTGTTTCTATAGCTTTACTTCCGTCCCACCAGTGTGTTTCTACAGCTTTACTGCTGTCCCACCAGTGTGTTTCTACAGCTTTACTTCCGTCCCACCAGTGTGTTTCTATAGCTTTACTTCCGTCCCACCAGTGTGTTTCTACAGCTTTACTACATTCCCACCAGTGTGTTTCTACAGCTTTACTTCCTTCCCACCAGTGTGTTTCTACAGCTTTACTGCTGTCCCACCAGATTGTTTCTACAGCTTTACTACAGTCCCACCAGTGTTTTTCTACAGCTTTACTGCTGTCCCACCAGATTGTTTCTACAGCTTTACTGCTGTCCCACCAGTGTGTTTCTAAAGCTTTACTGCTGTCCCACCAGATTGTTTCTACAGCTTTACTGCTGTCCCACAAGTGTGTTTCTACAGCTTTACTGCAGTCCCACCAGTGTGTTTCTACAGCTTTACTGCAGTCTCACCAATGTGTTTCTACAGCTTTACTGCAGTCCACCAATGTGTTTCTACAGCTTTACTGCCGTCCCACCAGTGTGTTTCTACAGCTTTACTGCGGTCTCACCAATGTATTTCTACAGCTTTACTGCAGTCTTACCAATGTGTCTCTACAGCTTTACTGCAATCCCACCAGTGTGTTTCTACAGCTTTACTGTCGTCCCATCAGTGTGTTTCTACAGCTTTACTGCCATCCCACCAGAGTGTTTCTACAGCTTTAATGCAATCCCACCAGTGTAATTCTACAGCTTTACTGCAGTCCCACCAGTGTGTTTCTACAGCTTTACTCCAGTCCCACCAGGGTGTTTCTACAGCTTTACTGAAGTCCCACCAGTGTGTTTATACAGCTTTACTGCAGTCCCACCAGTGTGTTTTTACATCTTTACTGCAGTCCCACCAGTGTGTTTCTACAGCTTTACTTCCGTCCCACCAGTGTGTTTCTACAGCTTTACTTCCGTCCCACCAGTGTGTTTCTACAGCTTTACTTCCGTCCCACCAGTGTGTCTCTATAGCTTTACTTCTGTCCCACCAGTGTGTTTCTATAGCTTTACTTCTGTCCCACCAGTTTGTTTCTACAGCTTTACTACATTCCCACCAGTGTGTTTCTACAGCTTTACTGCAGTCCCGCCAGTGTGTTTCTACAGCTTTACTGTTGTCCCACCAGTGTGTTTCTACAGCTTTACTGCAGTCTCACCAATGTGTTTCTACAGCTTTACAGCAGTCTCACCAATGTGTTTCTACAGCTTTACTGCATTCTCACCAATGTGTTTCTACAGCTTTACTTCCGTCCCACCAGTGTGTTTCTACAGCTTTACTGCAGTCCCACCATTGTGTTTCTACAGCTTTACTTCCGTCCCACCAGTGTGTTTCTACAGCTTTACTTCCGTCCCGCCAGTGTGTTTCTACAGCTTTACTGCAGTCCCGCCAGTGTGTTTCTACAGCTTTACTACAGTCTCACCAATGTGTTTCTACAGCTTTACTGCAGTTCCACCAGTGTGTTTCTACAGCTTTACTTCCGTCCCACCAGTGTGTTTCTACAGCTTTACTTCCGTCCCACCAGTGTGTTTCTATAGCTTTACTTCCGTCCCACCAGTGTGTTTCTACAGCTTTACTACATTCCCACCAGTGTGTTTATACAGCTTTACTTCCGTCCCACCAGTGTGTTTCTACAGCTTTACTTCCGTCCCACCAGTGTGTTTCTATAGCTTTACTTCCGTCCCACCAGTGTGTTTCTACAGCTTTACTACATTCCCACCAGTGTGTTTCTACAGCGTTTCTGCAGTCCCACCAGTGTGTTTCTACAGCTTTACAGCAATCCCACCAATGTGTTTCTACAGCTTTACTGCAGTCCCACCAGTGTGTTTCTACAGCTTTACTACAGTCCCGCCAGTGTGTTTCTACAGCTTTACTACATTCTCACCAATGTGTTTCTACAGCTTTACTGCAGTCCCACCAGTGTGTTTCTACAGCTTTACTTCCGTCCCACCAGTGTGTTTCTACAGCTTTACTTCCGTCCCACTAGTGTGTTTCTATAGCTTTACTTCTGTCCCACCAGTGTGTTTCTAAAGCTTTACTTCTGTCCCACCAGTGTGTTTCTACAGCTTTACTACATTCCCACCAGTGTGTTTCTACAGCTTTACTGCAGTCCCGCCAGTGTGTTTCTACAGCTTTACTGCAGTCCCACAAGTTTGTTTCTACAGCTTTACTGCAATCCCACCAATGTGTTTCTACAGCTTTACTGCAGTCCCACCAGTGTGTTTCTACAGCTTTACTAGAGTCCCGCCAGTGCGCTTCTACAGCTTTACTGCAGTCCCACCAGTGTGTTTCTATAGCTTTACTTCCGTCCCACCAGTGTGTTTCTATAGCTTTACTTCCGTCCCACCAGTGTGTTTCTACAGCTTTACTACATTCCCACCAGTGTGTTTCTACAGCTTTACTGCAGTCCTACCAGTGTGTTTCTACAGCTTTACTCCAATCCCACCAATGTGTTTCTACAGCTTTACTGCAGTCCCGCCAGTGTGTTTCTACAGCTTTACTGCCGTCCAACCAGATTGTTTCTATAGCTTTAGTTCCGTCCCACCAGTGTGTTTCTACAGCTTTACTGCAGTCCCACCAGTGTGTTTCTATAGCTTTACTTCCGTCCCACCAGTGTGTTTCTACAGCTTTACTGCAGTCCCACCAGTGTGTTTCTACAGCTTTACTTCCGTCCCACCAGTGTGTTTCTACAGCTTTACTACAGTCCCGCCAGTGTGTTTCTAAAGCTTTACTGCCGTCCAACCAGATTGTTTCTATAGCTTTACTTCCGTCCCACCAGTGTGTTTCTACAGCTTTACTGCTGTCCCACCAGTGTGTTTCTACAGCTTTACTTCCGTCCCACCAGTGTGTTTCTATAGCTTTACTTCCGTCCCACCAGTGTGTTTCTACAGCTTTACTACATTCCCACCAGTGTGTTTCTACAGCTTTACTTCCTTCCCACCAGTGTGTTTCTACAGCTTTACTGCTGTCCCACCAGATTGTTTCTACAGCTTTACTACAGTCCCACCAGTGTGTTTCTACAGCTTTACTGCTGTCCCACCAGATTGTTTCTACAGCTTTACTGCTGTCCCACCAGTGTGTTTCTAAAGCTTTACTGCTGTCCCACCAGATTGTTTCTACAGCTTTACTGCTGTCCCACAAGTGTGTTTCTACAGCTTTACTGCAGTCCCACCAGTGTGTTTCTACAGCTTTACTGCAGTCTCACCAATGTGTTTCTACAGCTTTACTGCAGTCCACCAATGTGTTTCTACAGCTTTACTGCCGTCCCACCAGTGTGTTTCTACAGCTTTACTGCGGTCTCACCAATGTATTTCTACAGCTTTACTGCAGTCTTACCAATGTGTCTCTACAGCTTTACTGCAATCCCACCAGTGTGTTTCTACAGCTTTACTGTCGTCCCATCAGTGTGTTTCTACAGCTTTACTGCCATCCCACCAGAGTGTTTCTACAGCTTTAATGCAGTCCCACCAGTGTAATTCTACAGCTTTACTGCAGTCCCACCAGTGTGTTTCTACAGCTTTACTCCAGTCCCACCAGGGTGTTTCTACAGCTTTACTGAAGTCCCACCAGTGTGTTTATACAGCTTTACTGCAGTCCCACCAGTGTGTTTTTACATCTTTACTGCAGTCCCACCAGTGTGTTTCTACAGCTTTACTTCCGTCCCACCAGTGTGTTTCTACAGCTTTACTTCCGTCCCACCAGTGTGTTTCTACAGCTTTACTTCCGTCCCGCCAGTGTGTTTCTAGAGCTTTACTGCAGTCCCGCCAGTGTGTTTCTACAGCTTTACTACAGTCTCACCAATGTGTTTCTACAGCTTTACTGCAGTCCCACCAGTGTGTTTTTACAGCTTCACTTCCGTCCCACCAGTGTGTTTCTACAGCTTTACTGCAGTCCCACCAGTGTTTTTCCATAGCTTTACTTCCGTCCCACCAGTGTGTTTCTACAGCTTTACTACAGTCCCACCAGTGTGTTTCTACAGCTTTACTGCAGTCCCACCAGCGTGTTTCTACAGCTTTACTGCAGTCCCACCAGGGTGTTTCTACAGCTTTACTGAAGTCCCACCAGTGTTTTTCTACAGCTTTACTGCAGTCCCACCAGTGTGTTTCTACAGCTTTACGCCAGTCCTACCAGTGTGTTTCTACAGCTTTACTTCCGTCCCACCAGTGTGTTTCTACAGCTTTACTTCCGTCCCACCAGTGTGTTTCTACAGCTTTACTTCCGTCCCACCAGTGTGTTTCTATAGCTTTACTTCCGTCCCACCAGTGTGTTTCTACAGCTTTACTACATTCCCACCAGTGTGTTTATACAGCTTTACTTCCGTCCCACCAGTGTGTTTCTACAGCTTTACTTCCGTCCCACCAGTGTGTTTCTATAGCTTTACTTCCGTCCCACCAGTGTGTTTCTACAGCTTTACTACATTCCCACCAGTGTGTTTCTACAGCGTTTCTGCAGTCCCACCAGTGTGTTTCTACAGCTTTACAGCAATCCCACCAATGTGTTTCTACAGCTTTACTGCAGTCCCACCAGTGTGTTTCTACAGCTTTACTACAGTCCCGCCAGTGTGTTTCTACAGCTTTACTGCAATCCCACCAGTGTGTTTCTACAGCTTTACTCCAGTCCTACCAGTGTGTTTCTAGAGCTTTACTGCCGTCCCACCAGTGTATTTCTTCAGCTTTACTGCCGTCCCACCAGTGTGTTTCTACAGCTTTACTTCCGTCCCACCAGTGTGTTTCTACAGCTTTACTTCCGTCCCACCAGTGTGTTTCTACAGTTTTACTTCCGACCCGCCAGTGTGTTTCTACAGCTTTACTGCAGTCCCGCCAGTGTGTTTCTACAGCTTTACTACATTCTCACCAATGTGTTTCTACAGCTTTACTGCAGTCCCACCAGTGTGTTTCTACAGCTTTACTTCCGTCCCACCAGTGTGTTTCTACAGCTTTACTTCCGTCCCACCAGTGTGTTTCTATAGCTTTACTTCTGTCCCACCAGTGTGTTTCTAAAGCTTTACTTCTGTCCCACCAGTGTGTTTCTACAGCTTTACTACATTCCCACCAGTGTGTTTCTACAGCTTTACTGCAGTCCCGCCAGTGTGTTTCTACAGCTTTACTGCAGTCCCACCAGTTTGTTTCTACAGCTTTACTGCAATCCCACCAATGTGTTTCTACAGCTTTACTGCAGTCCCACCAGTGTGTTTCTACAGCTTTACTAGAGTCCCGCCAGTGCGCTTCTACAGCTTTACTGCAGTCCCACCAGTGTGTTTCTATAGCTTTACTTCCGTCCCACCAGTGTGTTTCTATAGCTTTACTTCCGTCCCACCAGTGTGTTTCTACAGCTTTACTACATTCCCACCAGTGTGTTTCTACAGCTTTACTGCAGTCCTACCAGTGTGTTTCTACAGCTTTACTCCAATCCCACCAATGTGTTTCTACAGCTTTACTGCAGTCCCACCAGTGTGTTTCTACAGCTTTACTACAGTCCCGCCAGTGTGTTTCTAAAGCTTTACTGCCGTCCAACCAGATTATTTCTATAGCTTTACTTCCGTCCCACCAGTGTGTTTCTACAGCTTTACTGCTGTCCCACCAGTGTGTTTCTACAGCTTTACTTCCGTCCCACCAGTGTGTTTCTATAGCTTTACTTCCGTCCCACCAGTGTGTTTCTACAGCTTTACTACATTCCCACCAGTGTGTTTCTACAGCTTTACTTCCTTCCCACCAGTGTGTTTCTACAGCTTTACTGCTTTCCCACCAGATTGTTTCTACAGCTTTACTACAGTCCCACCAGTGTGTTTCTACAGCTTTACTGCTGTCCCACCAGATTGTTTCTACAGCTTTACTGCTGTCCCACCAGTGTGTTTCTAAAGCTTTACTGCTGTCCCACCAGATTGTTTCTACAGCTTTACTGCTGTCCCACAAGTGTGTTTCTACAGCTTTACTGCAGTCCCACCAGTGTGTTTCTACAGCTTTACTGCAGTCTCACCAATGTGTTTCTACAGCTTTACTGCAGTCCACCAATGTGTTTCTACAGCTTTACTGCCGTCCCACCAGTGTGTTTCTACAGCTTTACTGCGGTCTCACCAATGTATTTCTACAGCTTTACTGCAGTCTTACCAATGTGTCTCTACAGCTTTACTGCAATCCCACCAGTGTGTTTCTACAGCTTTACTGTCGTCCCATCAGTGTGTTTCTACAGCTTTACTGCCATCCCACCAGAGTGTTTCTACAGCTTTAATGCAGTCCCACCAGTGTAATTCTACAGCTTTACTGCAGTCCCACCAGTGTGTTTCTACAGCTTTACTCCAGTCCCACCAGGGTGTTTCTACAGCTTTACTGAAGTCCCACCAGTGTGTTTATACAGCTTTACTGCAGTCCCACCAGTGTGTTTTTACATCTTTACTGCAGTCCCACCAGTGTGTTTCTACAGCTTTACTTCCGTCCCACCAGTGTGTTTCTACAGCTTTACTTCCGTCCCACCAGTGTGTTTCTACAGCTTTACTTCCGTCCCGCCAGTGTGTTTCTAGAGCTTTACTGCAGTCCCGCCAGTGTGTTTCTACAGCTTTACTACAGTCTCACCAATGTGTTTCTACAGCTTTACTGCAGTCCCACCAGTGTGTTTTGACAGCTTCACTTCCGTCCCACCAGTGTGTTTCTACAGCTTTACTGCAGTCCCACCAGTGTTTTTCCATAGCTTTACTTCCGTCCCACCAGTGTGTTTCTACAGCTTTACTACAGTCCCACCAGTGTGTTTCTACAGCTTTACTGCAGTCCCACCAGCGTGTTTCTACAGCTTTACTGCAGTCCCACCAGGGTGTTTCTACAGCTTTACTGAAGTCCCACCAGTCTTTTTCTACAGCTTTACTGCAGTCCCACCAATGTGTTTCTACAGCTTTACGCCAGTCCTACCAGTGTGTTTCTACAGCTTTACTTCCGTCCCACCAGTGTGTTTCTACAGCTTTACTTCCGTCCCACCAGTGTGTTTCTACAGCTTTACTTCCGTCCCACCAGTGTGTTTCTATAGCTTTACTTCCGTCCCACCAGTGTGTTTCTATAGCTTTACTTCCGTCCCACCAGTGTGTTTCTACAGCTTTACTACATTCCCACCAGTGTGTTTATACAGCTTTACTTCCGTCCCACCAGTGTGTTTCTACAGCTTTACTTCCGTCCCACCAGTGTGTTTCTATAGCTTTACTTCCGTCCCACCAGTGTGTTTCTACAGCTTTACTACATTCCCAACAGTGTGTTTCTACAGCGTTTCTGCAGTCCCACCAGTGTGTTTCTACAGCTTTACAGCAATCCCACCAATGTGTTTCTACAGCTTTACTGAAGTCCCACCAGTGTGTTTCTACAGCTTTACTACAGTCCCGCCAGTGTGTTTCTACAGCTTTACTGCAATCCCACCAGTGTGTTTCTACAGCTTTACTCCAGTCCTACCAGTGTGTTTCTAGAGCTTTACTGCCGTCCCACCAGTGTATTTCTTCAGCTTTACTGCCGTCCCACCAGTGTGTTTCTACAGCTTTACTTCCGTCCCACCAGTGTGTTTCTACAGCTTTACTTCCGTCCCACCAGTGTGTTTCTACAGTTTTACTTCCGACCCGCCAGTGTGTTTCTACAGCTTTACTGCAGTCCCGCCAGTGTGTTTCTACAGCTTTACTACATTCTCACCAATGTGTTTCTACAGCTTTACTGCAGTCCCACCAGTGTGTTTCTACAGCTTTACTTCCGTCCCACCAGTGTGTTTCTACAGCTTTACTTCCGTCCCACCAGTGTGTTTCTATAGCTTTACTTCTGTCCCACCAGTGTGTTTCTAAAGCTTTACTTCTGTCCCACCAGTGTGTTTCTACAGCTTTACTACATTCCCACCAGTGTGTTTCTACAGCTTTACTGCAGTCCCGCCAGTGTGTTTCTACAGCTTTACTGCAGTCCCACCAGTTTGTTTCTACAGCTTTACTGCAATCCCACCAATGTGTTTCTACAGCTTTACTGCAGTCCCACCAGTGTGTTTCTACAGCTTTACTAGAGTCCCGCCAGTGCGCTTCTACAGCTTTACTGCAGTCCCACCAGTGTGTTTCTATAGCTTTACTTCCGTCCCACCAGTGTGTTTCTATAGCTTTACTTCCGTCCCACCAGTGTGTTTCTACAGCTTTACTACATTCCCACCAGTGTGTTTCTACAGCTTTACTGCAGTCCTACCAGTGTGTTTCTACAGCTTTACTCCAATCCCACCAATGTGTTTCTACAGCTTTACTGCAGTCCCACCAGTGTGTTTCTACAGCTTTACTACAGTCCCGCCAGTGTGTTTCTACAGCTTTACTGCCGTCCAACCAGATTGTTTCTATAGCTTTACTTCCGTCCCACCAGTGTGTTTCTACAGCTTTACTGCAGTCCCACCAGTGTGTTTCTATAGCTTTACTTCCGTCCCACCAGTGTGTTTCTACAGCTTTACTGCAGTCCCACCAGTGTGTTTCTACAGCTTTACTTCCGTCCCACCAGTGTGTTTCTACAGCTTTACTACAGTCCCGCCAGTGTGTTTCTAAAGCTTTACTGCCGTCCAACCAGATTATTTCTATAGCTTTACTTCCGTCCCACCAGTGTGTTTCTACAGCTTTACTGCTGTCCCACCAGTGTGTTTCTACAGCTTTACTTCCGTCCCACCAGTGTGTTTCTATAGCTTTACTTCCGTCCCACCAGTGTGTTTCTACAGCTTTACTACATTCCCACCAGTGTGTTTCTACAGCTTTACTTCCTTCCCACCAGTGTGTTTCTACAGCTTTACTGCTTTCCCACCAGATTGTTTCTACAGCTTTACTACAGTCCCACCAGTGTGTTTCTACAGCTTTACTGCTGTCCCACCAGATTGTTTCTACAGCTTTACTGCTGTCCCACCAGTGTGTTTCTAAAGCTTTACTGCTGTCCCACCAGATTGTTTCTACAGCTTTACTGCTGTCCCACAAGTGTGTTTCTACAGCTTTACTGCAGTCCCACCAGTGTGTTTCTACAGCTTTACTGCAGTCTCACCAATGTGTTTCTACAGCTTTACTGCAGTCCACCAATGTGTTTCTACAGCTTTACTGCCGTCCCACCAGTGTGTTTCTACAGCTTTACTGCGGTCTCACCAATGTATTTCTACAGCTTTACTGCAGTCTTACCAATGTGTCTCTACAGCTTTACTGCAATCCCACCAGTGTGTTTCTACAGCTTTACTGTCGTCCCATCAGTGTGTTTCTACAGCTTTACTGCCATCCCACCAGAGTGTTTCTACAGCTTTAATGCAGTCCCACCAGTGTAATTCTACAGCTTTACTGCAGTCCCACCAGTGTGTTTCTACAGCTTTACTCCAGTCCCACCAGGGTGTTTCTACAGCTTTACTGAAGTCCCACCAGTGTGTTTATACAGCTTTACTGCAGTCCCACCAGTGTGTTTTTACATCTTTACTGCAGTCCCACCAGTGTGTTTCTACAGCTTTACTTCCGTCCCACCAGTGTGTTTCTACAGCTTTACTTCCGTCCCACCAGTGTGTTTCTACAGCTTTACTTCCGTCCCGCCAGTGTGTTTCTAGAGCTTTACTGCAGTCCCGCCAGTGTGTTTCTACAGCTTTACTACAGTCTCACCAATGTGTTTCTACAGCTTTACTGCAGTCCCACCAGTGTGTTTTGACAGCTTCACTTCCGTCCCACCAGTGTGTTTCTACAGCTTTACTGCAGTCCCACCAGTGTTTTTCCATAGCTTTACTTCCGTCCCACCAGTGTGTTTCTACAGCTTTACTACAGTCCCACCAGTGTGTTTCTACAGCTTTACTGCAGTCCCACCAGCGTGTTTCTACAGCTTTACTGCAGTCCCACCAGGGTGTTTCTACAGCTTTACTGAAGTCCCACCAGTCTTTTTCTACAGCTTTACTGCAGTCCCACCAATGTGTTTCTACAGCTTTACGCCAGTCCTACCAGTGTGTTTCTACAGCTTTACTTCCGTCCCACCAGTGTGTTTCTACAGCTTTACTTCCGTCCCACCAGTGTGTTTCTACAGCTTTACTTCCGTCCCACCAGTGTGTTTCTATAGCTTTACTTCCGTCCCACCAGTGTGTTTCTATAGCTTTACTTCCGTCCCACCAGTGTGTTTCTACAGCTTTACTACATTCCCACCAGTGTGTTTATACAGCTTTACTTCCGTCCCACCAGTGTGTTTCTACAGCTTTACTTCCGTCCCACCAGTGTGTTTCTATAGCTTTACTTCCGTCCCACCAGTGTGTTTCTACAGCTTTACTACATTCCCAACAGTGTGTTTCTACAGCGTTTCTGCAGTCCCACCAGTGTGTTTCTACAGCTTTACAGCAATCCCACCAATGTGTTTCTACAGCTTTACTGAAGTCCCACCAGTGTGTTTCTACAGCTTTACTACAGTCCCGCCAGTGTGTTTCTACAGCTTTACTGCAATCCCACCAGTGTGTTTCTACAGCTTTACTCCAGTCCTACCAGTGTGTTTCTAGAGCTTTACTGCCGTCCCACCAGTGTATTTCTTCAGCTTTACTGCCGTCCCACCAGTGTGTTTCTACAGCTTTACTTCCGTCCCACCAGTGTGTTTCTACAGCTTTACTTCCGTCCCACCAGTGTGTTTCTACAGTTTTACTTCCGACCCGCCAGTGTGTTTCTACAGCTTTACTGCAGTCCCGCCAGTGTGTTTCTACAGCTTTACTACATTCTCACCAATGTGTTTCTACAGCTTTACTGCAGTCCCACCAGTGTGTTTCTACAGCTTTACTTCCGTCCCACCAGTGTGTTTCTACAGCTTTACTTCCGTCCCACCAGTGTGTTTCTATAGCTTTACTTCTGTCCCACCAGTGTGTTTCTAAAGCTTTACTTCTGTCCCACCAGTGTGTTTCTACAGCTTTACTACATTCCCACCAGTGTGTTTCTACAGCTTTACTGCAGTCCCGCCAGTGTGTTTCTACAGCTTTACTGCAGTCCCACCAGTTTGTTTCTACAGCTTTACTGCAATCCCACCAATGTGTTTCTACAGCTTTACTGCAGTCCCACCAGTGTGTTTCTACAGCTTTACTAGAGTCCCGCCAGTGCGCTTCTACAGCTTTACTGCAGTCCCACCAGTGTGTTTCTATAGCTTTACTTCCGTCCCACCAGTGTGTTTCTATAGCTTTACTTCCGTCCCACCAGTGTGTTTCTACAGCTTTACTACATTCCCACCAGTGTGTTTCTACAGCTTTACTGCAGTCCTACCAGTGTGTTTCTACAGCTTTACTCCAATCCCACCAATGTGTTTCTACAGCTTTACTGCAGTCCCACCAGTGTGTTTCTACAGCTTTACTACAGTCCCGCCAGTGTGTTTCTACAGCTTTACTGCCGTCCAACCAGATTGTTTCTATAGCTTTACTTCCGTCCCACCAGTGTGTTTCTACAGCTTTACTGCAGTCCCACCAGTGTGTTTCTATAGCTTTACTTCCGTCCCACCAGTGTGTTTCTACAGCTTTACTGCAGTCCCACCAGTGTGTTTCTACAGCTTTACTTCCGTCCCACCAGTGTGTTTCTACAGCTTTACTACAGTCCCGCCAGTGTGTTTCTAAAGCTTTACTGCCGTCCAACCAGATTGTTTCTATAGCTTTACTTCCGTCCCACCAGTGTGTTTCTACAGCTTTACTGCTGTCCCACCAGTGTGTTTCTACAGCTTTACTTCCGTCCCACCAGTGTGTTTCTATAGCTTTACTTCCGTCCCACCAGTGTGTTTCTACAGCTTTACTACATTCCCACCAGTGTGTTTCTACAGCTTTACTTCCTTCCCACCAGTGTGTTTCTACAGCTTTACTGCTGTCCCACCAGATTGTTTCTACAGCTTTACTACAGTCCCACCAGTGTGTTTCTACAGCTTTACTGCTGTCCCACCAGATTGTTTCTACAGCTTTACTGCTGTCCCACCAGTGTGTTTCTAAAGCTTTACTGCTGTCCCACCAGATTGTTTCTACAGCTTTACTGCTGTCCCACAAGTGTGTTTCTACAGCTTTACTGCAGTCCCACCAGTGTGTTTCTACAGCTTTACTGCAGTCTCACCAATGTGTTTCTACAGCTTTACTGCAGTCCACCAATGTGTTTCTACAGCTTTACTGCCGTCCCACCAGTGTGTTTCTACAGCTTTACTGCGGTCTCACCAATGTATTTCTACAGCTTTACTGCAGTCTTACCAATGTGTCTCTACAGCTTTACTGCAATCCCACCAGTGTGTTTCTACAGCTTTACTGTCGTCCCATCAGTGTGTTTCTACAGCTTTACTGCCATCCCACCAGAGTGTTTCTACAGCTTTAATGCAGTCCCACCAGTGTAATTCTACAGCTTTACTGCAGTCCCACCAGTGTGTTTCTACAGCTTTACTCCAGTCCCACCAGGGTGTTTCTACAGCTTTACTGAAGTCCCACCAGTGTGTTTATACAGCTTTACTGCAGTCCCACCAGTGTGTTTTTACATCTTTACTGCAGTCCCACCAGTGTGTTTCTACAGCTTTACTTCCGTCCCACCAGTGTGTTTCTACAGCTTTACTTCCGTCCCACCAGTGTGTTTCTACAGCTTTACTTCCGTCCCGCCAGTGTGTTTCTAGAGCTTTACTGCAGTCCCGCCAGTGTGTTTCTACAGCTTTACTACATTCTCACCAATGTGTTTCTACAGCTTTACTGCAGTCCCACCAGTGTGTTTTTACAGCTTCACTTCCGTCCCACCAGTGTGTTTCTACAGCTTTACTGCAGTCCCACCAGTGTTTTTCCATAGCTTTACTTCCGTCCCACCAGTGTGTTTCTACAGCTTTACTACAGTCCCACCAGTGTGTTTCTACAGCTTTACTGCAGTCCCACCAGCGTGTTTCTACAGCTTTACTGCAGTCCCACCAGGGTGTTTCTACAGCTTTACTGAAGTCCCACCAGTGTTTTTCTACAGCTTTACTGCAGTCCCACCAGTGTGTTTCTACAGATTTACGCCAGTCCTACCAGTGTGTTTCTACAGCTTTACTTCCGTCCCACCAGTGTGTTTATACAGCTTTACTTCCGTCCCACCAGTGTGTTTCTACAGCTTTACTTCCGTCCCACCAGTGTGTTTCTATAGCTTTACTTCCGTCCCACCAGTGTGTTTCTACAGCTTTACTACATTCCCACCAGTGTGTTTCTACAGCTTTACTTCCGTCCCACCAGTGTGTTTCTACAGCTTTACTTCCGTCCCACCAGTGTGTTTCTATAGCTTTATTTCCGTCCCACCAGTGTGTTTCTATAGCTTTATTTCCGTCCCACCAGTGTGTTTCTACAGCTTTACTACATTCTCACCAGTGTGTTTCTACAGCTTTACTGCATTCCCACCAGTGTGTTTCTACAGCTTTACTGCAATCCCACCAATGTGTTTCTACAGCTTTACTGCAGTCCCACCAGTGTGTTTCTACAGCTTTACTACAGTCCCGCCAGTGTGTTTCTACAGCTTTACTGCAATCCCACCAGTGTGTTTCTACAGCTTTACTTCAGTCCTACCAGTGTGTTTCTACAGCTTTACTGCCGTCCCACCAGTGTATTTCTTCAGCTTTACTGCCTTCCCACCAGTGTGTTTCTACAGCTTTACTTCCGTCCCACCAGTCTGTTTCTACAGCTTTACTTCCGTCCCACCAGTGTGTTTCTACAGCTTTACTTCCGTCCCGCCAGTGTGTTTCTACAGCTTTACTGCAGTCCCGCCAGTGTGTTTCTACAGCTTTACTACAGTCTCACCAATGTGTTTCTACAGCTTTACTGCAGTCCCACCAGTCTGTTTCTACAGCTTTACTTCCGTCCCACCAGTGTGTTTCTACAGCTTTACTTCCGTCCCACCAGTGTGTTTCTATAGCTTTACTTCCGTCCCACCAGTGTGTTTCTACAGCTTTACTACATTCCCACCAGTGTGTTTCTACAGCTTTACTGCAGTCCCGCCAGTGTGTTTCTACAGCTTTACTGTCGTCCCACCAGTGTGTTTCTACAGCTTTACTGCAGTCCCACCAGTGTGTTTTTACAGCTTTACTGCAATCCCACCAATGTGTTTCTACAGCTTTACTGCAGTCCCACCAGTGTGTTTCTACAGCTTTACTGCAGTCCCACCAGTGTGTTTCTAAAGTTTTACTGCAATCCCACCAATGTGTTTCTACAGCTTTACTGCAATCCCACCAATGTGTTTCTACAGCTTTACTGCAGTCCCACCAGTGTGTTTCTACAGCTTTACTACAGTCCCGCCAGTGCGCTTCTACAGCTTTACAGCAGTCCCACCAGTGTGTTTCTATAGCTTTACTTCCGTCCCACCAGTGTGTTTCTATAGCTTTACTTCCGTCCCACCAGTGTGTTTCTACAGCTTTACTACATTCCCACCAGTGTGTTTCTACAGCTTTACTGCAGTCCCACCAGTGTGTTTCTACAGCTTTACTGCAATCCCACCAATGTGTTTCTACAGCTTTACTGCAGTCCCACCAGTGTGTTTCTACAGCTTTATTACAGTCCCGCCAGTGTGTTTCTACAGCTTTACTGCCGTCCAACCAGATTGTTTCTATAGCTTTACTTCCGTCCCACCAGTGTGTTTCTACAGCTTTACTTCCGTCCCACCAGTGTGTTTCTATAGCTTTACTTCCGTCCCACCAGTGTGTTTCTACAGCTTTACTACATTCCCACCAGTGTGTTTCTACAGCGTTACTGCAGTCCCACCAGTGTGTTTCTACAGCTTTACAGCAATCCCACCAATGTGTTTCTACAGCTTTACTGCAGTCCCACCAGTGTGTTTCTACAGCTTTACTACAGTCCCGCCAGTGTGTTTCTACAGCTTTACTGTAATCCCACCAGTGTGTTTCTACAGCTTTACTCCAGTCCTACCAGTGTGTTTCTAGAGCTTTACAGCCGTCCCACCAGTGTATTTCTTCAGCTTTACTGCCGTCCCACCAGTGTGTTTCTACAGCTTTACTTCCGTCCCACCAGTGTGTTTCTACAGCTTTACTTCCGTCCCACCAGTGTGTTTCTACAGCTTTACTGCCGTCCCACCAGATTGTTTCTATAGCTTTACTTCCGTCCCACCAGTGTGTTTCTACAGCTTTACTGCTGTCCCACCAGATTGTTTCTACAGCTTTACTACAGTCCCACCAGTGTGTTTCTACAGCTTTACTGCTGTCCCACCAGATTGTTTCTACAGCTTTACTGCTGTCCCACCAGTGTGTTTCTACAGCTTTACTGCTGTCCCACCAGATTGTTTCTACAGCTTTACTGATGTCCCACAAGTGTGTTTCTACAGCTTTACTGCAGTCCCACCAGTGTGTTTCTACAGCTTTACTGCAGTCTCACCAATGTGTTTCTACAGCTTTACTGCAGTCCACCAATGTGTTTCTACAGCTTTACTGCCGTCCCACCAGTGTGTTTCTACAGCTTTACTGCGGTCTCACCAATGTGTTTCTACAGCTTTACTGCAGTCTTACCAATGTGTCTCTACAGTTTTACTGCAATCCCATCAGTGTGTTTCTACAGCTTTACTGCCATCCCACCAGAGTGTTTCTACAGCTTTAATGCATTCCCACCAGTGTAATTCTACAGCTTTACTGCAGTCCCACCAGTGTGTTTCTACAGCTTTACTCCAGTCCCACCAGGGTGTTTCTACAGCTTTACTGAAGTCCCACCAGTGTGTTTATACAGCTTTACTGCAGTCCCACCAGTGTGTTTTTACATCTTTACTGCAGTCCCACCAGTGTAATTCTACAGCTTTACTTCCGTCCCACCAGTGTGTTTCTACAGCTTTACTTCCGTCCCACCAGTGTGTTTCTACAGCTTTACTTCCGTCCCGCCAGTGTGTTTCTAGAGCTTTACTTCAGTCCCGCCAGTGTGTTTCTACAGCTTTACTACAGTCTCACCAATGTGTTTCTACAGCTTTACTGCAGTCCCACCAGTGTGTTTTTACAGCTTCACTTCCGTCCCACCAGTGTGTTTCTACAGCTTTACTGCAGTCCCACCAGTGTTTTTCCATAGCTTTACTTCCGTCCCACCAGTGTGTTTCTACAGCTTTACTACAGTCCCACCAGTGTGTTTCTACAGCTTTACTGCCGTCCCACCAGTGTGTTTCTACAGCTTTACTGCAGTCCCACCAGTGTGTATCTACAGCTTTACTGCAGTCCCTCCAGTGTGTTTCTACAGCTTTACTGCAGTCTCACCAATGTGTTTCTACAGCTTTACAGCAGTCTCACCAATGTGTTTCTACAGCTTTACTACATTCTCACCAATGTGTTTCTACAGCTTTACTGCAGTCCCACCAGTGTGTTTCTACAGCTTTACTGTCGTCCCATCAGTGTGTTTCTACAGCTTTACTGCCGTCCCACCAGAGTGTTTCTAGAGCTTTACTGCAGTCCCACCAGTGTATTTCAACAGCTTTACTGCAGTCCCACCAGCGTGTTTCTACAGCTTTACTGCAGTCCCACCAGGGTGTTTCTACAGCTTTACTGAAGTCCCACCAGTGTGTTTCTACAGCTTTACTGCAGTCCCACCAGTGTATTTCTACAGCTTTACGCCAGTCCTACCAGTGTGTTTCTACAGCATTACTGCCGTCCCACCAGTGTATTTCTTCAGCTTTACTGCCGTCCCACCAGTGTGTTTCTACAGCTTTACTTCCGTCCCACCAGTGTGTTTCTACAGCTTTACTTCCGTCCCACCAGTGTGTTTCTACAGCTTTACTCCCGTCCCACCAGTGTGTTTCTACAGCTTTACTTCCGTCCCACCAGTGTGTTTCTACAGCTTTACTTCCGTCCCGCCAGTGTGTTTCTACAGCTTTACTGCAGTCCCGCCAGTGTGTTTCTACAGCTTTACTACAGTCTCACCAATGTGTTTCTACAGCTTTACTGCAGTTCCACCAGTGTGTTTCTACAGCTTTACTTCCGTCCCACCAGTGTGTTTCTACAGCTTTACTTCCGTCCCACCAGTGTGTTTCTATAGCTTTACTTCCGTCCCACCAGTGTGTTTCTACAGCTTTACTACATTCCCACCAGTGTGTTTCTACAGCTTTACTTCCGTCCCACCAGTGTGTTTCTACAGCTTTACTTCCGTCCCACCAGTGTGTTTCTATAGCTTTATTTCCGTCCCACCAGTGTGTTTCTACAGCTTTACTACATTCCCACCAGTGTGTTTCTACAGCTTTACTGCAGTCCCACCAGTGTGTTTCTACAGCTTTACTGCAATACCACCAATGTGTTTCTACAGCTTTACTGCAGTCCCACCAGTGTGTTTCTACAGCTTTACTACAGTCCCGCCAGTGTGTTTCTACAGCTTTACTGCAATCCCACCAGTGTGTTTCTACAGCTTTACTTCAGTCCTACCAGTGTGTTTCTACAGTTTTACTTCTGTCCCACCAGTGTGTTTCTATAGCTTTACATCCGTCCCACCAGTGTGTTTCTACAGCTTTACTACAGTCCCACCAGTGTGTTTCTACAGCTTTACTGCAGTCCCGCCAGTGTGTTTCTACAGCTTTACTCTCGTCCCACCAGTGTGTTTCTACAGTTTACTGCAGTCCCACCAGTGTGTTTCTACAGCTTTAATGCAGTCCCACCAGTGTGTTTCTACAGCTTTACTGCAGTATCACCAATGTGTTTCTACAGCTTTACTGCAGTCCACCAATGTGTTTCTACAGCTTTACTGCCGTCCCACCAGTGTGTTTCTGCAGCTTTACTGCGGTCTCACCAATGTGTTTCTACAACTTTACTGCAGTCTTACCAATGTGTCTCTACAGCTTTACTGCAATCCCACCAGTGTGTTTCTACAGCTTTACTGTCGTCCCATCAGTGTGTTTCTACAGCTTTACTGCCGTCCCACCAGAGTGTTTCTACAGCTTTAATGCAGTCTCACCAGTGTAATTCTACAGCTTTACTGCAGTCCCACCAGTGTGTTTCTACAGCTTTACTGCCGTCCCACCAGGGTGTTTCTACAGCTTTACTGAAGTCCCACCAGTGTGTTTCTACACCTTTACTGCAGTCCCACCAGTGTGTTTTTACAGCTTTACTGCAGTCCCACCAGTGTGTATCTACAGCTTTACTTCCGTCCCACCAGTGTGTTTCTACAGCTTTACTTCCGTCCCGCCAGTGTGTTTCTAGAGCTTTACTGCAGTCCCGCCAGTGTGTTTCTACAGCTTTACTACAGTCTCACCAATGTGTTTCTACAGCTTTACTGCAGTCCCACCAGTGTGTTTTTACAGCTTCACTTCCGTCCCACCAGTGTGTTTCTACAGCTTTACTGCAGTCCCACCAGTGTTTTTCCATAGCTTTACTTCCGTCCCACCAGTGTGTTTCTACAGCTTTACTACAGTCCCACCAGTGTGTTTCTACAGCTTTACTGCCGTCCCACCAGTGTGTTTCTACAGCTTTACTGCAGTCTCACCAGTGTGTATCTACAGCTTTACTGCAGTCCCTCCAGTGTGTTTCTACAGCTTTACTGCAGTCTCACCAATGTGTTTCTACAGCTTTACAGCAGTCTCACCAATGTGTTTCTACAGCTTTACTGCATTCTCACCAATGTGTTTCTACAGCTTTACTGCAGTCCCACCAGTGTGTTTCTGCAGCTTTACTGTCGTCCCATCAGTGTGTTTCTACAGCTTTACTGCCGTCCCACCAGAGTGTTTCTAGAGCTTTACTGCAGTCCCACCAGTGTATTTCTACAGCTTTACTGCAGTCCCACCAGCGTGTTTCTACAGCTTTACTGCAGTCCATCAGGATGTTTCTACAGCTTTACTGAAGTCCCACCAGTGTGTTTCTACAGCTTTACTGCAGTCCCACCAGTGTGTTTCTACAGCTTTACGCCAGTCCTACCAGTGTGTTTCTACAGCATTACTGCCGTCCCACCAGTGTATTTCTTCAGCTTTACTGCCGTCCCACCAGTGTGTTTCTACAGCTTTACTTCCGTCCCACCAGTGTGTTTCTACAGCTTTACTTCCGTCCCACCAGTTTGTTTCTACAGCTTTACTCCCGTCCCACCAGTGTGTTTCTACAGCTTTACTTCCGTCCCACCAGTGTGTTTCTACAGCTTTACTTCTGTCCCGCCAGTGTGTTTCTACAGCTTTACTGCAGTCCCGCCAGTGTGTTTCTACAGCTTTACTACAGTCTCACCAATGTGTTTCTACAGCTTTACTGCAGTTCCACCAGTGTGTTTCTACAGCTTTACTTCCGTCCCACCAGTGTGTTTCTACAGCTTTACTTCCGTCCCACCAGTGTGTTTCTATAGCTTTACTTCCGTCCCACCAGTGTGTTTCTACAGCTTTACTACATTCCCACCAGTGTGTTTCTACAGCTTTACTTCCGTCCCACCAGTGTGTTTCTACAGCTTTACTTCCGTCCCACCAGTGTGTTTCTATAGCTTTATTTCCGTCCCACCAGTGTGTTTCTACAGCTTTACTACATTCCCACCAGTGTGTTTCTACAGCTTTACTGCAGTACCACCAGTGTGTTTCTACAGCTTTACTGCAATCCCACCAATGTGTTTCTACAGCTTTACTGCAGTCCCACCAGTGTGTTTCTACAGCTTTACTACAGTCCCGCCAGTGTGTTTCTACAGCTTTACTGCAATCCCACCAGTGTGTTTCTACAGCTTTACTTCAGTCCTACCAGTGTATTTCTACAGTTTACTGCCGTCCCACCAGTGTATTTCTTCAGCATTACTGCCGTCCCACCAGTGTGGTTCTACAGCTTTACTTCCGTCCCACCAGTGTGTTTCTACAGCTTTACTTCCGTCCCACCAGTGTGTTTCTACAGCTTTACTTCCGTCCCGCCAGTGTGTTTCTACAGCTTTACTGCAGTCCCGCCAGTGTGTTTCTACAGCTTTACTACAGTCTCACCAATGTGTTTCTACAGCTTTACTGCAGTCCCACCAGTGTGTTTCTACAGCTTTACTTCCGTCCCACCAGTGTGTTTCTACAGCTTTACTTCCGTCCCACCAGTGTGTTTCTATAGCTTTACTTCCGTCCCACCAGTGTGTTTCTACAGCTTTACTACATTCCCACCAGTGTGTTTCTACAGCTTTACTGCAGTCCCGCCAGTGTGTTTCTACAGCTTTACTGTCGTACCACCAGTGTGTTTCTACAGCTTTACTGCAGTCCCACCAGTGTGTTTCTACAGCTTTACTGCAATCCCACCAATGTGTTTCTACAGCTTTACTGCAGTCCCACCAGTGTGTTTCTACAGCTTTACTACAGTCCCGCCAGTGCGCTTCTACAGCTTTACTGCAGTCCCACCAGTGTGTTTCTATAGCTTTACTTCCGTCCCACCAGTGTGTTTCTATAGCTTTACTTCCGTCCCACCAGTGTGTTTCTACAGCTTTACTACATTCCCACCAGTGTGTTTCTACAGCTTTACTGCAGTCCCACCAGTGTGTTTCTACAGCTTTACTGCAGTCCCGACAGTGTGTTTCTACAGCTTTACTACAGTCTCACCAATGTGTTTCTACAGCTTTACTGCAGTTCCACCAGCGTGTTTCTACAGCTTTACTTCCGTCCCACCAGTGTGTTTCTACAGCTTTACTTCCGTCCCACCAGTGTGTTTCTATAGCTTTACATCCGTCCCACCAGTGTGTTTCTACAGCTTTACTACATTCCCACCAGTGTGTTTCTACAGCTTTACTGTCGTACCACCAGTGTGTTTCTACAGCTTTACTGCAGTCCCGCCAGTGTGTTTCTACAGCTTTACTGCAGTCCCGCCAGTGTGTTTCTACAGCTTTACTACAGTCTCACCAATGTGTTTCTACAGCTTTACTGCAGTCCCACCAGTGTGTTTCTACAGCTTTACTTCCGTCCCACCAGTGTGTTTCTACAGCTTTACTTCCGTCCCACCAGTGTGTTTCTATAGCTTTACTTCCGTCCCACCAGTGTGTTTCTACAGCTTTACTACATTCCCACCAGTGTGTTTCTACAGCTTTACTGCAGTCCCGCCAGTGTGTTTCTACAGCTTTACTGTCGTACCACCAGTGTGTTTCTACAGCTTTACTGCAGTCCCACCAGTGTGTTTCTACAGCTTTACTGCAATCCCACCAATGTGTTTCTACAGCTTTACTGCAGTCCCACCAGTGTGTTTCTACAGCTTTACTACAGTCCCGCCAGTGCGCTTCTACAGCTTTACTGCAGTCCCACCAGTGTGTTTCTATAGCTTTACTTCCGTCCCACCAGTGTGTTTCTATAGCTTTACTTCCGTCCCACCAGTGTGTTTCTACAGCTTTACTGCAGTCCCACCAGTGTGTTTCTACAGCTTTGCTGCAGTCCCACCAGTGTGTTTCTACAGCTTTACTGTTTTCCCACCAGTGTGTTTCTACAGCTTTACTGCTGTCCCACCAGATTGTTTCTACAGCTTAACTGCTGTCCCACCAGTGTGTTTCTACAGCTTTACTGCAGTCCCACCAGTGTGTTTCTACAGCTTTACTTCCGTCCCACCAGTGTGTTTCTATAGCTTTATTTCCGTCCCACCAGTGTGTTTCTATAGCTTTACTTCCGTCCCACCAGTGTGTTTCTACAGCTTTACTACATTCCCACCAGTGTGTTTCTACAGCTTTACTGCAGTCCCGCCAGTGTGTTTCTACAGCTTTACTGTCGTCTCACCAGTGTGTTTCTACAGCTTTACTGCAGTCCCACCAGTGTGTTTGTACAGCTTTACTGCAATCCCACCAATGTGTTTCTACAGCTTTACTGCAGTCCCACCAGTGTGTTTCTACAGCTTTACTACAGTCCCGCCAGTGCGCTTCTACAGCTTTACTGCAGTCCCACCAGTTTGTTTCTATAGCTTTACTTCCGTCCCACCAGTGTGTTTCTATAGCTTTACTTCCGTCCCACCAGTGTGTTTCTACAGCTTTACTACATTCCCACCAGTGTGTTTCTACAGCTTTACTGCAGTCCCACCAGTGTGTTTCTACAGCTTTACTGCAATCCCACCAGTGTGTTTCTACAGCTTCACTGCAGTCCCACCAGTGTGTTTCTACAGCTTTACTACAGTCCCGCCAGTGTGTTTCTACAGCTTTACTGCAGTCCCACCAGTGTGTTTCTACAGCTTTACTGCAATCCCACCAGTGTGTTTCTACAGCTTTACTACAGTCTTACCAATGTGTTTCTACAGCTTTACTGCAGTCCCACCAGTGTCTTTCTACAGCTTTACTTCCGTCCCACCAGTGTGTTTCTACAGCTTTACTTCCGTCGCACCAGTGTGTTTCTATAGCTTTACTTCCGTCCCACCAGTGTGTTTCTACAGCTTTACTACATTCCCACCAGTGTGTTTCTACAGCTTTACTGCAGTCCCGCCAGTGTGTTTCTACAGCTTTACTGTCGTCCCACCAGTGTGTTTCTACAGCTTTACTGCAGTCACACCAGTGTGTTTCTACAGCTTTACTGCAATCCCACCAATGTGTATCTATATCTTTACTGCCGTCCCACCAGATTGTTTCTATAGCTTTACTTCCGTCCCACCAGTGTGTTTCTACAGCTTTACTGCAGTTCCACCAGTGTGATTCTACAGCTTTACTTCCGTCCCACCAGTGTGTTTCTATAGCGTTACTTCCGTCCCACCAGTGTGTTTCTACAGCTTTACTGCAGTCCCATCGTTTTATCGTTTCTTTACTTATTCAGTCTCTCGGTAGAGATTTGTTCGCAGCAGACGAGCAAATCTCCGGCGGGCCTATTCTCGCTGGTCGCGAGATCCGCACAGTGGAAGTATGGGAGATTTGCTTGCAAATAGACAGGCAATATCTCCTGCGGTAGCTATGGCGGACCTATTCCCGCTGGTCGCGGGGACCGCTATAAGTCAGGTGGGGAGTCTGACGATAGTGCACGCTTTACACAGGTCCGGACACTTGTGATTGACAGATGTGCGCGCCCTCATGGTCCGGGCTCGTTCGAGGCCCTCACCTGTGGGACATGGCTGAACGTCTCTAAGCCGTGTCCCTTGGGTGTCAGGGTCTGGCCATAACTCGCCACCGGCTCGTGGTGGTGAGGTCTCGGTGGATTGACGCTGAGCCGCCAGCGTCTGCAGCCTACCTTGTGCCAGACGTATTGGTTACCCATTCCTCTGGAATACACAAGACTAGTCCGAGGGAGGGGTCATGTCGTTTGGGCATCACATGATCTCTGAAGCTCTGCCCAGACATTGTGATGGAATATTGGCCATATTCCACTCACATACTTTAGTCTGTCAAGACTGCAAGGTGTCTACTACTGCAGTCCCACCAGTGTGTTTCTACAGCTTTACTGCTTTCCCACCAGTGTGTTTCTACAGCTTTACTGCTGTCCCACCAGATTGTTTCTACAGCTTTACTGCTGTCCCACCAGTGTGTTTCTACAGCTTTACTGCAGACCCACCAGTGTGTTTCTACAGCTTTACTTCCGTCCCACCAGTGTGTTTCTATAGCGTTACTTCCGTCCCACCAGTGTGTTTCTATAGCTTTACTTCCGTCCCACCAGTGTGTTTCTTCAGCTTTACTACATTCCCACCAGTGTGTTTCTACAGCTTTACTGCAGTCCCGCCAGTGTGTTTCTACAGCTTTACTGTCGTCTCACCAGTGTGTTTCTACAGCTTTACTACAGTCCCACCAGTGTGTTTCTACAGCTTTACTGCAATCCCACCAATGTGTTTCTACAGCTTTACTGCAGTCCCACCAGTGTGTTTCTACAGCTTTACTACAGTCCCGCCAGTGCGCTTCTACAGCTTTACTGCAGTCCCACCACTTTGTTTCTATAGCTTTACTTCCGTCCCACCAGTGTGTTTCTATAGCTTTACTTCCGTCCCACCAGTGTGTTTCTACAGCTTTACTACATTCCCACCAGTGTGTTTCTACAGCTTTACTGCAGTCCCACCAGTGTGTTTCTACAGCTTTACTGCAATCCCACCAGTGTGTTTCTACAGCTTTACTGCAGTCCCACCAGTGTGTTTCTACAGCTTTACTACAGTCCCGCCAGTGTGTTTCTACAGCTTTACTGCAGTCCCACCAGTGTGTTTCTACAGCTTTACTGCAATCCCACCAGTGTGTTTCTACAGCTTTACTG
Organism: Cepaea hortensis; assembly: GCA_963921405.1. Lineage (NCBI taxonomy): Eukaryota > Metazoa > Mollusca > Gastropoda > Stylommatophora > Helicidae > Cepaea > Cepaea hortensis. The sequence continues at coordinate 124,626 of CAWUFQ010000578.1, forward strand.
AAGTCCCACCAGTGTGTTTCTACAGCTTTACTACAGTCCCGCCAGTGTGTTTCTACAGCTTTACTGCAGTCCCACCAGATTGTTTCTACAGATTTACTGCTGTCCCACCAGTGTGTTTCTACAGCTTTACTGCTGTCCCACCAGATTGTTTCTACAGCTTTACTGCAGTCCCACCAGTGTGTTTCTACAGCTTTACTGCAGTCCCACCAATGTGTTTCTACAGCTTTACTACAGTCCCGCCAGTGTGTTTCTACAGCTTTACTGCAGTCCCACCAGATTGTTTCTACAGATTTACTGCTGTCCCACCAGTGTGTTTCTACAGCTTTACTACAGTCCCGCCAGTGTGTTTCTACAGCTTTACTGCAGTCCCACCAGATTGTTTCTACAGATTTACTGCTGTCCCACCAGTGTGTTTCTACAGCTTTACTACAGTCCCGCCAGTGTGTTTCTACAGCTTTACTGCAGTCCCACCAGATTGTTTCTACAGATTTACTGCTGTCCCACCAGTGTGTTTCTACAGCTTTACTACAGTCCCGCCAGTGTGTTTCTACAGCTTTACTGCAGTCCCACCAGATTGTTTCTACAGATTTACTGCTGTCCCACCAGTGTGTTTCTACAGCTTTACTACAGTCCCGCCAGTGTGTTTCTACAGCTTTACTACAGTCCCGCCAGTGTGTTTCTACAGCTTTACTGCAGTCCCACAAGATTGTTTCTACAGATTTACTGCTGTCCCACCAGTGTGTTTCTACAGCTTTACTGCTGTCCCACCAGATTGTTTCTACAGCTTTACTGCAGTCCCACCAGTGTGTTTCTACAGCTTTACTGCAGTCCCACCAGTGTGTTTCTACAGCTTTACTGCAGTCCCACCAGATTGTTTCTACAGCTTTACTGCTGTCCCACCAGTGTGTTTCTACAGCTTTACTGCAGTCCCACCAGTGTGTTTCTACAGCTTTACTTCCGTCCCACCAGTGTGTTTCTATAGCGTTACTTCCGTCCCACCAGTGTGTTTCTATAGCTTTACTTCCGTCCCACCAGTGTGTTTCTTCAGCTTTACTACATTCCCACCAGTGTGTTTCTACAGCTTTACTGCAGTCCCGCCAGTGTGTTTCTACAGCTTTACTGTCGTCTCACCAGTGTGTTTCTACAGCTTTACTACAGTCCCACCAGTGTGTTTCTACAGCTTTACTGCAATCCCACCAATGTGTTTCTACAGCTTTACTGCAGTCCCACCAGTGTGTTTCTACAGCTTTACTACAGTCCCGCCAGTGCGCTTCTACAGCTTTACTGCAGTCCCACCACTTTGTTTCTATAGCTTTACTTCCGTCCCACCAGTGTGTTTCTATAGCTTTACTTCCGTCCCACCAGTGTGTTTCTACAGCTTTACTACATTCCCACCAGTGTGTTTCTACAGCTTTACTGCAGTCCCACCAGTGTGTTTCTACAGCTTTACTGCAATCCCACCAGTGTGTTTCTACAGCTTTACTGCAGTCCCACCAGTGTGTTTCTACAGCTTTACTACAGTCCCGCCAGTGTGTTTCTACAGCTTTACTGCAGTCCCACCAGTGTGTTTCTACAGCTTTACTGCAATCCCACCAGTGTGTTTCTACAGCTTTACTGCAGTCCCACCAGTGTGTTTCTACAGCTTTACTACAGTCCCGCCAGTGTGTTTCTACAGCTTTACTGCAGTCCCACCAGATTGTTTCTACAGATTTACTGCTGTCCCACCAGTGTGTTTCTACAGCTTTACTGCTGTCCCACAAGATTGTTTCTACAGCTTTACTGCAGTCCCACCAGTGTGTTTCTACAGCTTTACTGCAGTCCCACCAATGTGTTTCTACAGCTTTACTACAGTCCCGCCAGTGTGTTTCTACAGCTTTACTGCAGTCCCACCAGATTGTTTCTACAGATTTACTGCTGTCCCACCAGTGTGTTTCTACAGCTTTACTACAGTCCCGCCAGTGTGTTTCTACAGCTTTACTGCAGTCCCACCAGATTGTTTCTACAGATTTACTGCTGTCCCACCAGTGTGTTTCTACAGCTTTACTACAGTCCCGCCAGTGTGTTTCTACAGCTTTACTGCAGTCCCACCAGATTGTTTCTACAGATTTACTGCTGTCCCACCAGTGTGTTTCTACAGCTTTACTACAGTCCCGCCAGTGTGTTTCTACAGCTTTACTGCAGTCCCACCAGATTGTTTCTACAGATTTACTGCTGTCCCACCAGTGTGTTTCTACAGCTTTACTACAGTCCCGCCAGTGTGTTTCTACAGCTTTACTACAGTCCCGCCAGTGTCTTTCTACAGCTTTACTGCAGTCCCACCAGATTGTTTCTACAGATTTACTGCTGTCCCACCAGTGTGTTTCTACAGCTTTACTACAGTCCCACCAATGTGTTTCTACAGCTTTACTACAGTCCCGCCAGTGTGTTTCTACAGCTTTACTGCAGTCCCACCAGATTGTTTCTACAGATTTACTGCTGTCCCACCAGTGTGTTTCTACAGCTTTACTGCTGTCCCACCAGATTGTTTCTACAGCTTTACTGCAGTCCCACCAGTGCGTTTCTACAGCTTTACTGCAGTCCCACCAGTGTGTTTCTACAGCTTTACTGCAGTCCCACTAATGTGTTTCTACAGCTTTACTGCCGTCCCACCAGTGTGTTTCTACAGCTTTACTGCAGTCCCACCAGTGTGTTTCTACAGCTTTACTGCCGTCCCACCAGTGTGTTTCTACAGCTTTACTTCCGTCCCACCAGTGTGTTTCTACAGCTTTACTGCCGTCCCACCAGTGTGTTTCTACAGCTTTACTGCCGTCCCACCAGTGTGTTTCTACAGCTTTACTGCAGTCCCACCAATGTGTTTCTACAGCTTTACTGCAGTCCCACCAGTGTGTTTCTACAGCTTTACTGCCGTCCCACCAGTGTGTTTCTACAGCTTTACTGCAGTCCCACCAATGTGTTTCTACAGCTTTACTGCAGTCCCACCAGTGTGTTTCTACAGCTTTACTGCAGTCCCACCAGTGTGTTTCTACAGCTTTACTGCAGTCCCACCAATGTGTTTCTACAGCTTTACTGCAGTCCCACCAGTGTGTTTCTACAGCTTTACTGCCGTCCCACCAGTGTGTTTCTACAGCTTTACTTCCGTCCCACCAGTGTGTTTCTACAGCTTTACTGCAGTCCCACCAATGTGTTTCTACAGCTTTACTGCAGTCCCACAGTGTGTTTCTACAGCTTTACTGCAGTCCCACCAGTGTGTTTCTACAGCTTTACTGCAGTCCCACCAGTGTGTTTCTACAGCTTTACTGCAGTCCCACCAGTGTGTTTCTACAGCTTTACTGCAGTCCCTCCAGTGTGTTTCTACATCTTTACTGCAGTCCCACCAATCTCATTTCTGTGGTCCTCCTGGAGATATTACATCGGTGACGAGTGGAGACAAACTAGCTTCGATAGATCTCATCTAATCTCATCTCATCTCATCTCATTTCATCTCATCTCATCTCATGTCATTTCATCTCATCTTATCATGTTCCTCTTGTACCTTGCGGTGTCGAGGTGAAGTATAAACAGCGGGAGAGTTCCCGCTTATAGGATTCATGTATCGATAGTCCCATGGACTCTGTTATACCCTGCGTCCATTGTTTACGTGGTCGACCTCTTCCTCTGCTTCCCTCTGGTCTGTACATCATTGCTTGTTGTTGTATACTGTAGTTGGTAACCTACTTGCATGATCGAACCATTTGACTTGCTGCCTTCTAATAAAATAAAGCGCGACTATAACCACCACTTTAGTCCCGACTTCTTCATTTCTGATCTTATCACTTCTTGATACATTGATTATTCTTCTCAGGAATCTCATTTCTGTTGTTGTGATTTTTCTGTTCTCTGTTTCTTTCAGTGTCCAGGTTTGGCATTGGTAACATAGAGCTGGTAGGAAGATTGTGTTGTAAAGTGCTTTCTTAGTATTTATTGATACATGTTTGTTCTGTAGTATTGATGCCATTTGTCAAGTGAATTGGTTTGCCTTATTGCATCTATGTTCAGTCTCGTCTTCTTATTTGCCATTTAATTTTATTATACTTCCTAGGTACTTGAAACTCTTTACTTGTTTCAAGGGATGTTCGTTTAGGTGAATTGTTGTTGTTTTTTTTTTTTTTTCTGTAGTTATAATCATTGCTGATCTTCGTGGCCAAGGAGTTAACATCGTTGTTTTTAATCCCTTATATCCTCGTGGGGAAACAGCTGAGCGAGATTCGGTAGCGGATCGAGCCGCGCTACTAACTTACCAGGGTTTGGGAGCCGGTCGTTCAGAAAACAATGGCAAACTAACTAATTTTTTTTTTTTGCATTTCCTTTACAGGACATCGCTGTCATCATCAGCATCTTTCAGCTGATTGTTGATAGTTTGCCATTGCTTTCTGAGCGGATAGCTCACATACCCCGTAAGTTACCGACGCGATTCGAACCACTGCTGATTCTCACCGTTACTTACGAGAGTATACGAGATTACGGAGAAAAGTCGCTAACCTCTAGGCCAGGAAATGGCAAACTACTAAACGTAAAAACGTGCCTAGTACATCAACAACAGCTTTAAACATGCTTGTGTTGACTGCAACGTCCTGTAAGGGGTATGCAGCGTACGAAAATAAGTTATAGTCATTACCTCTGGTTTACTTGTGCTAATTTCCGTGTTATGTACCCTACACATTTCGTTTAGACTATTCATGTGGTCTTGTAATTCAGCTTCTGATTTTACTATTAGAGCTTGGTCATCCGAAAACAGGAGTTCTCTAATGGTGTAATTTGCAGATGTTTCTTCTTCTGTGTTCTCGTCATGCGGTGTTCTTGCGATCTCTGTTTGGCTGGTTTCTTTACATATGTTGTCTATATATGTTATAAACAAGAGAGGGGACAGGGCACAACCTTGTCGTACTCCGGATCTTATGGTGAAGGGTTCTGAGTGTCCTCCAGTTGCTCTCACTATGCATTCACTGTTGTTGTATAAGCTTCTACATAGGTTTGTTAGATGTGTACTCACTCCATATTGTTTATATAGACTCAAGCTATATTCGGAATGATGCGAATTGAACATAAACCCACCGGATTTAAGAGTTGAAACCACCCACCCAACCAAACAACCCAATACAACAAAACAATAACAAACCCACCCAAGCAACCAGCTACTCAACCAATCACATATCCAACCACCCATCTAACCAGTCAATAAACTGCCAATTAGTTAGCAAACAACATACATAACCAGCCACTCAACAAACCAACACATCAAGCAGAGAACTAACCAATTATTCAGCCCAACAACTACCCAACCCCCTCCATCCTCTTTCCATTGAACCAACCAGCCATCTAAACAACCAACCAACCTACATGCCTTCATTAATGTGTCCGATTTATGTGGCCATTCATATTCATGACACAAACAAGATTACTGGACAGATTAATGGATGTACAGAGAGACAGCCTACAGATAGATAGACAGATAGGTATACAGACGGTTAGACATACAGGTCGACGTACGGACAAACTTGCGAAAATAGTTACACAAACTGTCTGACTTCTTGAGTGATTGCTTTAATAACACACACACACACACACACACACACACACACACACGCACGCACACGCACACACACACACACACAGTAATTAGGTGTGTAGTGATGCTAGTAGATAAATACCCAGTTGGTAGGTAGACGGACCTAGCAGATAGACACACACAATACACACACGCACAAATAGAAAATAGGTAGCTAGGTAGTTTGATAACTAGACATGCAGGCAGGCAGGCAGGCAAGCAAGCAGGTAGCTAGATAGATAGTTAAGTATGTCGGTATACAGGCCAGATGGCTTTAGGTAATTAGGTAGTAATGCAAGTAGATAAATACAGACCGATTGTTTAACTTCCAGACAGACAATACCACCCACAGACAGACAGAACGATATAACAGACTGACAGACAGATAGGCAGACAGACAGACAGACAGAACGATATAACAGACTGACAGACAGACAGACAGATAGGCGGACACTATTGCTGTTTGTGATCTCTTGGCGAGTTTACGTTTAGTAGTTTGCCATTGCTTTCTGAGTGGCCAGCGCCCATATCATTTTGTAAAATAACAACGCAATGCGGTCTGCTGCCAAATCGTCCGCAGCTGAGATTTTAACGCGGTATGGGGATTACTAACCGCGTCCATAACGCCTTGGTCACGGAGCATGTGCCAGATGAATGTCGCAAATATTGCATGTTTATAGCACAACGGATGTGCCAGATGAATGTCGCAAATATCTCCTGTTTGTAGCACAACGGATGTGCCAGATGAATGTCGCAAACATCGCGTATTTGTAGCACAACTGATGTGCCAGATGAATGTCGCAAATATCGCATGTTTGTAGCACAACGGATGTGCCAGATGAATGTCGCAAATATCACATATTTGTAGCACAACGAATGTGCCAGATGAATGTCGCAAACATCGCATGTTTGTAGCACAACGGATGTGCCAGATGAATGTCGCAAACATGTAGTCTTTGTAGCACAACGGATGTGCCAGATGAAAGACGCAGATTGCTTGCTTGATTCAAAACCAAAAATTCCAAATTCGGTCTCGTTCGACCTGCTTCTTCAGCCTCGGTTAGAGTTGAAATCCGTAGTTGTGTGTTTTTTTTAAACCCTGTTTCTGTCTGTGCGCTCTTAGGAGTGAGTCCTATATAATACAGTAGCAAGTCCTCTGCAGAACCTAACTCCCATAACAACCTTCCGGAAAACCTCTCGATCATAAGCAAGATGTCACACATCCTGCACCCATCTTCTCTTTGGCTTTCCTCTTCCTCTTTTCCCAGGCATACACCCTTCCATTATTGTTCTCTCCAAACTTTCGTGACGTTTCAAGTGACAAAAATATTTCAATTTTCTTTGTTTTATTGTCTTTAATAGGCAACCTTCTTTAATATTCAGCTCTTTAAGTCCTATCTTGGACTGGTTTATAAGCGTTTGTGTCTGTGACGTCAGCTGGGGGATCGGTCGGCGAGTTATCCTTTGTGCCTGTTTCCTCTGGCTGTTTATTCGGTGTTGGCTTCTGGCTCGTCTGTTTCGTTAGGATTCCTTATAAGGACTCATCCTTTGGTTTGCTAGCTTTTGTATCCTTGTTTTGTGGTCGGCCCGAGAACAATCTCATCTGAGCTACCAGTCACTCGATTCTTCATCGGTCTCCTCTCTCTCTCTCTCTCTCTCTCTCTCTCTCTCTCTCTCTCTCTCTCTCTCTCTCTCTCTCTCTCTCTCTCTCTCTCTGGTTGAAGACTGGTGTCCCCTTGAACTTGTTCGTTATTGAAGATTGGTTGCTGGCTTCGACTTGGAGTTTGTCTCTGGTCTTTGGCTTGTCTCCAGCTTGAGGCTTCTCTGCGGTTTTTTTTGCGTGGCTTCTGCTTGTTCCCTTTCGGCTTGTAGCAGTTCTCTCTCTGTCTTGATGGCTTTTAGGACTTCTTCGTTTTCCTTCTTCATCTGTGCCATGCACTGCATCTCTTGTTGGATGCTGTGCTGGATTTCTTTCATGTCCGCCAGCAGTTGCTCGTTGTTGCTGGTCGGAGTCGACGTCAGCAGTGCCTTGACTTGCTTCTTCAGCTCGTCAATCTGGTTTTGTAGCTGTGATTTTCGGCTTGTGAGATGCCTGTTGCTATTTCGCACCTCTGCAGTGTTTCCTTGTATGGTGTCTTTGTAATTATGGCGGTCTTTAAGACATCTCTATGTCTTTGGAGGTACAGACAGCCCAGGTATCTTGCTCCATGCTTGCCAAGACAGTTGGCACACTTTCTGTTGTCGTTGGGCGCTCGGAAGTCCTTGTCCTGTTTGGCCACCGGACATTGTTTGAATGCATGGTGCTCGGCGAAGTATCGACAGATCTCTCACTTGCTTCGGCATGTTTTTCTGCTGTGGCCGGCCCTCTGACACCTTGAGCATTGAGTGATTCTCGGAATGAAACTTTCAGGCTGTTGTTCTTTCTTATTTATCGATACCTGGCGTGGTATCTCGTTGCCCTCAACTGTTACCACCGCTAGAATAGTAGGTATCTTGGAGTACGTCAGAATCCGCACCGCCTTCAAGATTCAGATATGGAGATTCTCCCGTTGTAACTGCTTCAGGATTTGTGCATCTGTCAGCTCCACTTGGATACGTCTGACAACCCATCTGATCGTCTGTGAGTCGGTGTTTTTCGTCTTTCTTCTCACTCTTCTTCTCAGCTGTCTTGGCTCTTATCCGTGTTGGGTTGTCGTCGGTCTTCCTCGTGGTAGCTTCAGTGGTATCTGTAGGTTCAGGTTCTTTGCTGCAGCTCACGTGCAGGTTCTCTCCTGTCGTCTTCTTCAAGGTCTTGGCAGCTTCCACGCTACTCATCTGGTAAGTCGGGTGTCTGTCGGAAGTCGCAATTGTTATTACCGAACTGGGACCACAATTGTCGGAAGTGGGGGTGTACCACCGCCTAGTCGAATGTATTATTCACTGGCGAGCAACCCCAAATAGTCAAAAATTGACTAAGGACAAAATCGATATGGCTGAACTATAGATTAAGCCCATGAATATCAAGAGTACAGCTACAAGTGGCTCGTAATTAGCTGGTCTAAATATTTGCCAGGGAGTGGGAAAAGGGAAAGTTAGATGACAAGGTTTACATCTCCAGAAGGATTTCTAGCCAGTGCAAATTATCCCCTCCGACTGCTTTCCCTTCCCTGGTCATTAATTAAGCCCCAACAATGTACACACACACACACACACACACACACACACACACACACACACACACACACACACCCACCCACCCACCCACCCACCCACACACACACACACACACACACACACGTTCATGCATGATTAAAAAAAAAATACAGATAACTTAGTTTAAAACAAACTACAACATTTATTGTCTATCATTAGTCATGGATAACTATCACAATGATGATGGTGAACTATGCAATATACACTCATAAATGTGAAATGATGGAAAGTACATATACATAACTCTGGATCAGCTCTGTTCCGATCAGCAAACAGTCGTGGTCAGATCAGCGAAGCAGCTATGATCAGATCTGTGAACATTTATGGTCAGATCAGCGAAGCAGCTATGGTCAGATCAGCGAACATTTATGGTCAGATCAGCGAAGCAGCTATGATCAGATCTGCGAACATGTATGGTCAGATCTGTGAACATGTATGGTCAGATCTGCGAACATGTATGGTCAGATCAGCGAACATGTATGGTCAGATCTGCGAACATGTATGGTCAGATCAGCGAACATTTATGGTCAGATCTGCGAACATTTATGGTCAGATCTGTGAACATGTATGGTCAGATCTGTGAACATGTATGGTCAGATCTGTGAACATTTATGGTCAGATCTGTGAACATTTATGGTCAGATCTGTGAACATTTATGGTCAGATCTGTGAACATTTATGGTCAGATCTGTGAACATTTATGGTCAGATCTGTGAACATTATGGTCAGATCTGTGAACATTTATGGTCAGATCTGTGAACATTTATGGTCAGATCAGTGAACATTTATGGTCAGATCTGTGAACATTATGGTCAGATCTGTGAACATTTATGGTCAGATCTGTGAACATTTATGGTCAGATCTGCGAACATGTATGGTCAGATCTGTGAACATTTATGGTCAGATCTGTGAACATTTATGGTCAGATCTGTGAACATTTATGGTCAGATCTGTGAACATTTATGGTCAGATCTGTGAACATTTATGGTCAGATCTGTGAACATTTATGGTCAGATCTGTGAACATTTATGGTCAGATCTGTGAACATTATGGTCAGATCTGCGAACAGCCGGACGGTGTTCAGAACGGTAGTGTCTGTCCTGTCCCCCTAGTTCCTCGTTGTCACAGCACGGGTACTGGGCTCCTGTTGAGGGCTAGGAAGAGACCATCAAGAATGTGTATTATCTAGTTCTACATCAATACAATCCTAATTAATACCTACATTCTATCACCTCCCTATACAATGACCAGTCTGCCGAGTTCTCTTCCAGCTTTACTGTGCTTTAACTGTCCTCCTGCTCCCTACATATCTCTGTCATACGGTCTCGTCTAGGAAGGACTTTTCAATCGTCTCACACGCCTGTAATTACATTTCTGCCTCCTTATAACGTCCGTCATGATACATGAAATATCCTAAGTTCATGTCCCTAATTCAGAAACTCGGTTCCTCGCAGTGAGCACCATCCAACATTTGGGTTCGCAGATTACAGGGTCAGTAATTGTATCATAATAGTACCTGATCATACGGGCTTACCAACCGTGATCAGCTCTGTGAAAGACTTCCGTGAGTTACGATACACGCTCGTGCACCACACACTGGAAAGGCTAAGCACCATATACACTATACCAATTGTGGGTAATGTCTGTACCATTACACCTCTGCTTCAAACGCAATCAATGGCCAATGTGCCAATGCGCACACAATAGCATAACACCAAATTCTTCTTAATGAGTAACCATATAACAAATCACATCAAATAAACCTAAGGTATGCGAATTCAAAATAGCATATAAGGTTATTCATACATGCGTAGTATGAATGCAAAAAGGAAGTAATATCCTTATCTACAACAAACTGGGAAACATAGTTTCCATATACGTTAGAGACCAAATAAAAGTATGCCGAATGCATGTCCAAAGTATAACACAAATGATGCATATGACAATTCAAATATATCAAACATCCGATACACATAAAGTATATTAATTCAAAATAGGCATATCATGATACTCAACATAATAGCATAATGTATTATTAATTAGTAATAATATTGTATAGCTACAAAATGAGATATAGAACCAGTCTAATTGAAGTGACCACACAGAACAGCTACATTGCTGATCTGCCCGGTTTAGTCACTACTTAGCCACTGTTGTGGAAAGAATTAAAAGAAATATAGTCAGTTGACTATATTCTGTACAAAAAGTGCACACGCCAAAAGGCGACTAGGCTAGTTTACAAAGAAAGGACACGCATCTACTAAGGCCAGTGACAATCAGAAGTCTATTTAGACATAGCCAAGATCTGCCTAACATAAGGTTCCTACTTCTCAGAAGAAGAACACATAAGGCACTATAATATTGTGCACTGCACTGAGAAGGAATAGTGCACACTCAAGTAACCTGAGACAATGATATTTCTTGAAATAACCTAGGTCAGATAAAGACTGAAAATCAGTACATACATCTAAAAGACTGGAATAGTTACTGAGAACTAACATCACTGGGGATACAAACGTATACAAGGAGAGTTCATACCTGTTCAAATGTCTGACTTATTCTGACTTGAAACCTTCTAAGCCTAGCCTATTTATTTCGTTCTATTAATTACGCTTATCTCCTGGGGCGTCACCCTGCCTGGTTTACAAGCCACAATTCACATTTCCCCAGAATTGCTTTAATTGCCTTCAGACACCTCACACCCCTCTGGCATTCCTGATTCAGTTTTAATTGGCAACATTTACTCCGTATCATAGTTGACCGGTTTCCCTAGGTCCAGATGTCCATTCAGACCCAGCCTTCACCATAGCCTCTAGTCAAGTGTTAGATTGGTTTTACAACGTCTGTTTCACACTCTACTGAGTCTGTGTGATCGGTTCGACTTGGCATGTTTACAGCCCCAGGTTGCTTGCGTCATGCCTGGGCAGTTTTACTTGCCATTCACAGTCGCGGTCAGTTTAAAACTGCATGTCTGTGTGGTGTTATTATCAATTCTGAGTCAGGTACACGCTCCCTTGTATTTGTTGAGAGTCAAGGGTCAGTTTTGCATAGCTAACAGGCCATGTCCGTGTGTACAGGCTCGTATTTTTGTCTTGTACCATGGGTGTACTACCTTGCCCCAGAATTCTTTATGATAGAGAATTTCATTCCCTCTTCTGTAACTTATCTACATGGTCCATCAAAAGTGAACCAAAAAATATTCTGGGATGTAAATGCGGCATTTCGCGACAGTGTCTATTGGTATTTTTCATGCCACCTGCTATTTTTCCCCCGTATCAGGCTGCTTGAACTGTTTGACTTGTTCTTGATAGCGCTCGCAGTTGCGAATGACAACTGACGCAGATTTGATGCTCAGCGAATTATCACACGAAAAACGCGTATGTAGTAGCTCTGCTGTACAACGCATACGCCCCAACGAAAGTTGTATACAGACGACGACGACGACGAAGAAGAAGAAGAAGAAGAAGAAGAAGAAGAAGAAGAAGAAGAAGAAGAAGAAGAAGAAGAAGAAGAAGAAGAAGAAGAAGAAGAAGAAGAAGAAGAAGAAGAAGAAGAAGAAGAAGAAGAAGAAGACCCCACATGTCTTATGGCACACAAACCAGTGTCACGCCCTACTGCTACTATAATTTCCGTTATTATATTTGACCCAGACAGTAATTCCGTCAAAAACATAATTGTCTATGACAGGTAGTGTTCAAGATGTCATTATTTCTAGACCTGTTTTCATTTGCCAGGAGATCGCCCTATCAAGGCCTATAATTTATGTTTATTTATTTTTGCATCGTTGCCATTAACCGTTGGTGTTTATTTTTTTCTCAACCTTGATTTAACATGTTTGCACTTTTATCTATCTGTTATCGCGTTTTTAACGGTTGATATTATCTGTTCGTTTATCTCAAGCTCCGGAAAAAGTTCTTACAATTTTAAGTCTTGTTATATTGTTTGTCCATCAAGAATGATGATGACCATTCATTTCATCCAATGGGGTTGAAAGTATGGAGCCATGAGTTCTAAGATGGCTGATATTTTGGCTCGAAATGTTCTTTGACAATGTGGACAAAGAATATTTGACGTTCCAGGAGGAGGAGGATCTCCTGCACTGGTTTTTCTGTCCAGCCTTTTCTTCACAGCTCTTGCAGTCCTGTTTGCTTCACAAGTGACAGCACCTTTATGTAATGATGTACGCCATGAATTACGGCCTTTAGCAGCAGTCTCCCAGGTGTCAAGTCTTGATATACCATTCACTATTTAGTCTAGCGCATGTTTCCCTGAGCATTACCAGAAGCCACATCGCATGGTTGTTTCCGATAGCTCTGTGTCTCATTGAATGTCGTTTTGGAGTCCTGACCAATTTAGTCGTTACTTTTGTTGTTGTTGTTATGTGTGTGTGTATGTGTGTGTATGTATGTGTGTAAGTGTGTGTGTGTGTGTGTTTACTCACTTCCCCTCGCGTGTAATCCACACACGTGCTTCTACTACTAGAAGTTGCAACTACTAGTGAGTTCACTGATCTGATTTTTCTTGAGTGTTAGCGTTCCCTATTACGTTTCCAATGTTATAGTGAGAAGTGTACATTTATGATGTGGTTTGTAAATGTATCGTTTGTGTGACCCATCGGACGTGAGTCAAGGCATAACCTTGCTTTACTCTACACAAGCAATGTTAATATATTGTATTTTGACCCCAAAACTCACCCAGAGCATAGCACTATAAAGAGAAACCACTAGCCATGACCACAAGGTTTGACCCGTGTCCCATGACGGACATAGGCTCAAAAACATACCCAGTCTTAATTCAAATATGTTTCAAGTACTTGCTTGGGACTTGGAACAGCTCGGCTGCTTCCCGCCCACACTTGGAGGATACAGACGCAACAAAGAGTCATGGCTGAATGCGGCGGTCTTTGCTCAAGATGTTTACGAAGGATTTCAGGTCAGAGAAGAGACATGTGCGGCCGCCATAGACTTAGAGGACGCATATAACAGAGTATCTTTCGAGCACTTGACGCAAACCCTCCTCAGGCTGAAAGTGCACCCTCACCTTGTACGATGGATAGCTGCAGTTCTGCTTCAAAGGAAGGTGGTACTAAGATACGGGAGTTGGTCTTCTGAGCCGATAACGATATGTCCAGGATTGCCACAGGGTTCACCACTGTCACCAGTACTATTCAACGTGTATACGGTGCCGATCACTGAACAACAGTTGGACGGGAGGGGTAGGACTCTGTCATTCGTGACGACATCCTCGTGTATCGACAGGGTCGAGATAGACAGGCGGTTGCCAATGATATGCAGGGCGAACTAGATCGAATTTCCTCATGGTGTGCTGATGCCGTTGCCCTTGTCAACCCTGCAAAGGCAACGGTTACATGGTTCTCACTAAACAACCATATTGTGAAAACAGACCTGCCGGCAGTAAGAATGGATGGGAGCAGTTTGAGTAGAACCCAGTCAATGACATATCTTGGCGTGAGGCTTGATCGTAGCCTGTCCTTCAGAGATCATGTCGATTATGTCATAACGAAGGCTCGAAAAGGTTTGTCAGCAATGAGAGTCATGGCGACTGCCAATATCGAGCAAAGACTGCTAATACTTCTGTTCCAAGGACTTGTGCTTTCACGCATCGAGTATGCCCTGGCCATCCTCACTGTCAGCCCTACACAGATTGGAAGACTTGAAAAGGTACAAAACGAAGCCATTCGCATCATTTTGGGCTGCACAAGCGACACCAGCTGTGTAGCAATGAGATACCTCCTTGACTTCCCGACAATGGAACACGGGATCACGATCTGGAGAGCTCGTGCATACTTAAAAATAAGTGCAGATGAGCAGCACCCTCTGCATGACGTTATATTCAGAGAAAAGGGTGACAGGCTAAAGAGGGGCAAATCATGGATGGGTCGCGCGGAAGATGTCGTCAGACAGGTCTGCAGTCTTACCAGTATCAACCCCGGCAAGGAATGGGTGCCGGTGCCTCCAACTTTTAAGTGTACCTTCTCCTGCATTATCACACTCGACAGACGGTGCAGAGAGCAGAACCCTGCCGCTGTCAATGCAGAGGTTAACGCGCTCATCTATGAACACTCAGATAGCCCCGAAGTGCTCATCTATACAGATGGATCTGTTGTAAAGCAGCAGAGAAGTGCGTGGGCATTTACAGCCCGTTCAGCGGGCCGAACCGTTCAAGAATCCAGTGGTGCCCACTCTATGACCACGAGCAGCATGACGATGGAGGTGATGGCAGTTACACAGGCTTTCATATGGCTGGAATCACAGCTTTATACCAACGTGTGTGTACTAAGTGACTCAATGAGCATGATTCAGAAGGTCGAAGCTGGATTTGTACGTAGACAGTGGACTGAATCGCTGCGGAAGTCTGTTGTCCGTAAAGTCACCTTCATCTTCGTCCCGGGACATGCGGGAGTCGAGGGAAATGAATGAGCTGACAAACTGGCTGGCTCTGCACCCCATGTAGATGGCCAGCCCATGGATCGTGCCGATGTTATTAACGTCCTTAAAGATATGGCGAGAACAGAGGACTTTGACGTCAGTGATTCCACATCGCTGTCCGGGATGAAAGACTTGGGAGTAAGAATCGGCACAGCCAGACGCGAGAGGTACATCGGGAAAACAAAACGCCTCGTCAACCAACACAGAACTGGCACTATTAGCCACCGGACGCTGATGCATATGCTGGGGGGGGGGGGATCTGAGCACCTATGGACATGTCCGGAGTGCAATGAAGATACCCCAACTGATAACTGATAACTGATAACTGATGTTTCAAGTCCTGTAAATCTTGGGATTTCAATGAGTTAAATCTCTTCACGTCTCTTTCACGTCTCTTTCCAAGACCTTCCCCGGAATCCACGCTAGACTGGCTGGTTTTGGATTCGAACCTTGACCACCTGACTGGCAGGCAATGGTCCAACCACAACGTTACCGTGGCTCCCTTGACTGATTAAGTGCCGTGGGATGATTAATTGTCTTTAGCGAATTCCCGAATCTCCTATTGGCTTACACACACACACACACACACACACACACACACACACACACACACACACACAAGCACACACACACACACACACAAGCACACACACACACACACACACACACACACGCCGTCACTTCACTATGCGCCGACATTCGTCTCCGTTGTCATGTTCATTTCTTCGAACCCTATTCATGGCTCATGGGGGCCACACTTTGGGAAGCTGGCCCTTCCTCTATGTTACTTGGTTGTGGAATGGGTTCCTGGACCCCTCTCCTGGTCTCTGCTGTGGAATGCGGTCCTCGCAAGACGTCTGCCACCACAGAATGAAGGTTGGACATTGGCCGACATTTACCCGACCTTGACGTCTGCTACCACGTGGCGTTTCTCCCATACCAGATTTTCAGATTCTCAGATGCACTGCCCTCGCTGGTACACGTTCTAGATCTTAGTTGAGATATATATTCCGATGTTAGTTGCCCTGCAGTTACAGACAGAAATGATAACCATATTACTGCAGAGACTAGTCCCACTACAGTTTCCGATTGTTTCTTACCCAGCGCGAGACCTTTTCGGTTACTTCACCCAGTTGTTTCTGTGCCCGCGTTCTTGCCTGTTCTTTGTTGCCTAGCTGTTTAGAGCACGCTATACACGAAGTGGGAGACTAGACCTCTTTCCCCCACCTCCACGGCAAAAAGCATTGTAGCCTTCCTGTTTCAGACTTGCGTCCATGTCATCGTACGTCTCCATCTTGTGCGTGTGCTGCTCCTCAATTCTCGACTCGTATAGAACGGCCAGCTCTGTCAGTGTTAGCTGGTGTGACGACGAGGAGTGGGGTACCGGGTGGTTATAAAGTCTCACTACAGGTGTTTGTAAAGTCTCAATACACTTTGTATGTAGAACAAATTTGACAAATTAAGTACATGATGTCATCCCCCCCCCCCCCCAAAAAAAAAAAAAAAAAAAAAAAACAGCAACAACATTAAATTAGATACAATAGTCACTGCTATGGTCTAACGCTGTTTTTGGAGAAGCTGGAAAGTACCAATGAAGTATTTATTATAACAGGTGTTGGAAATGTCCACCATGGGCTTCAGGACATGACTGTACACGACTCTTAATATTGTCAAATACCTTCTGCAACGTGCCTGTGATTATTTCTTGAATGGTAATTCTTATTGTTTCTTTCATGTCCTCAATTGTGAGTACATTATTTTTGTAAACATTTCCTTTCAAGAAACCCTATAGATAATAATCAAATTAAGTTAGACCTGGAGAATGAGCATGCCAAATTCCATGTGATATTATGCGATTTGCGAACATTTCTTCCATAAAACGTAGTGATGCCCTAGCTGTGTGTGTAGTTGCACTATCTTGCTGGAACCACGCTTCTTCAATTTCACGTTCATTCAACTGTTCTAAAGAAGGTTCCAGAAAGTCAGTACGGTATCGATCGGCATTTGTAGTGTTGTTGAAGAAATTGGTCAAATAAAACGTTTTCTATTGACGGTATACCATACCCCAGTTGTCTCATCGTGTAGAGGCGCTTCATGAAATGCACTGGGATTAAAAGTGCTCCAAATATGATTATTTTGGCTATTTACGTGTCCAGATAGATGAAACCATGCCTAATTAGAGAAAAGTGTTACAACGAGAATTGACTCGTCTTCTTTAGCTAAACATGCTTGAAGCCACGTGGAGTAGTTGACTCTGGATTGATTATCACACTCCTTTAGTTCAGACACGACATAAATTCTCTATGGCTGAAATTTTAATCGTTGTTTGAGAACTTTTTGCACTGTGCTCATTGATACGTTCACTTGTTGCGACATTTTCCTTAAGGACTTGCTTGGACTTTTCAGGATTCTGTCTTGGATATCTAGACATTTTTCTTCAGACACAGCAGGCCTTCCAGATCACGGAACATCTTCCACATTTCCCGTAGCAAGAAACTTTATTCAACAAATTTCTAATCTTAATGCAATGAGGTGTTTGTTTATCAGGAAATCTTGCTATAAATCTTTGAGCAATCATCCGTGTATAGACCGCCATTTCGTAACAATTGTTCGACCCCCCAAAAAATATTCTTTCTTCCGTTGATAACAACAATTACTCCAGCAGACAACAGCCATTCGCTGCATATTGCTTCACAATGCACTGTGCAACGCATTTTTAAATGATACCATGTATTTCATATTTCAAATTTGTTCTATATACAAAGTGTAGTGAGACTTTACAAACATCCTGTACAATGTTAGGTGGCAATTGTTGGATCACTGCCGGATAAACGCCACGGCCATTCAGTCAACGGTCAGCGCCCCGCCATCCGCGCTATCGAAGATGCACGGTAAGTCGGCAGCGCAGCCTTCCTTGTCTCCTCGTTGCTGCCCAGCTCTGACTATGTAAAACCTCATTGGCCTCGCTCTAGACCAGATGAACGCCCTCACCCAAGCCTCATCCACTATAGCTGCCAGTTCAGTGGGTCATGTGATCGGCCTTGGCAAATGGCTACTTTGCATGCAGACAGCACGTATTCCGCTGTCTGAACACGATAACTGTAATGTTGTGTTTATTTGTGAGTCCGCAAGGGCGGAGATAATATAAATTTCCAGTAAAATAGCCTGTTTATCACGCTGTGACTCAATGGAGCAGTATTTTCCCATTGAAAGCTCTACATAAAAATCAATGGAGAGCTTCTGTGTAATCTCATTTGATGCACGTCGCCGAGAATAAAGGACACAAATTAATAATGATCACAAGCTTTGGCCTAGATTTTACGACCTGTCCGCTGTTGAGATATTGGCCATCTCCCTGGTGGTATCAGAATGTGCATTTTCTTGTTGAGCGCAGGCTACATGTGTCGCCGTAGATCTAATCTTTGTTTTCATGCCAGCAATTGTCGCTCATGGTTTAACTTAATGCTTTTTCCTGGTCGCAGCTGTCTCCCTAGATCTAATCTTGATGAACTATGCTGATAGCTGTGTTTCTGGATCTAATATATGTAGTTTTGTCTCACCAATAGCTCATCTCTACCTAATATTGGTGTTGTTCTTTGTTTTCTATTCTAAATTTCGTGTGCATCTTTCATACGGAGCGATAACACAAAAGTATGGCTTTGTTCTAAATGTAATATGCATATTTTACACAATGAGATACTAGATAACCATGGCTTTATCATAAATGTTGTATGCATATTTTACACAATGAGATACTAGATAACCATGGCTTTATCATAAATGTTGTATGCATATTTTAAACAATGAGATACTAGATAACCATGGCTTTATCATAAATATA
This sequence comes from Cepaea hortensis, assembly GCA_963921405.1. Classification (NCBI taxonomy): domain Eukaryota; kingdom Metazoa; phylum Mollusca; class Gastropoda; order Stylommatophora; family Helicidae; genus Cepaea; species Cepaea hortensis. The sequence goes on from CAWUFQ010000578.1 coordinate 143,691, forward strand.
GTATGCATCTTTTACACAATGAGATACTAGATAAACATGGTTTTATCATAAATATTGTATGCATCTTTCATAATAAACGATAACACATAATCGTGATCTTGTCCTAAATGTGTATACATCTTTCTCACGGAGCGATAACACAAAATCATGGCTTTTCCCTAAATGTTGTATGCATCTTTCAGACAGTGAGATAACACAAAATCATAACTTTGCCATAACTGTGCGGATTTGATCTTAAATAAAGACAGTCAGTTGTGTGTATTTTAGGCCCGCGTGCAGGACTACATTGTTTTAATCTTCTGTACCACATAGTTCAGCAACTGAGTCACAAACACGCTCACGCGCACGCAAGTACACACGCATGCGTGCGCACATACATATGCACACATTGTAAAAAACATTTCTTCTGATGATCCACAAGCTGGCTTTAGTGCAACAGATCTCTCTCTCTTTCTCTCTGTCTCTGTCTCTGTCTCTCTCTCTCTCTCTCTCTCTCTCTCTCTCTCTCTCTCTCTCTCTCACACACACACACACACACACGCACACACACACACACCTACCCATCCACACAAACACACACACGTCGAGTCCATCACAAGGCAGCTCTTCACTACTCACCTTGCTCTTAAACTACCGGTGCACTGATGCCCAGCTAGGGCGTTTGGCCCCTACACCGGCAGTAAGTTGCACATAACCGTTAACTTCTTTCAAACTACTCAATGTAAACAATGCCTCAATAGTCAATCTGGGGTCCCCCCCCCCCCCACCCGCTCACTCGCTTTGAACTCAAGCGTAGTTCATACACACTACTTCTAATAGCACCGTGCTGACGTTTGCTTGTGGATTCGCCGTCACTATTAACAGTGTCTCTCCCCACCAGGCGAACCCACTCCGACTTCAGGGGTACTTGCAATTTACGTCCTCAAGTCAAGGACGAGAAATCAACATTTTAGTCCACCTGTCCGGTGTAGGGGTCGAACCCCGACCTCGGAATCAGCACACTGGGTGTTTTAAGAACACACATTCGTATCCAGTCAGCCATGCTGACCTCCCAATCTGGGGTTGATTGCAACGGCTTGAAAAGGACATGCAACAGATGGGTAGCCCTTATATATGTGTGTATGTATTCTGTGTATGTATGTATGCATTCTGTGTATGTGTATGTATATTCTGTGTATGTATTATGTGTATGTCTGTATGTATTCTGTGTATGTGTGTATGTATTATGTGTATGTGTGTATGTATTATGTGTATGTGTGTATGTATTCTCTGTATGTGTGTATGTATTTTGTGTATGTGTGTACGTATTCTGTGTATGTGTGTATGTATTCTGTGTATGTGTGTACGTATTATTTGTATGTGTGTATGTGTTCTGTGTATGTGTGTATGTATTCCGTGTATGTTTGTATGTATTTTGTGTATGTGTGTATGTATTCTGTGTATGTGTGTATGTATTCTGTGTATGTGTGTATGTATTCTGTGTATGTGTGTATGTATTATGTGTATGTGTGTACGTATTTTGTGTATGTGTGTATGTATTCTGTGTATGTGTGTATGTATTCTGTGTATGTGTGTATGTATTCTGTGTATGTGTGTATGTATTCTGTGTATGTGTGTACGTATTCTGTGTATGTGTGTACGTATTCTGTGTATGTGTGTATGTATTCTGTGTATGTGTGTATGTATTCTGTGTATGTGTGTATGTATTCTGTGTATGTGTGTATGTATTCTGTGTATGTGTGTATGTATTCTGTGTATGTGTGTATGTATTCTGTGTATGTGTGTATGTATTCTGTGCATGTGTGTGTGTGTATTCTGTGTATGTGTGTATGTATTCTGTGTATGTGTGTATGTATTCTGTGTATGTGTGTATGTATTCTGTGTATGTCTGTATGTATTCTGTGTATGTGTGTGTATTCTGTGTATGGGTGTGTATTCTGTGTATGGGTGTATGTTTGTTATTTGTGTTCTAGCAGAAAAAACGGCCATTTTGTCACCTGTGAATGTATTCTACTGAAGCTAACTCATTCTAATTATCCTTGTCGTTGAGTCACCGGCAGTTGGACTAATTTTTGTATACTTTAACTATGTTTACAACTGTCATTAAGTGTCCACTAATTTTTGTATACTTTAACTATGTTTACAACTGTCATTAAGTGTCCACTAATTTTTGTGTACTTTAACTACGTTTACAACTGTCATTAATTGTCCACTAATTTTTGTGTACATTAACTATGTTTACAACTGTCATTAAGTGTCCACTAATTTTGAATACTTTAACTATGTTTATAACTGTCATTAAGTGTCCACTAATCTTTGTATACTTTAAATAAGTTTACAACTGTCATTAAGTGTCCACTAATTTTTGTATACTTTAAATATGTTTACAACTGTCATTAAGTGTCCACTAATTTTTGTATACTTTAAATATGTTTACAACTGCCATTAAGTGTCCACTAATTTTTGTATACTTTAAATATGTTGACAACTGCCATTAAGTGTCCACTAATTTTTGTATACTTTAAATATGTTTACAACTGTCATTAAGTGTCCACTAATTTTATTTATACTTTAACTATGCTTACAACTGTCATTAAGTGTCCACTAATTTTTGTATACTTTAACTATGTTTACAACTGTCATTAAGTGTCCTCTAATTTTATTTTTACTTTAACTTTGTTAACAACTGCCATTAAGTGTCCACTAATTTTATTTATACTGTGACTATGTTTACAACTGTCATTAAGTGTCCACTAATTGTTGTATACCTTAACTATGTTAACAACTGCCATTAAGTGTCCACTAATTTTATTTATACTGTGACTATGTTTACAACTGCAGCTAAGTGTAGAGTCTCGTTCTGTTAATCGTTATATGTTTGTATTCTTGTATTATGTGTATTTGCCGGTCTCTCCATCCTAGGGGTTAAGGTCTTTCTCCGTAATCCCGTATATCGCCGAGAGGAACGTGTAGAAATTGTAGCGGTTCTCGCCGCGGTGGTAACTCAGAAAGCAATGGCAAACCACTGAGCGTAATCTTGCCAAGATACCAACAATCAGCTGAAAGATGCTGATGTTTACAGCGATGTCCTGTAAAGGATATTCATTCAGTAGCATGTCCTTTGCAGAACCTCGCTCCCATAACAACCTTCCGGAAAACGTCTCGATCATAAGCAAGATCATAAGCAAGATGTCCCGCTTCTCATACACCCATCTAATTTTTATAGTTCTGTCTATCCCACTTCATAATTTATTCAGTTGGTTTAGTCTTTGTAGAGCAAATGACAGTCGTCGTTTAATTTTTTCATTGTGTCACCGTTGTTGGTAATCAATGAACCAAGATATTCAAAATTTTCCACCACCTCCAATTTTTCCTCATTAACATATATGTCTTTCTCCATAGTAGTTTTATCTGTATGCATTATCTTTGTTTTTGATATGTTAAGATATAAATTGTGATTTTCACTATTCAGTTGGGTTGAAGCTATTAGGTTTTCTATACCATTTTGTGTTGTGGATAGCAATACTGTATCATCAGCATACCGAATCTCTGGTTTGTCATGACCACCGACATTTAGGACATCATATAGCTCCCTCTCCCCCGATGTGTCTCCACCTTGCCGTGGTGGGGGAGCTTGCGTGTCCCATCGATCCCATGTGCTTGCCGATGGGTGAAAACTACATATCGGACGGCTCGTGGGATAGGGACCAGACTAAGAGAGACACAACCTGCTGTTCTGCAGGTAAGACTGAGGATAGCAGTCAAAATCAGGCAAACGATCCCAAAATCTCAGTTCGGGCATAACCTCTAAGGCTCCCATCCGAGGTGTATGGCTGAACGTCTCTAAGCCATAAACTCTCGGAAGTGAGAGCCTGGCCGACACAAACCTACATCAAAATTGTGATGATGTGCTGAGAACGCTACATGCTCGGCGCAGATTCGTTCGATGGCTCTTAGCTGGGGGATATGAGGTATCCCCGGATGAAAGGGCCTGACCGTTACTCGCCCACAGACGCACGGAGGTAAGGTGCTGAGCCGGCAGCACATGTAGCCTACCTCGTGAGCGAGTACAAAAGGTGGAAAAACACCTCGTTCGCACGTCTTGCAGACGTCCGATAGTCTGTAACCACACTCATGGAGTGAGTGTAGTCAACGGTGGAAAATTGTCTCGTTGACACGAAATGGAACGCCTGTCTTGCGAATCCATTACATGGCAGCCCGAAGCGAAAGCTTGCTGTGTGGAAGCCGAAACAAGAGTCTCGAAACCCGAGGAAGGCTAACCTCATTAAAAAATGCCCGCCGGAAGCCGGAAGTGTCGTCCTACGGGTGGCAAACTAAACATTGACACTACGCATTTACGTCCGAGTGAAATGTCTCGTCCATGAATGTCTCTCGTGCTAGGAACAGCTCTGACTACCTAGTTTCCGAATGCCGCTCTTGTTCGGAACAGCTCTGACTAGGTAGTTTTCCGAATGTCTGTCGTGCCTGGAACAGCTCTGACGGGCGCAACGACAAGCACATGTCCGAAAACTCGCTGAGTGGATGCCGTCTGCAAACCTGTCTGGTTTGTGCGGGAATGGTCCGGGGCAGACGAAATGACCAATATATTGAAGTGAGGATTTAAAGCAGCCATGAGCAGGACGTGACGATTCCCTCGGCTAGCCCAGAACCAGGGCCTTATGTGTCGGCCCTGCAACTATGGAAGCAACCTTGGATGGCGGAAAATGCTATGGACTGTCCCTGCCTTCCTTTGAGGGATGACCGTTGTCTTTGACCGTTCTAACTTGGCCAGCATGGATGTAGACGGCACCACAAAAGTGAGAGTCTCCCAGGAATGCTACCTGGTCAAAAAAGCACGCTAAAGTCGATGTGTTGGCCTACGGGTTTCGGCCCAAGGGCGCATAACAGACACACCGCAATCACATCTGAAAAAACACTCCGGATGAACGAAAAGAAGAAGAAGATATAGCTCCCTGTTTATATCATCGCTTACATTTCTCTTTATATTTTCAGTGTACAGTTTAAACAAATAGGGCGACAGCACACAGCCCTGTCGGACTCCTTGCTTGATGTCAAACCAATCTGATGTCTCGCCATAAATTATAACCGCTGCTTGTTAGTCTAGATAGAACATTTTGATGAGTTGTACTACATGTGATTGAAAGCCCATATTCCTCATGATTTCCCAAAGTTTCTGATGCTGTACACTGTCAAATGCCTTTGAATAATCGACAAAACATGAGAATAGGTTTATATTAAATTCTCTGCACTTCTCTATTATTAACTCTACCAGACCGCTGTACCGATTTTTCGGTAATTTCCGAATCTGCCGCTATACCGCTGTACCTAATTTTCGGTACTTTGCCTAGTACGTGATAAAAAATGCGTCACAAACTAAAAATAACCAACCAATCGTGGTCAAACCTCATGGTTAGCCATTGCAAATGTCAGGCCCCCCCCCCCCCCCCCCATGTGTTTGAATTTACTTTGTATGGTTTAACGTGAAAAAATTCTGAATATTCACAATGAAACGAGCCAATGGTGAACCAATTTTTTTATAAAAAGTTTATTTCATACAAAGCAATGTATGTTTATAAGGTATAGTGCGTGTTTCTTTTGTTTGTGTATATTACAGAGCGTTGCCGATTGTTAGTGGTTAAGTGCCACATGTGTTAATAAAACAAATACATGCATATACAGTTATGATAATATTACATTTATGGCATAGTGCATGTAAACACACATTCCTTGCATTGCTTCATTTCCACCTCCACAAGCGGAATGCATGTTACACCTGTCCATCTCTCTCTCTCTCTCTCTCTCTCTCTCTCTCTCTCTCTCTCTCTCTCTTTCAAACATACGCGCGCGCACACACACACACACACACACACACACACACACACATTCTATCTTGATCTATCTCGTGCTTTCAGGAGATAGCAGTACATTGATTGCCGTGAGCTTTGCAATAACCTTTACGTTATCATTCCTATTGAAATGTCTCTTTCCTATAATTACTAGGTCACATAGTTTCAGAGGTGAAGGATCACATGTTTGAAATTGGCTGTTGTTTGTCGAGACTCCTGTCTTTTCCACTTTTCACATTGGGCAGTGGGAAGCATTTTGTTTGATATTCACTGGCACAGGAACGGAGCATAATGGGGACGACCCGTTGCTGTGAAGTTGGAACCGCGACTAACTAACTAACTAACTAATGTTTGAAATTGTTGGCCTGATATCAAATTACATAGCGACACTCTAGTGCCTTGGAAATTCCAATTCCATGACACTTTTTGTTTGGGGACAAGAAGCGGAGATCTATAACTAACAATTAGAGTCCATGACCTGTCCCCAGAGAGATAATCGGTCCAGAGTTGTGATAATGTCTGGGTGTCAAATACAATGGGAAGGACATAAAACTTACCACTACAAGCCCCGTAGTTTATAGTGCCTAAAGGGCTCATTTAATGTATTTATACGTGGTGGTCCATACTTCCTCTTTTCAAACGTATCATTGTCATATAAAATGTTAATACTTGATATCGCCTTGGGTTAAAGGCTGCCACACACACACACACACACACACACACACACACACACACACACACACACACACACACACACACACACGTGTAACCACGCCCGCTTCACACGCGTGATCCGGGACTGTTTCCGGATCTGGTCAGGGATATGCACTACTGACGAGCTCAAACGAGGCCAAAACTCGAGTATAGTGCTTCCATATTGACGTGGATAGGCCTTAGGTTCATACCAGAATGCGATCGGCGTTGCCAGTAGTGGGTTGTGCTCAATATTTAAATTTCAAATCCCGAAAAAAAACCCACATACTAACTAATTGTTTGTATATTTCTCGGATTGTTTCATGTATTAAATGTTCATGTCCTTGTATTGCCTGTATACAAGTGGGATAGAAGTTTGGTAGTATGCCCGGATAATGTGCTGCTGCATTGTTTAGTGTTGTGAGATGTTTTATTTTGTGTGCTATATAATATAATGCTAATCTATGTTGTTCTGGGTGTCTGATAATATTGCCTATGTGGCTGATTCTAAGTGCTTGTATTTTTGTTTGCATGTCCTGAAGTGCTATTCCTCCTTGTTTCTTGTCCTGTATGAGAGTTTTATGCTGTATGCTGTCTTACTAAATATCAAATATCTTATCTGTTTATTTATGTCTGTGATTGTCCGTTTTGGAGGGTTTAACACTGTCACTAAGTATATTATTTTTGGTAAGTTGTATGTGTTAACTAGTATGCTTCTACAAAATATTGTTGCAGTTTTGTATTTATACTTGTGTAGCATGTCTGTGATCTGTTGTGTTAGTTGTAGCCATGTTTCTATGTGTGTTGTTCTGGGATCACATGGAAATGTGATCCCATACAGTTTCATATTGTGTGTATGTGTTAGGTCTGGAGGGAAATCAGATTTTTGTTTCCACTTTCCCAGGCCCATAATTTGTGATTTATGTATACTAATTTTCGCTCCACTGCCTTTCCCAAAGTGGGAGAAGGTGTGCATTATGTTTCTGATGGATTTGTTGCTTGTAGGGAAGAATGCAGTATCGTCTGCATAAGCAATGACATTTTGCTCTCCCATTCCCTGTATCAAAGTGCCTTTAATACTGGTGTCTCTCCCCCGATGTGTCTCCACCTTGACGTGGTGGGGGAGCTTGCGTGTCCCATCGACCCCAGTTGCTTGCCGATGGGTGAAAAACTACATATCGGACAGCATATGGGATAGGGACCAGACTAAGAGAGACACAACCTGCTGCTCTGCAGGTGAGACTGAGGATAGCAGTCTAAAATTTAAATCAGGCGCACGAAGGCAGAAGTTCTTGGTCCGGACAAAACACTAAAGGCTCCCTGTCGAGGGCTGTGGCTGAACGCCTCTAAGCCACAAACCCTCGGACCTGAGAGCCGGGCCGATAGCCACCTCTCGAAAAATAAAGGCGTGATACTGAGCAAGCTACATGCTCAGGTCTGATAGAAGTTCGAAGGCTCTCAGCTGGGGGATATGAGAGATTCCCGGATGAGAGGCCAGGCCGTTTCTCGTTCACCGCTGCACGAAGGTAAGGTGCTGATCCGGCAGCACAAGTAGCCTACCTCGTGAGTGAGTACAAAAAGTCAAAAAGTGCCCCAGTCGAAGAAAGTGGCTGCAAAAACTGTATCTAACTCATAGAGAGTGTAGACAAAAGTGGAAGAACGTCTCAATGACGCAAAATGGAACGCACGGCGAGCGAACCTATTGCGTGGTCCGAAGTCAAAAGCGTGGGTGTCGCTTGCAGTCTGACCGTCCCTGGTGTGTGCTTGAGCGATCAGTGGCAAACGAGTTGCCCAACACATGGAAGTGAGGAATTAAAGCAGCCATGAGCAGGACGTGGCAACTCCTCGGGTGAGCCCAGTCACAGAGCAATATGTGCCGGCTCTGCAATTATGGAAGCCTCCTTGGACAGCGAGGGAATGCTCATGGTCTGCCCCTGCCTTCCCTTGAGGGCCGACCACGATGTCGTTCATCGTTCATCTTGACCAGCTGAGATGTTAGCGACATCACAACAGTCCAACGTGCCTCGAAACCAGAGGATGGCTAACCTCATTAAAAAATGCCCGCTGGAAGTCGGAAGTGTCGTCCTACGGGTGGCAAACTAAAAATTGACACTACGCAATTACGTCCGAGTGAAATGTCTCGTCCGAATGTCTCTCGTGCTAGGAACAGCTCTGACTACCTAGTTTCCGAATGCCGCTCTTATTCGGAAAAGCTCTGACTGGGTAGTTTTCCGAATGTCTGTTGAGCCTGGAAAAGCTCTGATGGGCGCAATGACAAGCACATGTCCGAAAACTCGCTGAGTGGATGCCGTCGGCAAACCTGTCTGGTTTGTGCGGGAATGACCCGGGGAAACGAAATGACCAATATATTGAAGTGAGGATTTAAAGCAGCCAAGAGCAGGACGTGACGATCTCCCTCGGTGAGCCCAGATCCAGGGCGTTATGTGTCGGCCCTGCAACTATGGAAGCAACCTTGGATGGCGGAAAATGCTATGGACTGTCCCTGCCTTCCTTTGAGGGATGACCGTTGTCTTCGACCGTTCCACCTCGGCCAGCATGGTTGTAGATGGCGCCACAAAAGTGAGAGTCTCCCAGGAATGCTACCTGGTCAAAAATGCACGCTAAAGTCGATGTGTTGGCCTACGGGTTTCGGCCCAAGGGCGCATAACAGACACACCGCAATCACATCTGTAAAAACACTCCGGATGAACGAAAAGAAGAATACTGGTGTCTTGTCTGATCTTTTCTAATAATGGCTCTAGTGTCAGTATATACAGAAGTGGTGATAGTGGGCACCCTTATTTTACAGATCTTGTCAGCCTAAAGCTAGCAGTTAGTTAATGGCTCACTAAGACTTTGCTTTCAGGGTTGTTATACAAAATCTCTATCCAATTTGTGTAGTGCTGTCCTATATTGCAGTGTTCTAGGGATTTGTTAAAATAGTAGTGTGCGATTCTGTCAAAGGCCTTCTCTTGGTCCAAAGACAAGAGGGAGGATTGACAGTCTTTCTGGTGTGTGTATGTTATAATGTCTCTAATGAGGTTTGTGTAGTTTTGTATATTCCTGTGCTGTATACTACATTGCTGGTTTGGTGTACTTTGGGTGTAATTTGGTAGAAATTGTGTGATTTTGTGTGCTAGTGATTTGGCCAGAATTTTGTAATTTGTGTTAAGAAGTGAAATTGTCCAAAGACAAGAGCGAGGAATGGCAGTCTTTCTGGTGTGTGTGTATGTTATAATGTCTCTAATGAGGTGTGTGTAGTTTTGTAAATTCCTGTGCTGTACAATACATTGCTGGTTTGGGTGTACTAGTTTTGGTAGCAATTGTGTGATTTTGTGTGCTAGTGATTTGGCCAGAATTTTGTAATCTGTGTTAAGAAGTGAAATTCTGTAATTTTTCAGTTATGTCTTGTCTGTCTTTGCTTTGTGTATAATTGTTATATCAGACATGTTGCAACTATCAGGGAGTTCTTGTTCGTCAAAGCTTCTTGATAGATTTTGAAAAGAAGGTTACCTATGATAGGAAAGAAATGTTGATGTAATTATACTGTTAATCCGTCTGGTCCCGGTGTCTTGTCTTTGTTCATTTTACTAAGTGCATGTGTTATCTTTTCTAGTGTCAATTGTATGTCCAATATCTCTTTGTCTGTGTCTGGTATATTTTTTTGTATATTGTAAGAAGCTATCTTGTATTTGTGTGTTTACTGTCTCTGCTGTAAATAAGTGTGTATAGTATTGCTGGAATGCTTCTGTTATACGTGTGGTTTCTGTTTGTGTGATTCCTTGCATGTCTATTTTTGTGGTTATCTATTTGCTACGCTGTATGTTTTGTTCTATTGCCATGTATTGTTTGCTGGGTGTCTCTTTTGTGATGGTGCTGAGTTTTATTCTAATTAGTGCTCCCATGTATCTGTGTTGTTGGTGTTGTTCTAATTGCATTTCTAATGCCTGCAAGTATGGTGAGTTTCTTTCGGTTTGCTTTTTAAATGTATTCCTGTTTGTATGATCTGTTCTTGTTGTAGTCTACGCTTGTGTATGATGGATGCTATTTGTTGGATCCTCCTCCTAATTGTTTTTTTCAGTAAGTCCCAGTATTGTCTAATGTTGTTAGTTTGTCTGTCATATATTGTACATATTCTGTGTTTTGGAGTAATGTGTTGTTAAATTTCCAGTGTGGTGATCGTTAGAATTGCTGTGTAGTTGTGTTATTTTTAGTGATGTATGCTAGTATTGCTTTGTGATCTGTATACTGGAGAGTTTCTTTAGGTGTTTAGTCTGTGTTATGTGGTGTGTTGTGGGTACATATATTCTATCTAACCTACATGATATGTTATGAGCATGGTTTCTTTGCGTGTGTATCTTGACTGTTGGGGTGTTTCTGTCTAAATGCGTATACTAGGTTATGTTAGTTAGTTAGTTAGTCGCGGTTCCAACTTCACGGCAACAGGTCGTCCTCATATTGCTAAGTTCCTGTGCCAGTGAATATCACATAAAATGCTCCTCACTGCCCTATGTGAACAATGGAATAGACAGGAATGTCGGCAAGCCAACAACCCGCACAGGTATACTGTGCATAATGCCGCCGACAGAATGGCAACACAGAAGTCCACGAAAAATACAGTTCATCGTCGATGGAAACGGCAGTCACGAGAAAGACTTCATTGACCCGGGTTTTATCCCATATGGCTCGGCCTCTTTCCGCAGAGTGACCCACCGAAAGCGCTGCACAAAGGACGAACTCAGTAGCTACAGCGACAGCTCCCAGGAGTCTCCTGAAAAATGCACTCGTGAAACAAAAAGGCAAACCAGTCAATCCAGCCACAGCCGGCCGTCATCGTTCCGAACATGCAGTTCACGCTAAAAACAACCGCGGACAGATGCAAAAGCATACCACGCGAAACTCACAGCTCACAGTGTCGCACCACGCACTCACTCAGTAGCAGGGCGACGGAATCATAGCCTCCTTAGTCGCCTCTTACAACATTCATGGTAGGCAACAGTGTTACTATTCTTTGCTCCCCCGTATGTGCCCCGGCAACACACGGGCGGTATACTAGGTTATGTTGTGTGTTGTGGGTACGTATATTCTATCTAACCTAGATGATCTGTTATGTGTATGGTTTCTGTGCGTTATATCTTGACTGTAGGGGTGTTTCTGCCTGAATGCGTATACTAGGTTATGTGTGTCGATTATGTATTGCAGTGTATCGAGTTGATTCATGTCGTCTAGGCCAGCTCTTCTTAACTGCATTTTCACTTCCCCACCTATTATGTCAGCCGAAGCTAAACAACAATTAAAATCATCTGCTAAAATAACATTCCTCCCTCTGCATGTCTGTGCTAATAGGTTTTCTAAGTGTTCGAAGAATTATGGTTGGTAACTGTAATTTGCTGGCGTATGTATGTTGACTAAAGCGTATGTGTGTGTGTGTGTGTGTGTGTGTGTGTGTGTGTGTGTGTGTGTGTGTGTGTGTGTGTGTGTGTTGTTTCTAACGTCTATGATGGTAATGTATCTTTGGTCGTCCCTGTGGTGTGTCAGTAATTTCCCATTTGTCTAAAGTCTGCAGTATGGCGGTCCCAGAACCTGTACGATGTGTCGACCGGCTGAAGCATGAGTGTCTAAGCCCTAATTGTGTAGTGATTTGCTTTGTATGTGTGTATTCGCATATGTTTGTTTCTTGTAGGAGAATGAAGTCGGGTTTGTATTTGTGTATGAGTGTGACGATGTGCTTTTGTTTTGTGCGCAAACCTGAAATGTTCAGACTAATAATAATAATATCACCAGTCATCATAAATTAATCAAAACAAGCAAATGATATTGTTGACTAACAGTAATAAGAAATCAGAGACAAACGAGGTTGTCTAGTTGAGATAGTTATTCTTTCTTGTTGTCTTGATACAGGCTTGATCTTATTGTTGATGTTAAAAACAGTGGGTCATTTTCTTCGGTGTCAATGTCAGTAGTGTTCATAGAAATCACTTCTGATTCAGTTTTATCATCTAAGGTGTCGTTGTTGGTGGTCTCATCTCATCTCATCTCATCTCATCTCATCTCATCTCGTCATGTTCCTCTTGTACCTTGTGGTGTCGAGGTGAAGTATAAACATCGTGGTAGTGCCCGATTATGGGCTTCATGTATCGATATTCCCATGGACTCATCTCACCTCATCTTGTTCCTCTTGTACCAGTAGGGTTTATAAAACTGGCGTACCCAGGGCAATGGTATTTGTCTGTATGTAGCTCCTGGAGCACGAGGACATCAAAATCATATATTAGCCTCTCCAATACAGGACCTCTCTGCCTGGCACTACGACAGTTCCAGTATCCCACTCTTACATGGTTGAAACCTAGTCTCTCCACTTTTCCTCTTGTTCTCCTGGCGCCTGCCCTCCTATTTCTATGCCTTCTTCTCACACAATTTCCTCGTCTTCTCCTCCTCACTCTCTCTTTGCTAGCCTCTGAAAGATATGTCAAGCGCAGAGCACGTGCTCCGTAGCTCCGGCGACGATTCCCGTGTTTAATTAATTCCATAAGCAAAGTTTGGATATTGCAGGAAATAATCGGTCACCCTAGTAGAGCCTGCCTGCTATGGAAGGGGCAGGGGTTGTCCTTCAGGAGTCCATAGCCTGGCGCCACCCCTCCCGCATATCAGACGTTCCACGTTCACGACCAGCTCACCCGTGGTTATTCAGTCCTCGGCACGTCGGTCCACCTTAAATTTGGGGGTTTATAATTGTCATGTCTTAATTTAAAGTGTCGTCCCTGGAGTGAGGGGAGTCAACACCCACATTATATTTTTCCCCCTTTCAATAACCTGGAGAATCCACCAGCTTCCGTCCAACACACTCCTTCGGTTCATGGACACCTTTTCCTATCTCTCTCTCACTGTCGTACTATGCCCCCTCTCATTCTTCCCCAACGCAACATATTCAAGAACTCATTCTTCCAACAATTAATAAAGATTAATTTATTAAAAGAAAAAAAAGTAATGTACGTGAGGCGTGTATGCAAAGAAAATGTGTGTTGGGTATTCTAATGTAAATGTAGAGGTCAGACTACAAAGTTAATGATCAGAGTCCACTCATCATGGCAAGGATTACACGACATCACAAGAATCAGCACAATGGACCTCACCAAATGTCGTGTCCTTCCCTCCAGACATGTCCTCCTCCAGGAGCTCTGATAACCATGAGATCTGATTCCCATTCAAATCTACAGTCCGGAACAATACTATTTTTGTTCCTAACAAAAAAAAAAACTGTTCCTAATAGTTTATAGAAAACTGAGACCTCACAATTCCTGCGCAGTGAAAGAAAATCGAACACTGTCCCATGAACATGACGTTTTTCCTTCTTGCGAAATGTTCTACAGTTTTCACTCTTAAAACAGTCATTGTATCTAGTCTCAAATAGATGTCTTTATTTTCTAGATATTGTCTTAATGTTATGATTTCCTTGATACTTGGAACAACCACTCTTCAGTGTTTGGGTTTCATCTAATGTGAACATCAGTCCCTACTGATCTAGTAATAAGTGGACTGAACATCCATCACCACTGGTGTGTTCACGAATGGTATGAACTCAAACTCATTACTACGTTGCGGTCCACGGGTATTGTGTAATCTTCTTAGTAATGTTATCAGTATTTATCCTGTAGGATACTTATACTATTCAGCTCCACCGAGCCAATGTTTATCAACTTCTTCTAGCATAGGCCCATTGAGAAAGTTGCTGGCCAATCTTCCTGCACCAAAATTTATCTGGGATCTGATTTTTCAATGGTTCTGTGTTCTTCATCCCAACCAGAGGGAACCTGTAAAATATATAACACAACTGGTGATAGCCTCCCCGTCACTGATCCCTATTAGATGATCATGAGCCATCGGCCTTGCTCAGAAAAATACATTGAACCTAACTCTGTCAGGGACAGATGAACTCAACACATTGGTTTTCATCAGGCCAAGACAAGAAAAAAAAAACAGAATGCGGAGCCCCGCCCACCAGGGAGCACCCACTGGAAGATCCCAATTATCCCCCATTACTCAATTCTCAACTAGTAGAGCTTATCAACACTTCACTACTCTATTTTCAACTAACAGAGCTAATTATCACTTCACTACTCTAGCTAGTTTCAACCATGCTACTGCCTAAATTAATTAGGACTAATTATACAATATGAACTACCTTAGGCAACACTGCAGTCTACCAAATCACATCTACATTTGCCATGACAGGCACGTGTAAAATTAAATCCACTTAATTCGCACACGGTAGACATTATTACAATCCATAACTGCAGTGCCACAGCACTTCTGCCTAAATCAACTGTCTGAGCCAGACTGTGTCACCCAATCATGTTTTTGTCAAAGAGCCTTGAATTGTTCACGTGACGCTCCTTTGATGTCAATACATCAGATTCTCAAGGGGCAGATCATCCATTTTCAGAAATCTTATGTCATCTGTCGCAACCAATGCAAGAGTGATTCCCCTTGTTGCAACTTCCAATCAAGGTAGCGAGTCCCTGCATTTCCCCCAACCACGGGTTTCACTAACCAGCCGCCAATTCGTTTGATGTCGGAGAATTCTCAATGTTCCCTGGGTGTCTTTATCTCACCGCTACTCGAAGTAAACAAGTTGGAGCTGCGAACACAGACTGTTTTTTTCCTGGACCGGTTAAAAACAAGTGTGGCCTTGAAGACACGCCGTGAAGCAACTGTCTGTATTATCATCATCTGGTTAATACACGGTGATGTTCATGACAATAATCGAAGTTTTCCATCTCCTAGATTGGTCGCTGTAATAGCTAACGGGCCCAATCCACCCGGGGGCAAGAGGTTCCAGCGCCTCATTTATGGCGAACACAGTAGATACATGTGTACGGGAAACAAAACCAATGTCATACAATATCTATCATATAGTACATACTACATAGTTAAAGTCACTACGCAATATCAAATTGTACATAATACATAGTTAAAGTCACTACACAACGGAAACATAACTATCGCAGATGGATAGTTGAGCACCAAACAAAACAGTGACGACATCAGTAATCTGGTATTCTTCATACGCTGAGCTCTGTAGTACTGAGACAACAACATGAGAATCCTTGGGTAAATTACATAGCAGATCCTGTTTTGTTGTAAAGTGGTGGCAGACACAACAATCTTGAACAAAGTATAGTTCTGTGTAAAGCATCTGCTGCAACACTTTCTGCTTAAGAATGTCATTGTTCTTGATAGGATCCCTAACAGATAAGGTAGTTAGTCTAAACCCACTCAAGCGTTGCATTTCAAATTCAAAATTGTATATGACCACTTTGTGCCGCACATATGGAACAGTAAATGGCAGCCTCCACCCGCCGCTCTGGAAATTAGGCTACGTATGTCTGCATGTCGGAACAGTAATAACATCTGATGGGAGATGCCTTGAAGGGACTAGAACAAGGATCGCCATGGCGAAAGTATCCTTTAGCAAGATGAAAAACATACTGATCAATAAAAAGATGTCAATTGAAACGAGAAAAAGAGTGTTGAGATGCTACATAGAACCTGTACTTTTATATGGATGTGAAGCTTGGACAATGAGCAGTCAGGCTGAAAAACATCTGATGGCTGTAGAAATGTGGTTTCTGGGGAAAATGCAAAGAATACCATGGACAGCCAGAAAGACCAATGAACAAGTCCTTCAAGAAACAAATGAAGATCGTAAACTGATTAGAGACATTAGACGTAGACAGTCACAATCTTTTGGGCATGTTATGAGAAGAAATGATTTGGTGAACTTGGTGACAACTGGTAAGATCGAGGGGAACAGACCAAGGGGAAGACCTAGAAGCAAGTACCTGGATAGCTTGGCCTTGTGGCATGGTCGAGACAGAAACACGGAGCTGATCCACGACTCTGGTGATCGAGTGAGATGGCAGAACATGACCGCCCACGCT
The DNA here is from genome assembly GCA_963921405.1 of Cepaea hortensis. Taxonomy (NCBI): domain Eukaryota; kingdom Metazoa; phylum Mollusca; class Gastropoda; order Stylommatophora; family Helicidae; genus Cepaea; species Cepaea hortensis. Next base: position 160,192 of record CAWUFQ010000578.1, read on the forward strand.
TATGATGGATGTATGGCTGCATGTGTGACCGTGACTCCATGAGTCTCCAATCACAGCCTGTGGGAAGCAACAACACGTTGAGTAGTAATCAGATATCAGCACCCAACGTTGCTTTAAGGCTACATATCGAACCCCAACGACATACATGGACCACACGTCAGCTGCCATTGCTCCCTCAATGGTGAACTGGTCCATGTATGATGTCGTTGTGTTGACATCCACAAAGAATACAGCCCTATTTCTACATATGTTCCATGCATTATTCCGTGTTACTATACAACGTACAAACGGACTAATATATTTCAAATACATCCCAAACCATATTGTCCTGTGTAGATCTGACAACCTCAGTGTAAGACGTGTTTCCTGTATATCAGAGGTTCCCAAACCACGGCCCGCGGGCCACTTGTGGCCCGCCAGCTGTCAGAAAGTGGCACGCGAGGTCTCGTTATTTAATATAATATATTTTAATATATTCAAAAATGCACTCGGAGCGTCCCGAAGCGTGCGGTAATTTACTCTGCTCGTGGTTGTTATGCTCAGATATTATCTAATGCGCCTGTTCAATTCGCAACGAAACGTTATGAAGTTCCCATATCCCAGCCTTGCCGACCAATCAGAGTGCGCAAGGAGCCATGTTGTCGTCTGTTACAACTATTTAGCAGAGTCGGTAGTATTGTGTTGAAATTATATTTTTTTTCAAATACAAATTTACCGTTAAAGCCTATAAACATGAGTGTTGAACTGGCGTGAGTTCAGGCAGTTTCTATCAGACCTGAACGAGAAATACGGTGAGCTACTGTTACACTGTGTTTGTTAGATGGCTATCTAAAGGGAAAGTTCTATCACGTTTCTGGGCACTGGAAAAAAGTGTCTATCTGCTTCTGACTGAAATAAATTAAGTGCCTACAGAACGGGAATGTCTGCTGAATGATGACTGGCTTAATGACTTGGCATTTTTGGTGGATATCACGTCTCATTTAAACCTTTTAAATGCGAGCATCCAGGGAAAAACAAAATATACACAAATTTGTGTGATGACATTTCTTAATTTAAAATGAGACTACGACTGTTTAAGGGACAGCTGACTGAAAGGAATTTAGAGGCGTTTTCAACTCTGAAGACGCTTGTGGTGGACAAGAAATGTGACTTGTTACAGTACAAAGTAAAAGTTTAAAGTCTTCTGGATATCTTTCAGTCGAAATTTCAAGAGTTCACAACAGAGGAGGATAATGTTGCCCTCTTCATAAATCCGTTCGTATTTCCTGACGCCAAGCTCTGTCAATTAAAACAAAACCTTCAGCACGAAGTAATTGATTTAAAATGCAGTTCTGCACTGAGATATAAATTTATGGAGCTGCCTGCTTAACCTTCAGTTGGTCATATGATTTCATTCTGGCGATGGTTTGCCTGGCGAAAAATTATGAACACTTGCCTTCATTCGTCCAGAGTTACGCTTTTCGTTTCGGTTCGTCTTACAAATGCAAGAGGTCATTTTGAGATCAATGACCGTTGTTAATAATCAAAACAAAAAAACAAGCAACGTTCCAGACTCATCGACAGTAATCTAGATGTGCTTATGACTTTGGGCACGACAGAATTGTACCCAGACATTGAATAACTGGCATCTGAACTTAAGTAACTGGTTATGAAGAACAGTAACAATTATAAATTAAATACACTTATAGCGATTTTCGAAAATGATTACAAATTTATTGATTTTAAACACGCGCCCGCGCGCGCGCGCGCGCGCGCACACACACACACACACACACACACACACACACACACACACACACAATGACCGCAGTGTAATACTGACATTGGCTGCCTTTAAAGTTTTAAAATTTTGATGACGAAAGTTAAGAAAGGTAAGAATGATATGGCACGACTTTTATAATTTTATAACGTTGTGGCCCGCTTAACTACCGAAAATAGTAGATATGGCCCTCTGCTTGAAAAGCTTGGGAACCACTGCTGTACATCATCATGGCTAGTAGCATCATTCTGTGATCGCCCCATTCACCAACTGACACCCAGGACCAAACTAACCTGTCTCACATGGGACACCAAAAGAGCAGCTTCCATCCTCAGGATCACAGATGTCATTATAACACTAACATTGGAAGACACAACGTTGTCCACATTATCCATTTTATAATTTTATTGTGTCACTGTTGGAAACAGAACTGTCACTGTACTTCACACATTGAGCTCCTTAGTACTGACACAACACCACGACAATGGTAATCCCACAGCAGATCCAGGGTTACCACTATTTTTTGACCAAAAATATCTAGAAACGGCCCAAACAACATCCATACATATCTAGATTTCGTTGGAAAGTACTTAGGAAAAATATCCAGATTGAGAAAGTAAGAAATTATGTATTGATGTAACTGCCGGTCTCCCTAGCGAAGGTGTTTACGGCTTTCGCCATAACCCTGTATATTCTCTTGAGTAACGCAGCTGCGCCCGAACCGACAGCGGTTCGAGCCACTCTGGTAAATTACGGGGCTATGTAAGCCGGTCGCTCAGAAAGCAGTGGCAAACTACTGAGCGTAACCTTGCCTAGTACATCAACAGCAGCTGAAAAATGCTGATGTTGACTGCAACGTCCTGTAAGGGATATGAACAAATGTGATGAGATGTGACTTACCCTATATAATCATGTCCTCATCTTCACTGATCTTCGTTGCCGTTTGTTGGTGTTATGTGTCACATGATTTAATAAAACAAATACATGCATATACAGTTATGATAATATGACATTTATAGCGTAGTGCATGTAAACACACATTCCTCGTTTCACTTCCATCTCCACAAGTGGAATTCATGTTACACATGTCCATCTCTCTCTCTCTCTCTCTCTCTCTCTCTCTCTCTCTCTCTCTCTCTCTCTCTCTCTCTCTCACACACACACACACACACACACCCACACATTCTGTCTTGATCTATCTCTTGCTTTCTGGAAATAATAGTACATTGATTGCCGTGATCTTGGGCAATAACCTTTACATTGTCATTCCATTTAAATTGTGGCTTCCCAATTTTAAAAAAAAAAAATTTCGGGGGGGGGGGGGGTGGGGGGGGGGGGTGATTTCCATATGTATATATTCATATAAATACCTGTATATCAACACAAAGCCGTAAGTATATTTGCATAAATACCTACACGAATTCACCCATACTTGGCTACCCATATAAAACTACCATACATGTGGGCCTTTTGTATTCTACAACAACTATGTTTATATTCGTGCTGAGATATCGTGTTGAATTTAGGCAAAGGGCAAACCGCTGAACGCAAAAAATGCCTAGTGACCACCAGCCACTAGACACACCAGGGCCGGTCGCCGGGTTTTACAAAGGACATGCAGCCAGTTTTCACAAAGCCTTTGTTTTCCTAGGCCAGAGGAGCTATATTTCTCTCTTTAAAGTTGTTTGGGGGAGGAGAGGGGTGGATCTGTGATTACAAAGCACCCTAGGGAAGAATTTGCGGCGTGTACTATCTGCGCTCTCCAAAGCTCGTTACCACCTAGTGAGAAATGTTCCCATGTATTTACAAAGTAAGCCACACACAGGGCTCGCGTCGCGAGGCGCACACACGTTCTAAAATTTCCACAGCAGGGACTTGTCTGGGACACTCCTGTTCAAACTGCTACAGGTTTTAGATGTTATGCCTTTCAGCAGAAACCAACTATCGTCTGTCAAGACGATCGGGTGTCAGTATTATATGATGAACATCTAAGATAAACCTGTATATTCATATTCTATATTTTACATTCTACCATACAAGCATAAACATATATGTGTGCATGTCCACATTCATAGATATTATGAGTATTCAGTTGTGTATATTGAAAAGCTTGTTTTATTTCGTTATGTCAATGTGTTTGTGAATATTTGTGTGATATTATTTTGAAACGCGGGCAGTATTATACGTGAGCTAAACGTTTTAAAAATTGTACGTTGCTGCATTTCTAAAGGACCAAACCAGATACCTGTATTCTGCCAGTGCAGTCAACAAACTTGTGTGGTTATCTTTTGTAGTTTTAGGAATAGTGTTTAAAAATATTGCTTTGTACATATCTGTTTTCTTTTTAGTGAATGTTTCAATGAGTTGTCTTAGTCTGTCTAGTGCGGCTTTGACTGCTGGACATGTGTAATAAATGTGATCATCGGTTTCCTGTATAATATGTCTGCAGAGTTGACATTGTGCTATTTGTTTTGACCTGTGTGCTTGTCGTTCCCAAGTGGGCGTCATGCTAAAAATCAATCGGTACATAATTTCTCTGGCAATGGGTTTTATGTGTGAATTGTGAAGATTAGTGAAAGTGCATGTTAAAAATTAAAACTACGTTTGTTTTGTATGACTGGTAATACTACTCTTTGATCTGAGACAAAAGGACCCAAAAAATTGAGTCCATTTAAAACTTTTTTGGGGACATGTTTGGCTCAAGATTAAACACTTTAATTGGCCACTACACTTAACAGCAAATGGGACCACGTCATCATCTATATATACATCTTGCGATATTAGCAAGCAAGTGGGGATTATGTATCAACAATTTAGGCAGCAGTCTGTTTTCATACGCCGACTTCAGAAAATGTACAGCATCTGAAATTCGGTCAGTAAGACTGTGAAGTGGCCATGCCGATGGTGGGCTCTCTTGCAAGAGAAAACTAACTCAGTATCCAATATGTGTACATCAATTTCATCTTTGTTAAGCAAGTTATTTTCATCACTTTTAGAAAACAGTGCTTTCAGAATCATCAAACCCTCCTTGTGATAGCTTCTGACACCAGATAACATAAATTTGTTTTCAATGTTCTGGATAATTATGGATGAAGCTTTTCTGTGTCAATTTCCCACAGCAGATCAGTAACACCATCATCTCTAACAATTAGACAAGATATTTCCTGATGCAGAACCTGATTTCTGAATGTTTTTCTGGTCATACCTGTGTACTGGCACAGCATAAAGAGGAGGTAAAATGCCAAACCGAGGTACACATATTCTAAGTGCAGGGATTATTTTCAGAGTAATTTCACCAATACCAAGAACTAATCCTTGCAAGAGTGTGGTATCAAAACTGATTACCAATGTTTTTTTGGGAAGACACTTTAAACTTGAAAGGCAGTCTGTCTATTTTGCTTTTGTGTTCTTTAGTAAGTCTTACAACAGCCTTTTTGAACAGCATTTCAACAAGTTCTTCTACTTGCTGTGGCAGCAAATAGAAACCTGATACACCTTGGATGCATGCCTTGCGACTACACTTCATTGTCTGTTTAAAATATGCTCACTGTATTTGCACCGACACGAAGGCCACGATGAACAAGCATGGGAGAATTCAAAGAGGCAGCACTATAAGGAGACGATTCTGAGCGATTAGTTCCATTATCACCACTTTCAGATGGCAAGCAAAGCTCGGTAATTAAATTCTGATTAAGGACGTGGCAACTCCTCGGGTGAGCCCAGTCTCAGAGCAATATGTGCCGGCTTTGCAATTATGGAAGCCTCCTTGGACAGCGAGGGAATGCCCATGGTCTGCCCCTGCCTTCCCTTGAGGGTCGATCGCGATGTCTTCGATCGTTCTATATTGACCAGCTGAGATGTGGGCGACATCACAACAATAAGTCCAACGTGCCACGAAACCCGAGGAAGGCTAACCTCATTACAAAATGCCCGCCGAAGCCGAAAGTGCCGTCCTACGGGTGGCAAACTAAAAATTGACACTACGCATTTACGTCCGAGTGAAATGTCTCGTCCGAATGTCTCTCGTGCTATGAACAGCTCTGACTACCTAGTTTCCGAATACCGCTCTTGTTCGGAACAGCTCTGACTAGGTAGTTTTCTGAATGTCTGTCGTGCCTGGAGCAGCTCTGACGGGCGCAACGACAAGCACATGTCCGAAACCTCGCTGAGTGGATACCGTCTGCAGACCTGTCTGGTTTGTGCAGGAACGGCCCGGGGCGAACGTAATGCCCAACATATTGAAGTGAGGAATTAAAGCAGCCATGAGCAGGACGTGACGATTCCCTCGGTGAGCCCAGCACCAGAGCGTTAAGTGTCGGCTCTGCAATTATGGAAGCCACCCAGGATGGCGGAAAATGCTATGGACTGTCCCTGCCTTCATTTGAGGTATGACCGTGCAGTCTTCGACTGTTCCAACTTGACCAGCTGAGAGGTGGACGGTACCACAAAAGTGAGAGTCTCTCAGGATTGCTAACCTGGTCAAAAATGCAATCTAAAAGTCGGATGTGTTGGCCTACGGGTTTCGACCCAAGGGTGCCTAACCAGACACACCGCAATCACATCTGAAAAAACACTCCGGATGAACGCAAAGAAGAAGAAGAAATTCTGATTAACTTTTTCGAAAGATGATTCACTGTGTCTTCAAACAGATTGCTACATCTGTTTTAATTGTGTTCGGCGGACCTTTCGCCTGTTGCCTTTTGGTTTCGTTGATGTATAATTATTATACTATTAATTACCTGGCCGACGGATTTGGAGCAACATCAGACGAGATCATAAAATACTTTAAACATAGATATCCTTCTATGTCTCGTACGGAGGTAGCGCGGAAATATACAATTGCATTGACCCGTGGGGTCAAATGTGGTCGCATAGTAAGAAAAGAATACACCATCCGCTACCTAGATGGCCAGCGGATAGAACAAACATTTTTAAAAAATATTAAAACTTTTTTTTTTTAAAGGAATTTTGGCCTTTGATAGGCCTGTCAAAAATTACTTTAAAAAAAAAACTTTTATTTCATACAAAGCAATGTATATTTACAAGTTGTAGTGTGTGTTTCTTTTGTTTGTGTATATTACAGAGCGTTGCTGTTTGTTAGTGTTAAGTGTGACATTATGAATAAAACAAATACATACATATATACAGTTATGATAATATGGCATTTATGGCATAGTGCATGTAGATACACATACCTTGCATATGCTTCTCTTCCACTTCCGCAAGCGGAATGCATGAAACACCTGTCCATCTCTCTCTCTCTCTCTCTCTCTCTCTCTCTCTCTCTCTCTCTCTCTCTCTCTCTCTCTCTCTCTCTCTCTCTCTCTCTCTCAAACACACACACAATCTCGTGCTTTCTGGAGACCGCAGTACATTAAATGCCCCGCGCTTGGACAATAAACTTTAAACTATCATTTCCATTAAAATGTGGCTTCTTTGTAATTTCTGGGTCACTAAGCTCCCGAGGCGAAGGTCGTTGGTGTTGTTGCCTGATGACAAATTACAGGGTGACGCTCTAGTCCATGATACCTTTTATTTGGGGGACAAGAATCAGGGATTTACTACTAGCAATTAGAGTCCATGGCTGTCAAAGACTGGAACGTACAGGAAAGAGGTCTACCGCAAGATAGAAGACCACCGGGAAGAGTGGTCAACCTCAAGTAGATTAGAGGTAACATAGTGCCCCGATATAAGGGCAGGGTAGGTGATAGAAAGGGGGACTATTAACTAGTTCTCTCATGAGACACGGAGGCAGCAACCAGATAGTTAGTACTCTGGTCACGACAGAATCACGCCTACGTGATAGCCACGGAGAAGAGTGCCACTCAATAGGAGAACGGCTGCTACAAGCGTGCTGAGTGTACCCGCACGCAAAAAGCCGAAGGACGCAACAAGGTCCTTCCGCGTGCCGTGTAGCGACGCGTGTAGGAAAGTCAGACTGGGGACTGACTTCGTAGAGAGCAGATCGTTTAGTGTCGATAGGAGTTTTTTGTAGCCAATTAGATAGAGATTAGCAATAGGGTTTAGGAAACTAGAGATAGGCAATTCTGTGGCTTTGTGTGTGATTTGATAGCGACTGTTTTGTAAATGTAAAGAGCCAACGTCAATAAAATGTACCATTCATTTCCTCTCACACGACTTGCAAGTTTCTTGTGTGGTGTGGGAGAAGTAATCCTATGATGCCTGACACTTTGGTTGTTGACAGGCTAGGATTTAATGTGGTGTCAGAAGTGTGGCTTGAACAAGTTCAAGCTATTACACTTACCCACGGCTCTAGACTAAGGTTGCTAATAGTGAATTAAAGGGTTAATTTGTGTCAGTGACTGATGACGTGTGCAGACTAGAACGAGTTGCGAGCTAAACTGTGCCTATCGTGACAAAATAATGCTTATTTGTGCTTATTAAAATATTATTTAGTTAAATCATGTGTTCTTCGAAGTTGTAAGTATTGATATTATTAATTTCTTTCATTGATTTATGTGATTATTTATTTGTTTATGAATAATTATCAAATATGATTTATGGCGGAGCGATACACAGCCAGCAACATTATCGATTTTTGCAAGCTAAAAATAGCGCTGCGCCTCTGACGTATTACGATTGACAAGCGGTTGTTCTACGCCATTCGCATTCAGCATCTGATTGTTTACAAAATCGCCAAGCTGCTGCCCGCCTGAATCTGTGCTTTATAGTAATTATTATTTGTTTATTTCAGTTAGTGAATGAATATATTTAGTTATTTAAACATTATTATTATATTGTTATTTATTTAAAAGCATTTATTGAATGTTTTTCGTATTTTTTCTATTTGTTTACCGTCACGATGGCACTACTTTCGGCTATGCAAATTAGACTTGGTCTGCACAATACTTCCATAGATTAAACTAGGTTAGGGACGAAAGGCATAAAACGTTAAAACGAAGACAGGACATTGACAATTTAATATTAATTAAACTATATTCTGTTTGCCCGTGGGCATGTCATTGTGATTGTACCAAATTGTCAAAAATAACGTGTCGTTTACAATTTGTTAATTGTTGCTGCTCTGTAAACCAGGGTGAACAACAGCTGATTAGAAAACTCGTGTGTATGCAGAAGTGCCAAACGAGGTGACCTGTGTTACCGGATTGGTGTTCCTGATTCTCGGGAACATTAAGTTGAGTATAACCTACGTATTTGGCATGCTATGTGATTAATAGTGCATCTCTTTTTCAGCTTGCGATGCATTAGCATATTTTTGTGCTCTGTTTTTTCAGGATAAAATTTTTGCCAGGTTATAAACAAAAAGTCCAATTTGCAGTGCTCAGATATTAAGAAACATAACATATCAAAGATAAATAAGTGATTAAAGACTTCAGTGCGGGTCATTGCTAGCTAATAGGCCAACAACATGGCAACTTTATCTGAGTTCATAAAAGCTGGTAAAGAGTTACAATACACAGGAAAGGAGCTAGAACAATATGCTGATCAAAAATTTAAAGAAGCAAAAGATGCTGAGAGAGCTGAACGGACACGAAAAGAAGATGTGGAGAGAGATGAACGTGCACGAGAAAGACAACATGATAAGGAAATTAAGCTACAACAGTTAGAACATGATAAGGAAATTAAACAGAAGGAACTAGAATTAAAACAGAAGCAATTAGATCAAGAGAGAGAACTAAAGCAAAAAGAGATAGATGAAATGGCAAGAGTTAAGGAAAAGCAAATTCAAGTAGAATCAGAGACACAGTTAAAGATGAAAGGTATGGATGTAGACTCACACTTAGAGATCTCTGCTACTAAACTAAAAAGTCAACAAGAGGAAAATAAGTTCAATAAATACAAAAAATATTATCAAACCATATTGTAAAGAAGATTCCATATCTGCTTGGACAGAAAATGTCGAGTATCAGTTTAAATACCACCAAGTTCCAATAGACATGTGGGCTATGATTTATATGAAGAACCTGAGTGGTGAGCCCCTTAAAGTGATAGAATCAATACCAACTGATCTTAGATCTAATTATCAATATATCCATGATAGGATAATGCAACATTTTTTACTTGATGCCCCTGGGTATCAGGTTCAGTTCTCAAATTTAAAACCAAAACCTAGTGAGACTTTCATTGATTACGTCTCAAATGTTCAAAGTGTACTAAATAGGTGGCTTAAAGCAGCTAACATAGGTAAAGATTTTGACAGACTTAAAAATCTAATAGCCATGGATAAAGTCATATCCACTATACCATCTTCTTTTTCTAAATTCCTGCAGCAGTCGGACATTGAGACCATAGAACAATTTGAAAAGAAAGGCTCTGCATATTTTTCTTCAAATAGAGATATTTTTAAGACTTCAAATGACTCTGAAATAGTTTCCTTTGTAAAGGACCAACCGAAAAACTATCAAAGTAATAGAAAACAATTTAATAAAGTTGATAAGAAAGATAGGAAAGTGTCAAAATGTATCTACTGTCAACTGTTGCATGACACTTATTCTATGTGTGATAAATCGCCAAACTATCCGGCGCATCTTGAAAATGTTATTAAGAAGCAACAAAACAAGCGATCTGCATACAGGCGTGCAATCAAATGCTTCTTTTGTTCCAGCTACGGCCATTATTCAAATAAGTGCCTGGGCCGCCAACGTATGAAAGCCAACAATGCTATTTTGATTGATACATCTTCTGATAGTGGTAGTGAGACTGAGTGTGAAGTTGAAAATGAATTACCTGTTAACCAAGCTGAAGATGTGTGTTGTGTAAACGATATGTTAAGCTTTGACAGTTGTGAACGATGTCACCAATTTCATGCAGACGGAAAATTAGAATGTGGACATACAGTACCATTCTCATCTGAGAGTGTAAATGCAGCATTAGCCTCCAGAGGCAATTTAGTGTTCCACAATGCAATGGTCAACGACAGACCATGCCAATGTTTGCTGGACAGCGGCAGCACCCTTATTGGTCTTAGGAAGGAACTGGTGAGTCCAGATGATTATACAGGTGACTGTCAAATGCCGAACCTTTTCGGGTAACATTGAAATTTACCCTTTGGCCAAAGCCCGTATTAACACTCCTTTCCTTTCTGGTACCTTTACTTGTGCAATACTTGACAACCCTTGTACTGACTTAATTTTGGGTTGCTTACCCCAATTAAAACAATGTACTAGCGATGGAATAGCTGCATGGGAAAGATTAAATGCAGCTAATGCAACAACTAGAGCAGACTCTATAAAACATCAAGACACACTACAAGATGAGAGATTACTGTTGCTATCACCAACTAGCACGGATGATACCACCAGACAAAAATTTATAAAACAGCAGAAAGCTGATCCTAGTGTGTCTCCATATTTAAAATTATTGACAGAAAGAGCCAAAGTGACAAAAAACGCATCATGGTTTTTTAGACTTAATAATGGCATTCTTACTAGGTATTATACAACTGGTAACCATGAGATTCAGCAAACGGTGTTACCTGTACAACACCGCTTAACTGTGCTAAAGATTGCACACGAGTCACCGTTTGCTGGTCACCTTGCATACGACAAAACCAGGGCCAGAATTCAGGCTCATTTTTATTGGCCAGGTTTTTGCAATGATATAAAATTATTTTGTCGTTCTTGTAATGTCTGTCAACAATTAGTACGTAAGGGTAAACATCCTACAGCTGAAGTACAACCTTCTACACTGGCTTCTATGCCATTTGAGAGTGTGGCGGTAGATATTGTTGGACCCCTGAATCAGGTGTCCAGCAAAGGAAATCGCTTCATATTAACGATGGTCGACCTATGTTCAAGGTGGGTTGAGGCAGTAGCTTTGAAATACATCAACTCCAAAGATGTTGCCAACGTATTTCTACACCTGTTCTCACGATTCGGATTTCCACGTACCATCTTATCCGATCGTGGAACTCAATTCATATCGGCTGCAACGCAAGCCCTTACAAAAATGTTAGGGATTAAACAACATTTTACAACAGCGTACCATCCAGCCAGCAATGGTATAATAGAAACAATTAACGGAGATCTTAAGCATATGCTGGCTAAGGTAACAGCAGAAAACCCAGCTGATTGGGATACGCTGTTACCAACAGTGCTGTTCGCCTATCGGGAGATTCCAAATTCAAGCACGGGTTTCTCACCGTTTGAATTAGTATACGGGGCTAACCCACGTGGACCCCTAACCATTTACCATCAGGTAATAACTAATTCCATTGAAATTCCCACCCCAAAAACACCTTATGAAATGGTGACAGACACACGAGACAAAATCATGAAATCGTGTATTATAGCTAAGGCAGCTTTGGAGAGGAAGGGTAAAATCTACCGCCAATACGCAAACAAAGGTGCGAGAACAATTGATCTTGAACCAGATCAAGACATACGTTTGTTACTTCCAGAAAAACGAAATTTATTATTGAACTCATGGCAAGGGCCATTCAAGGTGGTACGTAAAATTTCAGATGTTGACTATGAAATATCGATAAACGGACACTTAAAGATATTCCATGTCAACATGTTGAAACCTTACTTTTCACGACAAGAGACAGAAGTAGAGACAGACGAACATAGTGCACCCACACCTAGTGATCAGACGACAGACGTACACAACGCAACTACACTAGTTAGCGAGACTGGCAAATCCGACGATATCCATACATCTAGTGAGAATACAGAATACGCACTTAGTACCACCACCGTACTGAATCAGGTAGACGACGACGGAATGGAACTACCTGTTCCCATTGTAGACAAGACCGCGACATTGGATAGCATACGGATAGAACAGGAACTAACAGACAGTCAACGACGACAATTAATAGAATTAGTGACAGAGTATAAAGACATATTTTCTGACATTCCAGGTAGGACGGACAGAATCGAGCACTCCATTCTTCTTTCGGACTCTAAGCCTATTAAATGCAGGCCGTACTCATTCCCACTTAGCTATAGGGAAAATCTAAATAAGGAAATTCTTAATTTAGAAGCTAGTGGGATCATTCAGAAGTCTACATCTGAGTACTCCTTTCCAATCGTCCTAGTTAAGAAAAAAGACTCCACAATTCGTCTGTGTGTGGACTATCGAAAACTTAACAACGTTACCAAGATCGACGCAGAGCCAATTCCTTCCTGCGAAGATCTTATTCTTGACATGTCCACCTCCAAAATCTTTTCTAAATTAGATCTTACTAAGGGATATTGGCAGGTCCCTATGCAGACTCAATCCATTCATCTTACTGCCTTTTCAACACCTTTAGGACTTTACGAGTGGCGTTTTCTTCCTTTCGGACTCCGAAACGCTCCTGCCACTTTCGTACGCTTAACTAGAGATCTACTTCATGGAGTGACGAATACAGTGACCTATATAGACGATATATGTGTCCATACAGATGACTGGACAACACACCTACTGAAACTAAGACATGTCTTTGATAGGTTGCGACTCTTCGGTCTCACTGTCAAACCGAGCAAAGTCGAATTGGGCCTAAAAGAAATTGATTTTTTGGGTCATGTCATTTCACAAGGTCAACTAAAGACTGACAATAGAATCATTACCAAAATTATGAACCTGACCATGCCTACCACAAAGAAGCAGGTCAGAAGCCTTTTGGGGTTAGTAAATTACTATAGCAAATTCATACCAAACTTAGCTGAAATTACAAGTGTATTTTCAAATGTTTTAAAAGCATCTGTAAAACTAGATGTCAAAGATGCATTATTAATTTCTGCATTGTCAAAATTGAAAATCCTGTTTAGTAATGTACCAATCCTCCGCTTGCCTAATCCTAGGCTCGTTTATTATCTTAGGACAGATGCCAGCAGAATCTCCATCGCTGCAGTGCTAGGCCAATTTTATTAGGGCATCTTCCATCCGATTTGCTACGTGAGCCGTAAGATCACACCTGCTGAGTCCAGATATTCCATCTCAGAGTTGGAAGCCCTAAGCGTCATCTATGCGGTGAGGAAGCTTCATCGATTTCTAGCGGGTGTTCACTTCGTTGTCCAGACTGACAACTCCCCAATCACGGTCATACAAAGTGGTGTGCATCGGAAGGACCGGATATACAGGTGGTCGCTAATACTACAAAACTATACGTTTAGTATAGAGCATATTAAGGGTAAGGACAACATTCTGGCTGATACCCTTAGTCGACCATCTGAGGTAGAAATACCGCAGATTCCGCATAAGAGTGTAGAGTAATAGATTATTAGTACATTAGAATATTCTATGAAAAATATTTTACAAATACATAGACGTTATGTGCTAAACTATGTACTAGGAACACCGAACTTTCATGTGTCCGTAGACATCAAAAGAAGAACTATGCTCCGATAACAAATATATCACCGTGTGAACTGGGACAGCTCATTACTAACTAAGCTCCATATGGGTTCCGGTGAATCATTTGTGTTAAGCAGAGAAAAACAGTGTCAGAACATTACATTAATCCAGACACGAAAATACTGGTCTACGACACAATCGAACTCTACAGGTGCAATACCCATAGGACACAAGTATGACTGTGGAAAGTGTTTAATATACCCAGGACAAGTGTGAATATATAGTATGCCAATGAAAGCTATTTCTGAACATTAGGGCAACGACTAACCTGAGGTATTTAAATACTATGTATATACAAACTTATTGTGATATGTATTATAACATTTAAATATAGTGATAAATTATAGGTAGATTAGGTCACTTTAATTTACATTTAGAGTTAGACAATATAATAGTTTTCATTTTTTTAAAATTAGTTTAGATAGGATTAATTAGATAGATCTGTAAGTTACCCACTTACTTACTTTAAAATTAGAATAGGATAGTAATTTAAACGTAATAACAGCTAATTATAAACTAGAATAAAAAGTTTAGAGAGTATTAGTACCATTTAGGGTTATTACATTTCACTCTGTTTCATTTTATTTCAGTTTTAGTACCATTTAGGTTTATTACATTTCACTTTGTTTCATTTTATTTCAGTTTTAGTACCATTTAGGTTTATTACATTTCACTTTGTTTCATGTCATTTGAGTTCATCCCATCTTAATGAACCATTCCATTTAACAAACGTGATCATGTAGTATTAGGATTAATGTACATCATTATCATAGGATAAAAAGATTATACAATTAAACATACATCATTTACACCATATAGAGTAAAAATATCAATCATATATTTTTCCATTTAAAAACATTAGTGATAATTTTGTTACATTTCACATTACCCATGTTAGAAAGGTACATAATTCATTACATGTCACATTACCCATTTCATAAAGGTACATAACTCATCTCACATCAATTTCATTTTAAATAGTTAGATTACGTCCCTTAAATTAGATGAACATTAGGATTAATGTGGCAAATTAAATTAAAATAGGTAACACATTAGATACATATTTATAGAACTAGTATGTCAGTATTTAGAGTATTATTTGAGTAGAATATAGTAGTTACTAATACCAGGGTACAAACCATCAACTCTTTTTCTTACATGTAAATATGTGTAAATACATGACTCGTGCAGCAATTTACGCACAGTCATTTAGCTCAACTTTGTCAAATTGAGCCAAAATTGTACAGTGTCACTCCAAGGTTTTTAAATAATTGTGAGGGTAAAAGATGTGTGACAGAAGTGAGGGTAAAAGACGTGTGATAGAAGTGTGAAAGTGAGAGCGAATGTAAATGATACAGGAGAGGGTGAGATCGGCGGAGTTTTTCTGCCGCTCAACGCTACTTTTTATTTTTTGTCTGCGTCAGGTGTTTGTTTTCGATTGTGAAAATGTGTTGTCATGAATGTGTTGTGTGTAGTTTAGTATAGATCTTAGAGAAAGTATTTTAAGTATCATAAGACGGAAACGTAGTCACAAGTTAGTGTTATACACTTGTTTGTGGCCGCATTTAACCGAATTATGGCACTTGAAAACTAACTTACATACACATGATAGTTAGATACACATGTTAGAAGTTAGATTATACTATTAGTTAGATGCAAACACGCAAACAACCAGAAAAACAAACATATAAATTGCATACATTTTTTGTAGATCAAAGGGAGATAACTCCGGGTCAGGGGACGTAATAGACAACGAAACACTAACTTAACAGTGAAAGATAACTTTACACGCGGAAGCGAGATAGGTAAAGCCTGTCGCACACAGCTTGTGTAATGGTTGTTTAATATTATATGGGGGACATGAAGCAATTCATGTGTTGACCCTAAGAAAGTCAACTTTGTATGGGTAGTGAGTTAATTTACTATTTGAGGGCAGGTCTTATAAGACAACGGTCCGGTTCAGACATACCTCTAAATAATATAATATTGCGACTGAGAAGAGGGCTCACGCCAACCAGACAAGTTTGTGGCGATTGCCAGTAGCCAAGTAAAGTGATACTACATTGTGACAATAGCCAGTAGAAGTCTATTAAGTTACCCAAAGCCAGGTTATCAGCAGTCTTTGACAAAAATTAGATACACTAATTTTTTACAAACCTCTTGCGTCACAACCAATGAGTCAAAGTTGATGACGCAACACAGGAGGGGAGGGTGTGTATCAAAGACTGGAACGTATAGGAAAGAGGTCTACCGCAAGATAGAAGACCACCGGGAAGAGTGGTCAACCTCAAGTAGATTAGAGGTAACATAGTGCCCCGATATAAGGGCAGGGTAGGTGATAGAAAGGGGGACTATTAACTAGTTCTCTCATGAGACACGGAGGCAGCGACCAGATAGTTAGTACTCTGGTCACGACAGAATCACGCCTACGTGATAGCCACGGAGAAGAGTGCCACTCAATAGGAGAACGGCTGCTACAAGCGTGCTGAGTGTACCCGCACGCAAAAAGCCGAAGGACGCAACAAGGTCCTTCCGCGTGCTGTGTAGCGACGCGTGTAGGAAAGTCAGACTGGGGACTGACTTCGTAGAGAGCAGATCGTTTAGTGTCGATAGGAGTTTTTTGTAGCCAATTAGATAGAGATTAGCAATAGGGTTTAGGAAACTAGAGATAGGCAATTCTGTGGCTTTGTGTGTGATTTGATAGCGACTGTTTTGTAAATGTAAAGAGCCAACGTCAATAAAATGTACCATTCATTTCCTCTCACACGACTTGCAAGTTTCTTGTGTGGTGTGGGAGAAGTAATCCTATGATGCCTGACACTTTGGTTGTTGACAATGGCCGATCCCCAGGGAGATAATTGGTCCAAAGTTGTGATAGTGTCTGGGTTTCATATACAATGGGAAGGACTTAAAACCTGGCCACTTAAAGCCACCTTAGCTTACTGGGTACTTAAAGGGCTCATTCAATTTGTTTATATACGGTGGTGCATATTTTTCTTTTGATACATATCATTACCATATAACATCATTTTAAAACTTGAGATACCGCCTTGGTTTAAAGGCTGCTACACGCACGCACGCACGCGCGCGCGCACACACACACACACACACAAACACATACACACATTCATACACATGCGCGTGTGAATTCATGCGCCACACATACACGCACACACACCTGCATCCACACACAGACGCATACATATGTTACTGCCAACGGCACAGACCCCCATCCACAATATATTTCATGTTGCACATTCAAATATAATAATGGGACAATTAATAATAATAGTAGCAGTAATAATAATAGTATTAATAATAATAATAATAACAATAATAATAATAATAATAATAATAATAATAATATAATTGTAAGATTATTAATACCATCAATAAACACATTTACAGTTGTAGTATCCTTTGTTTAAAACAAGTTATTTGCTTCTTCTGTA
Source organism: Cepaea hortensis (assembly GCA_963921405.1). Lineage (NCBI taxonomy): Eukaryota > Metazoa > Mollusca > Gastropoda > Stylommatophora > Helicidae > Cepaea > Cepaea hortensis. The sequence continues at coordinate 177,727 of CAWUFQ010000578.1, forward strand.
ATATGTGCTTTCTTCAGCCAAATCTCTTACGAGATTTGCGCTTGTGGGGCTAAGATTAGAATGTTTGCGACGTTTTGTTGATAAAGTTGTTGGACAATTTCTTTGTTGATTGTTACGTAATTGTATAGTGCTTTGTTTCTTAATGTCCATATAAGATTTCTGTACTCTGCCAATAGAACAAGTAGCTTTGTGTGGATGTCTTGTGTGGAGTAAGGAATGGAATTTATCATGATTGCTTTGTAAACATCTGTTCTTTGTTTCGCATGAGTGTTTAGGATGTTTTGTAGGAGATTTCTTGTTGGCATGATTGTGTTGCATTCGTAATAGATGTGCTCTTCTGATTATTGGATGTTCCGTCTACAAAGCTGACACTGTAGTATTTGTTTAGTTATGTTTGCTGTTCTCTCTGTTGTTGGGGTCATGCTGTAAACAAAAGCCTATATGTAATATCCTTTGCTTTTGGAGTAATCTGCTTGTTATGAATATTAGAGAAAATTTCGGGGTAAACTTTTATGAAATATCTATGTCCTCTTTTAATTCTGAGATATACTGGAGTTGCTTGTAATTTAACTAAATGCCTGTAGATTGTATGTGTTTTCTTGTGTAGTAATTTTTTTTGTCCTTTAATGTCTGAAATACATGTTTTGTAGAACGTTGGGAGAGAGCCAAAGTAATGCGAGGATGTATTCCTAATAGGTTTTAAATAAGATAGCCTAATTCCAATGTAATAGTGTGCTTAAGGGTGTTTTTCTGGGTGATGTAGGATTTCACCTACGTGTTTGATCCTAAGTGCTTGTATTTTGGTTGTTACGTCTTGGAGGGCGATACCTCCATCTTTTTTGTCTTGCATGAGTGTAGTATGTTTGATACTGTAGATGGTGCTGCCAAACACAAAGCGTCTAATCTCTTTGTTTATGTTTGTGACAGTCTGGCGTGGGGGATCTAGGACTGTGCACAGATATGGTATTTTTGGAATTATATATGTATTAACAATGGTACTTCTACCAAATATGGTGGTTGTTTTGTATTTGTACCTCTGTAACATATCTGTTATTTTCTTCTCTAGATTTTGCCAAGTGTCTTTGTGTGTCTGGCTTGGTTGACATGGGAAGACTATTCCGTACAATTTTATAAGATTGTTTGATGTTAAGTCAACTGGAAAATCCGCCTCATTTTTCCATTTGCCTAAGCCCATTATAGTAGATTTTTGGACGTTTAATTTTGCCCCACTCCCTTTGCCGAAAAACGAGAACGTTTCCAAAATGATCCCTACAGATTTTTCAGTTGTCGGAAAGAAAATGGTATCGTCCGCATAAGCACGCAGCTTTTGTTCACCCTTCCCTGGTATGAACGTACCCCTGACATTGTCGTCCTGTCGTATCTTTTCTAGAAGTGGCTCTAGAGTGACAACGTACAGTAATGGGGACAAGGGTCATCCCTGTCTCACTGACCTAGTCAACCTTAAAGAATTGGTTAGGGGATGGTTTAATAGAATCCGACTTTCCGGTTTCAAATATAAAATTTTCACCCATGTCCGAAAATAATCTCCCACGTTGCAGTGTGAGAGAGTTTTGTGAATGTATGAGTGAGATATTCTGTCGAATGCTTTTTCTTGATCTAAAGAGAGAATTTAGGACTGACAGTTTTTCAGATGTGTGTAGTTGATGATGTCCCTTATGAAGTGTGTGTGTTGCTGGATATTCCGGTGTTGTACATTACATTGCTGGTCTTCATGAATGAGAGATTCCATTACTGGTTTCAATTTATTTGTCAAAGCCTTTGTTAAAATCTTGTAGTCTACATTTAAAAGCGAGATAGGTCTGTAACTCTTTAAAAGTGTCTTGTCAGTGTTCTCCTTCGGAATAAGAGTGATGTAAGACGTGTTGAAACTGGATGGGAGTTCATGTTTGTGGAAAGATTAAGAGAATACTGCTAGTAAAAGGTGTCGTGGATCATATTTATTGTGTCGCCCCTGGAGTAAGGGGAATCAACACCCACATTATATTTAACCCCATATCATTATTCTTGAGAATCCACCAGATTCCGTCCACAACACTCCCTCAGTCCTTGGATACCTCTTTCTCTCTCACTCACCACTGGATCATGCCCCCTCTCACACTTCCCCAAAACAACATACTCAACAACTCTAGCTTCTAAAAATTAATAACAAATTAATTTAATAAAGAAAAGTGTATGTATGTGAGGAAGTGTATGTGTAGAATGTATGTCGTATACTCTAGTGTATCTGCAGACTCAGACCGAACAGCTCTGGTGTACAGCCCGATCATCCCGGTAAGGATCACACCACATCATCATTCAGTACACGATAACCTCACCAAATGATGTGTCCCTCCTGCTAGATGTTGACTTCCTCCGGTAGCTGTTTTGTAACTGAAATACCTGGTCACAGCCTGACACTGATCCAGAATAGATCACACACAGCGTTATTACATGTCCCTATTGTTCTGAGACTTATAACATCCTCGCCCAGTGAGAACACGAAAACACTGTTCCTTGAAATAAACGTAATTCATTTCAAAAGTTTCTACTGTTCACAAGGATACTGGTATTGTTTACAGTCTCACAGGAATTTAATAATTTCCTAAATAGTTCCTAATGTTCTTTTCCCCTGTGATGTGGTAAAACAGTACCTATTGGTCTTTTCACCTGTCGTGTGAAAACATAATACTTACTGGTCTTTTCCCATGTGGTGTGGAAATCACAAGACTATAGTTCTGTTCACGTGTGATGTTTGAAACATTAATCTCACGATTGTTCCTTCTCTAAATGATGCGGAAAAAACAATCTCTAGTGTTCTGCAAACGTGTGATGTTTGATAAATACTCTCACAATTGTTCCTTTAGACCCCTTTCATCATGGGCCCAGTACAAAAGCTGCTGAATAACTGCCTGCACTAAGGTCTCCATTCTAGTAAGCATTTAGGTTTTAGCTTCACTGAGTAACCTGAGTAACTTGAGTACTTTGAGTAACGTGAATAGCCTGAGTGACTTGAGTATACTGAGTAACTTGAGTATCCTCAGTGACTTGAGTGACCTGAGGGAACCTGTAAAAGAGAGAACAACACACTCGGTGAGAGCACCTGTCCCTGACCTCCATTAGATGAGTGTAGGCCGATGGCCTCACTCAGATACATGACAGTGAACCAACTCTGTCATGGGCAGAGGAGCTCATCACCTCGGTCTGAGGTGGGTTAAGACCAGGACAGAGCAAAATGTAAATTGTAGAACCCCAGTAGACCTCACTGGAAGATCCCACCATTGGACATTCTCCCTATCCCCCTATCCTCAATCTCTCCAAATATCATCCCATTTCATTATTCCCCACCAGCGGAGCCACTTGACTTCTCACACTAGTTAATCTTAACAATGCGACTGCCTACTGTCGCTGATATTCCTTGACTACCTAACCACAACGCAACAACACTATGATAGAGTTATAAACTATGTCTATCACTAAGCTATTCCACATTATTTACAGCTAGATGCAATCCCTCAAATACCTTATGCCATCTTGACTCAATCTCTGAATCGAATTCACAATTTGCCATAAAAGACACATGTTAAGCGAAACAGAACACATGCGATTCTATTCAACACTAAAATCGAGCCAGCTAACACTTCTGTCTAGTTCAAGTCCATTCTTTACACTGCCAGCAAAAGAATTTATGTTTTCTCCCAACCAGGAATTGTCCTAATGACGTCATTCATGTCAACAGCAGATGTTCGTAGGGGCAGACAATCCTCCCCTAACTTCACAGGCATTTTTATCTCCCCTTTCTTCAACCAAGGTAACTGTCTGTTCCTCTCGAACGCCGACCCATCAAACAATGCCGATAGATTCTTCGTTTCCTAGGGAACCTTCAAAGACTGGCGGTTCCCTTGTTCCAACGTGAATGTTTCTGTACTAGTTACAAACAATTGCGGTCTTGAAAACATGCTGTCTCTGTTAGTTTTTTCATCTTATCGTTAAATTACAGTGCGTTGGTGACAAAAGGGGACCTAGAAGAGGAAAGAAAACCTGATAGAATTCAGCGGTAATACCGTCAGGGCCAGGCGATTTGCCCTTCTGCATTCCGTGGACCGCTTTTGTTATATCTTGTAGTGTTAATTCAGTATCTAGTGTTAGTTAAAACTACTTTTTTTTTTTAAAGTGTCAATGTGTCTTTTATTATTAAGGGTCAAACACTGTGACAGCTGCCTGGGAAGCAGGAGTCAATGCCACAGAGAGGACACATCCAGCAGCCAGACTGCTTTTTATCGGGCTGTATGTCAGGCTGTCTCTGTGGCTAAGGGCTTGCGAACGCGGTTTGTGAGCCCGTATACCCGGGTTCGAAACACAGCGGTGCTGATTTTTTCGAGAAAGGTATAGGAGCCGGTCGTTCAGAAAGCAATGGCAAACTACTGAACGTAAAATTTGCCCAGGAATCACGAACAGCGAAAATGCTGGGGTTGACTGCTACGTCATGTGAAGGACATGCAACTTAATTTTTATTTTTAAATGGCAGGACTGCTGAAGTACCACCATAGCCTCCGATAAAATAAGCAGCATTATGGAGAGCCTGAACTGCATGTCTACTGGGTATGAAAACAGACGTGCCAACAGTACCATCAACTGTAACAATAGCATAAGTGGTTTTTATCTCCACTTTCACTACATGACGTTGACCATCACAGAGAGATGCTGATTTGAATAAAACTAGCATCAACGGCTCTGTCACCCCGGTATATGATGGATGTATGTGCAGACTTATCTGTTGTTTTGTCATATCAACGGCTACCGGAAATGTGACATGGGCTCGCGGCTCTTAATACTTCACTTCTAGTAGTTCTGATTTCATTCGGCAGAGGCCGAGCCAATTTAGGACACGGAAACGAAATGTGACACTGCCCCCAAGAAAGAAAAAAAAAATTAAAGTTAAAACTACGTTGTGAAGAGAAACAGTAGGTTTAGGTTTTTCACAGTCTAACAATTATCATTGTTGTAATTTTAGGAAAAAGACTGAGTGGAAATTATGATGTAAAATTCTATATACGTTGAATATTATTATAAATAATTAAGCTTAATAACATATAAAAGTGATTTATTCTTAGAAAATTAACAGAAAAATAATAATGTAAATTAAATATAGTCAACTGAAATATTGTGCTTACAGACTTTTGTTAATAATCATTAATGTATAAGAAAGTAATAAGAAACGAGTTATATCCCTTCGGCAACCATCTTAACCACTTATTTGCATATACCTAACATTTTGTTTATATCATGTTGGTATTTTCTCTTTAATGCTCAGGAGCCCAGGTACAAGGGACACTTAGGTTCAGGGCCTTAGGTCTGGTAGGGTTAAAAACTTGTTGAGAATGTGATCTCTTGTTCCTCTTCCTTGTCTAAATCCAGCTTGAACCACGTTAATCTCTTCTTCCATTTTCTTACGAAGTCTTCCCATTATGATCTTTGGTAAAATTTTACTTACATGACTGACCAGGGCAACAGTTCTATAGTTAGTGCATAATTTTAGGTTCCCCTTTTTGGCATTGGAATGAAGATAGTTCTTCTTCTTCTTTCGTTCGCCTGAAAGATGTTTATAGCTGCAATGTTGTCTCTTGCATGAATCTAACAGTCTTTATTAGTTCACTGAGCGGTCCATAGAGTTTATCTTCCACTGTTGTCTCTCTAGGCCAGAAGGTTCGCCTGGATATGTTGTAGTTTGGGCAATCCTGGAGTATGTGCTCTGCGGTTTGCGACGCCAAACCACATGTGCACATGGCTGAGTCACCAATCTTGAATTTTGTACACATTTGGTTGCGTAATCTATTGTGTCCTGTTCTGAGGCGCAGAAGAATGACCTGTTCTGGTCTGTCCATAACGTGGCAGTCGTCTTGAGTAAGGTTTGATGGCCTTCTGACTGATTTGATCATTCTTTTCTTTTGGTGGTATGTAATGGGTACATCAGGTTGTTCTTCTTTTGCTCCTTCCTTAGCCAATTGATCAGCTCTGTCGTTTCCGGGGACTCCACAGTGGGATGTTATCCACTGTATGGTGACCTATAGCTGACTGCTAAGTTCAGAAAGTAGTGTCTTTAGAACTGGCAATTTCCCAGACAGGAGCGCCTCTATTACGGATTTTGCATCTATCAATATCACCACAGGTTGTGTACCATGGCTGGTATTTTGTAATTTCTCTGTGACTATCTTGATTGCCTCAATTTCAGCATCATAGTTATGGCAGTACTTTCCTGTTGGAACTCTGGCCGTGTCTCTAGTATTATTTGGGTATTTTATGTACACTCCAGCTCCTCCATTTCGAACAGCATTTTGTGCTGACCCATCTGTGTAGACTCGGATCCAGAGGTCCTGTGGGTATTCGTCATCAAGGAAGCTTAGAGTGGCTGTTCTGCGCTGTACTCTGTTTTGTTCTTCCTTGTCAAATATTCCTCTCACTTTTGTCTGGATTTGTAGCGATAGTCTATGTTTATCTTTCCACGGGGTTCGCTCTGGAATAGTTGTTAGGAGGATACCAACTGTGGGAAGATCGATGGTTTCTCTGCAGAGTTGTTTGGCCTGGTGGATGAAACTACTTCTTTTCAACCTCCCCATAGCTAAGTTTTCTTCATAGGGTGGCCTGGCAAGCTGAGAAACTTTTCTGCTTGTATTAGTGTTTTTGTATCTCTGCGTTCTCTTAGAGCTTGTGTCCTCCCCATTTTTTCCATTGCTACTGTAGGGGTTGATCTCATCCCTGCTGTAATGACTCTAAGAGCTTGATTTTGCACCTTGTCCAGCTCCTGTAATGTGGTTTTTGATGCTGAACACCACGCACTTGACCCGTATTCCAAGTGTGGTCGTATGCTCTGTTGATAAACTTTGCTAAGTATTTTCCACTTAGCTTTCTCAGGGTGGCTATTTTCCTTCTGGCGTTTGATTCTGCTTTTTTTTATGTGTTTTCTCCATGTCAGCCTGTCGTCGAATGCTTTCTTCTCCTCCCGCTTTAATTAGTTCAGCTGGTATCTCATCACATCCAGGTGATTTACCATTCTTCAGGTTCTTTACTGCCCATGCAATTTCATATAATGAGGGTTCAGGTTCTGTCTCTGCTGTCAGTGGCTCATGAATCTCATTCATATCCTCACTGTCATTCAGGTCTGGTAGGGTTAAACACATGTTGAATATGTGATCTCTTGTTCCTCTTCCTTGTCTAAATCCAGCTTGAACCACGTTAATCTCTTCTTCTATTTTCTTACGAAGTCTTCCCATTATGATCTTTAGTAAAATGTTACTTGCAGGACTGAACAGGCAACAGTTCTATAGTTGGTGCATAACTTTAGGTTCCCCTTTTTTTTTTGGTATTGGAATGAAGATAGTTCTCTTCCAATCTTTTGGCCATATACCATATTTCCATATCTTTTTACATAATGCGTGATAGATGTGTATGCTTTCTTCTCCTCCCGCTTTAATTAGTTCAGCTGGTATCTCATCACATCCAGGTGATTTACCATTCTTCAGGTTCTTTATTGCCCATGCAATTTCATCTAACGAGGGTTCAGGTTCTGCCTCTGCTGTCATTGGCTCATGTATCTCATTCATATCCTCACTGTCATTCATATCATACAATCCACTGCAGTACTCCTGCCATCCTTCTAGACTTTGCCTAGATTCTGTAAAGGTATTTCCTATCTTGTCACAGATAACATTCAATTGAGGTTGAACATTTCTTGTCAAATAAAGGATATGCGGAAAAAAAAAGAAATTATGTGCATTTACTTTCTCTAACTCATTATTAGTTATCTTGATTTTCGTCTTTTCATTCTTCTCATCTCGTTCTTCTGCCTTTATAATATATTCACTGTAATGTCTTCCCCGTGACAATATGTTGTGTTTTGTGTGTGTGTTTTTTGCTGATGAATGCTAGTCGCCGAAACGTCCTGTATTTCCTGTAACTGTGTTCTGTAAAGCTATTGTTATGTTATATTGAGTCACTCGGTGCGTTTCTACAGTTTTACTGCAGTCCCACCAGTGTTTTTCTACAGCTTTACTGCCGTCCCACCAGTGCGTTTCTACAGCTTTACTGCCAGTGTGTTTCTACAGCTTTACTGCAGTCCCACTAGTGTGTTTCTACATGCAGTCCCACCAGTGTGTTTCTACAGCTTTACTGCCGTCCCACCAGTGTGTTTCTACAACTTTACTGCAGTCCCACCAGTGTGTTTCTACAGCTTTACTGCCGTCCCACCAGTGTGTTTCTACAGCTTTACTGCCGTCCCACCAGGGTGTTTCTACAGCTTTACTACAGTCCCACCAGTGTGTTTCTACAGCTTTACTGCCGTCCCACCAGTGTGTTTCTACAGCTTTACTGCCGTCCCACCAGTGTGTTTCTACAGCTTTACTGCCGTCCCACCAGTGTGTTTCTACAACTTTACTGCAGTCCCACCAGTGTGTTTCTACAGCTTTACTGCCGTCCCACCAGTGTGTTTCTACAGCTTTACTGCCGTCCCACCAGGGTGTTTCTACAGCTTTACTACAGTCCCACCAGTGTGTTTCTACAGCTTTACTGCCGTCCCACCAGTGTGTTTCTACAGCTTTACTGCAGTCCCACCAGTGTGTTTCTATAGCTTTACTGCAGTCCCACCAGTGTGTTTCTACAGCTTTACTGCAGTCCCACCAGTGTGTTTCTACAGCTTTACTGCAGTCCCACCAATCTCATTTCTGTGGTCCTCCTGGAGGTACTACTTCGGGGCCGAGTGGAGACAAAACTAGCTTCGATAGATCTCATCTCATCTCATCTCATCTCATCTCATCTCATCTCACTATGTTCCTCTTGTACCTTGCGGTGTTGAGGTGAAGTATAAACATCGTGAGAGTGCCCGATTATAGGCTTCATGTATCGATAGTCCCATGAACTCTGTTATACCCTGCGTCCATTGTTTACGTGGTCGGCCTCTTCCTCTGCTTCCATCTGGTCTGTACATCATTGCTTGTTGTGGTATAATGTTAGTTGGTACCTACTTGCATGGTCAAACCATTTGACTTGCTGCCTTCTAATAAAATAAAGCGCAACTATAACCCCCCACTTTAGTCCCGATTTCTTCATTTTTGACCTGTAGGAATCTCATTTCTGTTGTGATTTTTCTTTTCTCTTTTTCTGTCATTGTCCAGGTTTGCCATTGGTAATATAGAGCTGGTAGGAAGATTGTGTTGTAAAGTGCTATCTTAGTAGTTATTGTTACATGTTTGTTCTTTAGTATTGATGTCATTTGTGAAGTGAGTTGGTTTGCCTTATCGCATCTATTTTCGGTCTCTTCTTCTGATTTGCCATTTGATGATATTATACTTCCTAGGTACTTGAAACTCTTTACATGTTTCAAGCGATGTTCGTTTAGGTGAATTGTTGTTGTTTTTCTGTAGTTATAGTTATTGCCGGTCTTCCTGGCCAAGGAGTTAACGTCGTTGTTCGTAATCCCGTATATCGACGTGGGAAAACAGCTGCGCGAGATTCGGTAGCGGATCGCGCCGCGCTAGTAAATTACGAGGGTATGGGAGCCTGTCGTTCAGAAAACAATGGCAAATTAAATGTGTTGTTGTTGTTGTTGTTTTTTTTTTTTTGGCATATCCTTTACAGGACATCGCTGTCAACATCAGCATCTTTCAGCTGATTGTTGATTTCTTGGCAAGATTACGCTCAGTAGTTTGCCATTGCTTTCTGAGCGGCCGGCTCATATACCCTGTAAGTTACCGACGCAATTCGAACGAGTGCTGATTCTCACCGTCGTCACGTTACTTACGAGAGTATACGAGATTGCGGAGAAAAGTCGCTAATCTCTAGGCCAGGAAATGCAAACTACTGAACGTAAAAACGTGCCTAGTAGATCAACAACAGCTTTAAACATGCTTGTGTTGACTGCAACGTCCTGTAAGGGGTATGCAGCATACAAAAATAAGTTATAGTCATTACTTCTAGTTTGCTTGTGCTAATGTTCATGTTATGTTCCCTACACATTTCGTTTAGAATGAGTTGAAATTATGATGTAAAATTCTATATATGTTGAATATTATTATCAATAATTAAGCTTAATGACATATAAAAGTGGTTTATTCTTAGAAAATTAACAGAAAAATAGTAATATAAATTAAATATAGTCAACTGAAATATTGTGCTTACAGACTTTTGTTAATAATCAATAATGTATAAGAAAGTAATAAGAAACGAGTTATCGCCCTTCGGCAACCATCTTATTTTAACAACTTATTTGCATGTAACTAACATTTTTCTATATCATGTTGGTATTTCCTCTTTAATGCTCAGAAGCCCAGGTACAAGGGACAGTTAGGTTCAGGGCCTCAGGTCTGGTAGGGTTAAACACATGTTGAGTATGTGATCTCGTGTTCCTCTTCCTTGTCTAAATCCAGCTTGAACCACGTTAATCTCTTCTTCCATTTTCTTACGAAGTCTTCCCATTATGATCTTTGGTAACATTTTACTTACATGACTGATCAGGGCAACAGTTCTATAGTTGGTGCATAATTTTAGGTTCCCCTATTTTGGTATTGGAATGAAGATAGTTCTCTTCCAATATTTTGGCCATATACCATATTTCCATATCTTTTTACATAATGCGTGATAGATTTGTATGCTTTCTTCTCCTTCCGCTTTAATTAGTTCAGCTGGTATCTCATCACATCCAGGTGATTTACCATTCTTCAGGTTCTTTATAGCCCGTGCAATTTCATCTAATGAAGGTTCAGGTTCTGTCTCTGCTGTCAGTGGCTCATGAATCTCATTCATATCCTCACTGTCATTCATATCATACAATCCACTGCAGTACTCCTGCCATCCTTCTAGACTTTGCTTAGATTCTGTAAAGGTATTTCCTATCTTGTCACAGATAACATTCAATTGAGATTGAACATTTCTTGTCAAATAAAGGATAAGCGGGAAAAAAACTATGTGTATTTACTTAACTCATTATAAGTTATCTTTTTTTCCGTCTTTTCATTCTTCTCATCTCGTTCTTCTGCCTTTATAATATATTCACTGTAGTGTCTTCCCCGTGATAATATGTTGTGTTGTGTGTGTATTTGTTTGCTGATGAAGGCTAGTCGCCGAAACGTCCTGTATTTCCTATAACTGTGTTCTGTAAAGTTTTGTTATGTTATATTGAGTCGAGTAAGATCATAGTCTGCTCTTGCAAAAGATAGGTGCTGAAGACGGAGGCAGCCAGCCAGGAGCACCACAGACATCAGGCTGCCACGCAATAACGCGTAATGAAATATGTCGACTACTGCTACATGTTATGGTGCTCGCCCTGCTTTGGACCCCCAGGCAGGTGCAGTGCCGGGCCTTATGCCTCGTAAGGGTCTAACCACGGCTACTGGAGGTCCTTCTCAGATGTCCTGTGGAGCCAAGGGGTGTGACAATATAGCGTCTGGCAGTACCAAACAAAGACCTAGACAACATTGCATTTATAGACATATTTCAAGCAAACGAAAGAAGAATAAGAAGTTATATTGAGTCACTCAGTGTGTTTCTACAGCTTTACTGCAGTCCTACCAGTGTGTTTCTACAGCTTTATTGCCGTCCCACCAGAGTGTTTCTACAGCTTTACTGCCGTCCCACCAGTGTGTTTCTACAGCTTTACTGCTGTCCCACCAGTGTGTTTCTACAGCTTTACTGCTGTCCCACCAGTGCGCTTCAACAGCTTTACTGCTGTCCCACCAGTGTGTTTCTACAGCTTTACTGCTGTCCCACCAGTTCGCTTCAACAGCTTTACTGCTGTCCCACCAGTGTGTTTCTACAGCTTTACTGCTGTCCCACCAGTGCGCTTCAACAGCTTTACTGCTGTCCCACCAGTGTGTTTCTACAGCTTTACTGCTGTCCCACCAGTGCGCTTCTACAGCTTTACTGCAGTCCCACCAGTGTGTTTCTACAGCTTTACTGCTGTCCCACCAGTGCGCTTCAACAGCTTTACTGCAGTCCCACCAGTGTGTTTCTACAGCTTTACTGCTGTCCCACCAGTGTGTTTCTACAGCTTTACTGCCGTCCCTTCAGTGTGTTTCTACAGCTTTACTGCAGTCCCACCAGTGTGTTTCTACAGCTTTACTGCTGTCCCACCAGTGCGCTTCAACAGCTTTACTGCAGTCCCACCAGTGTGTTTCTACATCTTTACTGCAGTCCAGCCAGTGTGTTTCTACAGCTTTACTGCAGTCCCACCAGTGTGTTTCTACAGCTTTACTGCAGTCCCACTAGTGTGTTTCTACAGCTTTACTGTCGTCCCACCAGTGTGTTTCTACAGCTTTACTGCTGTCCCACCAGTGCGCTTCAACAGCTTTACTGCAGTCCCACCAGTGTGTTTCTACAGCTTTACTGCTGTCCCACCAGTGTGTTTCTACAGCTTTACTGCTGTCCCACCAATGTGTTTCTACAGCTTTCCTTCCGTCCCACCAGTGTGTTTCTACAGCTTTACTGCAGTTCCACCAGTGTGTTTCTACAGCTTTACTGCTGTCCCACCAGTGCGCTTCAACAGCTTTACTGCAGTCCCACCAGTGTGTTTCTACAGCTTTACTGCTGTCCCACCAGTGTGTTTCTACAGCTTTACTGCTGTCCCACCAGTGTGTTTCTACAGCTTTACTACAGTCCCACCAGTGTGTTTCTACAGCTTTACTGCAGTCCCACCAGTGTGTTTCTACAGCTTTACTGCAGTCCCACCAGTGTGTTTCTACAGCTTTACTACAGTCCCACCAGTGTGTTTCTACAGCTTTACTGCCGTCCCACCAGTGTGTTTCTACAGCTTTACTGTCGTCCCACCAGTGTGTTTCTACAGTTTTACTTCCGTCCCACCAGTGTGTTTCTACAGCTTTACTGATGTCCCACCAGTGTGTTTTTACAGCTTTACTGCTGTCCCACCAGTGCGCTTCAACAGCTTTACTGCATTCCCACCAGTTTGTTTGTACAGCTTTACTGCTGTCCCAACAGTGTGTTTCTACAGCTTTACTGCTGTCCCACCAGTGTGTTTCTACAACTTTACTTCCGTCCCACCAGTGTATTTCTACAGCTTTACTGCAGTCCCACCAGTGTGTTTCTACAGCTTTACTGCTGTCCCACCAGTGCGCTTCAACAGCTTTACTGCAGTCCCACCAGTGTGTTTCTACAGCTTTACTGCTGTCCCACCAGTGTGTTTCTACAGCTTTACTGCTGTCCCACCAGTGTGTTTCTACAGCTTTACTACAGTCCCACCAGTGTGTTTCTACAGCTTTACTACAGTCCCACCAGTGTGTTTCTACAGCTTTACTACAGTCCCACCAGTGTGTTTCTACAGCTTTACTGCAGTCCCACCAGTGTGTTTCTACAGCTTTACTGCAGTCCCACCAGTGTGTTTCTACAGCTTTACTGCAGTCCCACCAGTGTGTTTCTACAGCTTTACTGCAGTCCCACCAGGGTGTTTCTACAGCTTTACTGCAGTCCCACCAGTGTGTTTCTACAGCTTTACTGCAGTCCCCCCCCCCAGTGTGTTTCTACAGCTTTACTGCCGTCCCCCCAGTGTGTTTCTACAGCTTTACTACAGTCCCACCAGGGTGCTTCTACAGCTTTACTGCAGTCCCACCAGGGTGTTTCTACAGCTTTACTGCAGTCCCACCAGTTTGTTACTACAGCTTTACTGCAGTCCCCCCCCCCCACCCCAGTGTGTTTCTACAGCTTTACTACAGTCCCACCAGGGTGTTTCTACAGCTTTACTGCAGCCCCCCCCCCCCCATCCCCCCCAGTGCGCTTCTACAGCTTTACTGCCGTCCCACCAGTGTATTTCTACAGCTTTACTGCAGTTCCCCCCCCCCCCCCCCCAGTGTGTTTCTACAGCTTTACTGCCGTCCCACCAGTGTGTTTTTACAGCTTTACTGCAGTCCCACCAGTGTGTTTCTACAGCTTTACTGCAGTCCCCCCCCCCAGTGTGTTTCTACAGCTTTACTGCTGTCCCACCAGTGCGCTTCAACAGCTTTACTGCAGTCCCACCAGTGTGTTTCTACAGCTTTACTGCTGTCCCACCAGTGTGTTTCTACAGCTTTACTGATGTCCCACCAGTGTGTTTCTACAGCTTTACTACAGTCCCACCAGTGTGTTTCTACAGCTTTACTACAGTCCCACCAGTGTATTTCTACAGCTTTACTGCAGTCCCCCCCCCCCAGTGTGTTTCTACAGCTTTACTGCCGCCCCCCCCCCCCAGTGTGTTTCTACAGCTTTACAACAGTCCCACCAGTGTGTTTCTACAGCTTTACTGCAGTCCCCCCCCCCCAGTGTGTTTCTACAGCTTTACTGCTGTCCCACCAGTGTGTTTCTACAGCTTTACTGCAGTCCCACCAGGGTGTTTCTACAGCTTTACTGCAGTCCCACCAGTGTGTTTCTACAGCTTTACTGCAGTTCCCCCCCCCCAGTGTGTTTCTACAGCTTTACTGCCGTCCCCCCAGTGTGTTTCTACAGCTTTACTACAGTCCCACCAGGGTGCTTCTACAGCTTTACTGCAGTCCCACTAGGGTGTTTCTACAGCTTTACTGCAGTCCCACCAGTTTGTTTCTACAGCTTTACTGCAGTCCCCCCCCCCCAGTGTGTTTCTACAGCTTTACTACAGTCCCACCAGGGTGTTTCTACAGCTTTACTGCAGTCCCCCCCCCCCCAGTGTGTTTCTACAGCTTTACTACAGTCCCACCAGGGTGTTTCTACAGCTTTACTGCAGTCCCAACAGTGTGTTTCTACAGCTTTACTGCAGCCCCCCCCCCCCCAGTGTGTTTCTACAGCTTTACTGCTGTCCCACCAGTGCGCTTCTACAGCTTTACTGCCGTCCCACCAGTGTGTTTCTACAGCTTTACTGCATTTCCCCCCCCCCCAGTGTGTTTCTACAGCTTTACTGCCGTCCCACCAGTGTGTTTCTACAGCTTTACTGCAGTCCCACCAGTGTGTTTCTACAGCTTTACTGCAGTCCCCCCCCCCCCCCAGTGTGTTTCTACAGCTTTACTGCTGTCCCACCAGTGCGCTTCAACAGCTTTACTGCAGTCCCACCAGTGTGTTTCTACAGCTTTACTTCTGTCCCACCAGTGTTATTCTACAGCTTTACTGCTGTCCCACCAGTGTGTTTCTACAGCTTTACTACAGTCCCACCAGTGTGTTTCTACAGCTTTACTACAGTCCCACCAGTGTGTTTCTACAGCTTTACTACAGTCCCACCAGTGTGTTTCTACAGCTTTACTGCAGTCCCACCAGTGTGTTTCTACAGCTTTACTGCAGTCCCACCAGTGTGTTTCTACAGCTTTACTGCAGTCCCACCAGTGTGTTTCTACAGCTTTACTGCAGTCCCACCAGTGTGTTTCTACTGCTTTACTGCAGTCCCACCAGGGTGTTTCTACAGCTTTACTGCAGTCCCACCAGTGTGTTTCTACAGCTTTACTGCAGTCCCCCCCCCCCCAGTGTGTTTCTACAGCTTTACTGCCGACCCCCCCCCCCAGTGTGTTTCTACAGATTTACTACAGTCCCACCAGGGTGTTTCTACAGCTTTACTGCAGTCCCCCCCCCCCAGTGTGTTTCTACAGCTTTACTGCAGTCCCACCAGTGTGTTTCTACAGCTTTACTGCAGTCCCCCCCCCCCCCCAGTGTGTTTCTACAGCTTTACTGCCGTCCCCCCAGTGTGTTTCTACAGCTTTACTACAGTCCCACCAGTGTGCTTCTACAGCTTTACTGCAGTCCCACCAGGTGTTTCTACAGCTTTACTGCAGTCCCACCAGTTTGTTTCTACAGCTTTACTGCAGTCCCCCCCCCCCAGTGTGTTTCTACAGCTTTACTACAGTCCCACCAGGGTGTTTCTACAGCTTTACTGCAGTCCCCCCCCCCCCCCAGTGTGTTTCTACAGCTTTACTACAGTCCCACCAGGGTGTTTCTACAGCTTTACTGCAGTCCCACCAGTGTGTTTCTACAGCTTTACTGCAGTCCCCCCCCCCCCAGTGTGTTTCTACAGCTTTACTGCTTTCCCACCAGTGCGCTTCTACAGCTTTACTGCCGTCCCACCAGTGTGTTTCTACAGCTTTACTGCAGTTCCCCCCCCCCCCCCACCCAGTGTGTTTCTACAGCTTTACTGCCGTCCCACCAGTGTGTTTCTACAGCTTTACTGCAGTCCCACCAGTGCGTTTCTACAGCTTTACTGCAGTCCCCCCCCCCCCCCCCCCCAGTGTGTTTCTACAGCTTTACTGCTGTCCCACCAGTGCGCTTCTACAGCTTTACTGCCGTCCCACCAGTGTGTTTCTACAGCTTTACTGCAGTCCCCCCCCCCCCAGTGTGTTTCTACAGCTTTACTGCCGTCCCACCAGTGTGTTTCTATAGCTTTACTGCCGTCCCACCAGTGTGTTTCTACAGCTTTACTGCAGTCCCACCAGTGTGTTTCTACAGCTTTACTGCAGTCCCACCAATGTGTTTCTACAGCTTTACTGCAGTCCCACCAGTGTGTTTCTACAGCTTTACTGCAGTTCCACCAGTGTGTTTCTACCACTTTACTGCAGTCCCACCAGTGTGTTTCTACAGCTTTACTGCAGTCCCACCAGTGTGTTTCTACAGCTTTACTGCAGTCCCACCAGTGTGTTTCTACAGCTTTACTGCAGTCCCACCAGTGTGTTTCTACAGCTTTACTGCAGTCCCACCAATCTCATTTCTGTGGTCCTCCTGGAGATACTACATCGGTGACGAGTGGAGACAAACTAGCTTCGATAGATCTCATCTAATCTCATCTCATCTCATTTCATCTCATCTCATCTCATGTCATCTCATCTCATCTTATCATGTTCCTCTTGTACCTTGCGGTATTGAGGTGAAGTATAAACAGCGGGAGAGTGCCCGCTTATAGGCTTCATGTATCGATAGTCCGATGGACTCTGTTATACCCTCCGTCCAACGTTTACGTGGTCGACCTCTTCCTCTGTTTCCATCTGGTCTGTACATCATTGCTTGTTGTTGTATACTGTAGTTGGTAACCTACTTGCATGATCGAACCATTTGACTTGCTGCCTTCTAATAAAATAAAGCGCAACTATAACCACCACTTTAGTCCCGACTTCTTCATTTCTGATCTTATCACTTCTTGATACATTGATTATTCTTCTCAGGAATCTCATTTCTGTTGTTGTGATTTTTCTGTTCTCTGTTTCTTTCAGTGTCCAGGTTTGGCATTGGTAACATAGAGCTGGTAGGAAGATTGTGTTGTAAAGTGCTTTCTTAGTATTTATTGATACATGTTTGTTCTGTAGTATTGATGCCATTTGTCAAGTGAATTGGTTTGCCTTATTGCATCTATGTTCAGTCTCGTCTTCTTATTTGCCATTTAATGATATTATACTTCCTAGGTACTTGAAACTCTTTACTTGTTTCAAGGGATGTTCGTTTAGGTGAATTGTTGTTGTTGTTTTTTTTTTTCTGTAGTTATAATCATTGCTGATCTTCGTGGCCAAGGAGTTAACGTCGTTGTTTTTAATCCCGTATATCCTCGTGGGGAAACAGCTGAGCGAGATTCGGTAGCGGATCGAGCCGCGCTACTAACTTACCAGGGTTTGGGAGCCGGTCGTTCAGAAAACAATGGCAAACTAACTAATTTTTTTTTTGCATTTCCTTTACAGGACATCGCTGTCATCATCAGCATCTTTCAGCTGATTGTTGATAGTTTGCCATTGCTTTCTGAGCGGATAGCTCACATACCCCGTAAGTTACCGACGCGATTCGAACCACTGCTGATTCTCACCGTTACTTACGAGAGTATACGAGATTACGGAGAAAAGTCGCTAACCTCTAGGCCAGGAAATGGCAAACTACTAAACGTAAAAACGTGCCTAGTACATCAACAACAGCTTTAAACATGCTTGTGTTGACTGCAACGTCCTGTAAGGGGTATGCAGCGTACGAAAATAAGTTATAGTCATTACCTCTGGTTTACTTGTGCTAATTTCCGTGTTATGTACCCTACACATTTCGTTTAGACTATTCATGTGGTCTTGTAATTCAGCTTCTGATTTTGCTTTTAGTGCTTGGTCATCCGAAAACAGGAGTTCTCTAATGGTGTAATTTGCAGACGTTTCTTCTTCTGTGTTCTCGTCATGCGGTGTTCTTGCGATCTCTGTTTGGCTGGTTTCTTTACATATGTTGTGTATATATGTTATAAACAAGAGAGGGGACAGGGCACAACCTTGTCGTACTCCGGATCTTATGGTGAAGGGTTCTGAGTGTCCTCCAGTTGCTCTCACTATGCATTCACTGTTGTTGTATAAGCTTCTACATAGGTTTGTTAGATGTGTACTCACTCCATATTGTTTATATAGACTCAAGCTATATTCGGAATGATGCGAATTGAACATAAACCCACCGGATTTAAGAGTTGAAACCACCCACCCAACCAAACAACCCAATACAACAAAACAATAACAAACCCACCCAAGCAACCAGCTACTCAACCAATCACATATCCAACCACACATCTAACCAGTCAATAAACTGCGAACCAGTTAGCAAACAACATACATAACCAGCCACTCAACAAACCAACACATCAAGCAGAGAACTAACCAATTATCCAGCCCAACAACTACCCAATCCCCCTCCATCCTCTTTCCATTGAACCAACCAGCCATCTAAACAACCAACCAACCTATATGCCTTCATTAATGTGTCCGATTTATGTGGCCATTCATATACATGACACAAACAAGATTACTGGACAGATGAATGGATGTACAGAGAGACAGCCTACAGATAGATAGACAGATAGGTATACAGACGGTTAGACATACAGGTCGACGTACGGACAAACTTGCGAAAATAGTTACACAAACTGTCTGACTTCTTGAGTGATTGCTTTAATAACACACACACACACACACACACACACACACACACACACACACACACACACACACACACATAGTAATTAGGTGTGTAGTGATGCTAGTAGATAAATACCCAGTTGGTAGGTAGACGGACCTAGCAGGTAGACACACACAATACACACACGCACAAATAGAAAATAGGTAGCTAAGGTAGTTTGATAACTAGACATGCAGGCAGGCAGGCAGGCAGGCAGGTAGCTAGATAGATAGTTAAGTATGTCGGTATACAGGCCAGATGGCTTTAGGTAATTAGGTAGTAATGCAAGTAGATAAATACAGACCGATTGCTTAACTTCCAGACAGACAATACCACCCACAGACAGACAGAACGATATAACAGACTGACAGACAGATAGGCAGACAGACAGACAGACAGAACGATATAACAGACTGACAGACAGACAGATAGGCGGACACTATTGCTGTTTGTGATCTCTTGGCGAGTTTACGTTTAGTAGTTTGCCATTGCTTTCTGAGTGGCCAGCGCCCATATCATTTTGTAAAATAACAACGCAATGCGGTCTGCTGCCAAATCGTCCGCAGCTGAGATTTTAACGCGGTATGGGGATTACTAACGGCGTCCATAACGCCTTGGTCACGGAGCATGTGCCAGATGAATGTCGCAAATATTGCATGTTTATAGCACAACGGATGTGCCAGATGAATGTCGCAAATATCTCCTGTTTGTAGCACAACGGATGTGCCAGATGAATGTCGCAAACATCGCGTATTTGTAGCACAACTGATGTGCCAGATGAATGTCGCAAATATCGCATGTTTGTAGCACAACGGATGTGCCAGATGAATGTCGCAAATATCACATATTTGTAGCACAACGAATGTGCCAGATGAATGTCGCAAACATCGCATGTTTGTAGCACAACGGATGTGCCAGATGAATGTCGCAAACATGTAGTCTTTGTAGCACAACGGATGTGCCAGATGAAAGACGCAGATTGCTTGCTTGATTCAAAACCAAAAATTCCAAATTCGGTCTCGTTCGACCTGCTTCTTCAGCCTCGGTTAGAGTTGAAATCCGTAGTTGTGTGTTTTTTTTAAACCCTGTTTCTGTCTGTGCGCTCTTAGGAGTGAGTCCTATATAATACAGTAGCAAGTCCTCTGCAGAACCTAACTCCCATAACAACCTTCCGGAAAACCTCTCGATCATAAGCAAGATGTCACACATCCTGCACCCATCTTCTCTTTGGCTTTCCTCTTCCTCTTTTCCCAGGCATACACCCTTCCATTATTGTTCTCTCCAAACTTTCGTGACGTTTCAAGTGACAAAAATATTTCAATTTTCTTTGTTTTATTGTCTTTAATAGGCAACCTTCTTTAATATTCAGCTCTTTAAGTCCTATCTTGGACTGGTTTATAAGCGTTTGTGTCTGTGACGTCAGCTGGGGGATCGGTCGGCGAGTTATCCTTTGTGCCTGTTTCCTCTGGCTGTTTATTCGGTGTTGGCTTCTGGCTCGTCTGTTTCGTTAGGATTCCTTATAAGGACTCATCCTTTGGTTTGCTAGCTTTTGTATCCTTGTTTTGTGGTCGGCCCGAGAACAATCTCATCTGAGCTACCAGTCACTCGATTCTTCATCGGTCTCCTCTCTCTCTCTCTCTCTCTCTCTCTCTCTCTCTCTCTCTCTCTCTCTCTCTCTCTCTCTCTCTCTCTCTCTCTCTCTCTCTCTCTCTCTGGTTGAAGACTGGTGTCCCCTTGAACTTGTTCGTTATTGAAGATTGGTTGCTGGCTTCGACTTGGAGTTTGTCTCTGGTCTTTGGCTTGTCTCCAGCTTGAGGCTTCTCTGCGGGTTTTTTTGCGTGGCTTCTGCTTGTTCCCTTTCGGCTTGTAGCAGTTCTCTCTCTGTCTTGATGGCTTTTAGGACTTCTTCGTTTTCCTTCTTCATCTGTGCCATGCACTGCATCTCTTGTTGGATGCTGTGCTGGATTTCTTTCATGTCCGCCAGCAGTTGCTCGTTGTTGCTGGTCGGAGTCGACGTCAGCAGTGCCTTGACTTGCTTCTTCAGCTCGTCAATCTGGTTTTGTAGCTGTGATTTTCGGCTTGTGAGATGCCTGTTGCTATTTCGCACCTCTGCAGTGTTTCCTTGTATGGTGTCTTTGTAATTATGGCGGTCTTTAAGACATCTCTATGTCTTTGGAGGTACAGACAGCCCAGGTATCTTGCTCCATGCTTGCCAAGACAGTTGGCACACTTTCTGTTGTCGTTGGGCGCTCGGAAGTCCTTGTCCTGTTTGGCCACCGGACATTGTTTGAATGCATGGTGCTCGGCGAAGTATCGACAGATCTCTCACTTGCTTCGGCATGTTTTTCTGCTGTGGCCGGCCCTCTGACACCTTGAGCATTGAGTGATTCTCGGAATGAAACTTTCAGGCTGTTGTTCTTTCTTATTTATCGATACCTGGCGTGGTATCTCGTTGCCCTCAACTGTTACCACCGCTAGAATAGTAGGTATCTTGGAGTACGTCAGAATCCGCACCGCCTTCAAGATTCAGATATGGAGATTCTCCCGTTGTAACTGCTTCAGGATTTGTGCATCTGTCAGCTCCACTTGGATACGTCTGACAACCCATCTGATCGTCTGTGAGTCGGTGTTTTTCGTCTTTCTTCTCACTCTTCTTCTCAGCTGTCTTGGCTCTTATCCGTGTTGGGTTGTCGTCGGTCTTCCTCGTGGTAGCTTCAGTGGTATCTGTAGGTTCAGGTTCTTTGCTGCAGCTCACGTGCAGGTTCTCTCCTGTCGTCTTCTTCAAGGTCTTGGCAGCTTCCACGCTACTCATCTGGTAAGTCGGGTGTCTGTCGGAAGTCGCAATTGTTATTACCGAACTGGGACCACAATTGTCGGAAGTGGGGGTGTACCACCGCCTAGTCGAATGTATTATTCACTGGCGAGCAACCCCAAATAGTCAAAAATTGACTAAGGACAAAATCGATATGGCTGAACTATAGATTAAGCCCATGAATATCAAGAGTACAGCTACAAGTGGCTCGTAATTAGCTGGTCTAAATATTTGCCAGGGAGTGGGAAAAGGGAAAGTTAGATGACAAGGTTTACATCTCCAGAAGGATTTCTAGCCAGTGCAAATTATCCCCTCCGACTGCTTTCCCTTCCCTGGTCATTAATTAAGCCCCAACAATGTACACACACACACACACACACACACACACACACACACACCCACCCACCCACCCACCCACACACACACACACACACACACACACACGTTCATGCATGATTAAAAAAAAAATACAGATAACTTAGTTTAAAACAAACTACAACATTTATTGTCTATCATTAGTCATGGATAACTATCACAATGATGATGGTGAACTATGCAATATACACTCATAAATGTGAAATGATGGAAAGTACATATACATAACTCTGGATCAGCTCTGTTCCGATCAGCAAACAGTCGTGGTCAGATCAGCGAAGCAGCTATGATCAGATCTGTGAACATTTATGGTCAGATCAGCGAAGCAGCTATGGTCAGATCAGCGAACATTTATGGTCAGATCAGCGAAGCAGCTATGATCAGATCTGCGAACATGTATGGTCAGATCTGTGAACATGTATGGTCAGATCTGCGAACATGTATGGTCAGATCAGCGAACATGTATGGTCAGATCTGCGAACATGTATGGTCAGATCTGCGAACATGTATGGTCAGATCTGCGAACATTTATGGTCAGATCTGTGAACATGTATGGTCAGATCTGTGAACATGTATGGTCAGATCTGTGAACATGTATGGTCAGATCTGTGAACATTTATGGTCAGATCTGTGAACATTTATGGTCAGATCTGTGAACATTTATGGTCAGATCTGTGAACATTTATGGTCAGATCTGTGAACATTTATGGTCAGATCTGTGAACATTATGGTCAGATCTGTGAACATTTATGGTCAGATCTGTGAACATTTATGGTCAGATCAGTGAACATTTATGGTCAGATCTGTGAACATTATGGTCAGATCTGTGAACATTTATGGTCAGATCTGTGAACATTTATGGTCAGATCTGCGAACATGTATGGTCAGATCTGTGAACATTTATGGTCAGATCTGTGAACATTTATGGTCAGATCTGTGAACATTTATGGTCAGATCTGTGAACATTTATGGTCAGATCTGTGAACATTTATGGTCAGATCTGTGAACATTTATGGTCAGATCTGTGAACATTTATGGTCAGATCTGTGAACATTATGGTCAGATCTGCGAACAGCCGGACGGTGTTCAGAACGGTAGTGTCTGTCCTGTCCCCCTAGTTCCTCGTTGTCACAGCACGGGTACTGGGCTCCTGTTGAGGGCTAGGAAGAGACCATCAAGAATGTGTATTATCTAGTTCTACATCAATACAATCCTAATTAATACCTACATTCTATCACCTCCCTATACAATGACCAGTCTGCCGAGTTCTCTTCCAGCTTTACTGTGCTTTAACTGTCCTCCTGCTCCCTACATATCTCTGTCATACGGTCTCGTCTAGGAAGGACTTTTCAATCGTCTCACACGCCTGTAATTACATTTCTGCCTCCTTATAACGTCCGTCATGATGCATGAAATATCCTAAGTTCATGTCCCTAATTCAGAAACTCGGTTCCTCGCAGTGAGCACCATCCAACATTTGGGTTCGCAGATTACAGGGTCAGTAATTGTATCATAATAGTACCTGATCATCCGGGCTTACCAGCCGTGATCAGCTCTGTGAAAGACTTCCGTGAGTTACGATACACGCTCGTGCACCACACACTGGAAAGGCTAAGCACCATATACACTATACCAATTGTGGGTAATGTCTGTACCATTACACCTCTGCTTCAAACGCAATCAATGGCCAATGTGCCAATGCGCACACAATAGCATAACACCAAATTCTTCTTAATGAGTAACCATATAACAAATCACATCAAATAAACCTAAGGTATGCGAATTCAAAATGGCATATAAGGTTATTCATACATGCGTAGTATGAATGCAAAAAGGAAGTAATATCCTTATCTACAACAAACTGGGAAACATAGTTTCCATATACGTTAGAGACCAAATAAAAGTATGCCGAATGCATGTCCAAAGTATAACACAAATGATGCATATGACAATTCAAATATATCAAACATCCGATACACATAAAGTATATTAATTCAAAATAGGCATATCATGATACTCAACATAATAGCATAATGTATTATTAATTAGTAATAATATTGTATAGCTACAAAATGAGATATAGAACCAGTCTAATTGAAGTGACCACACAGAACAGCTACATTGCTGATCTGCCCGGTTTAGTCACTACTTAGCCACTGTTGTGGAAAGAATTAAAAGAAATATAGTCAGTTGACTATATTCTGTACAAAAAGTGCACACGCCAAAAGGCGACTAGGCTAGTTTACAAAGAAAGGACACGCATCTACTAAGGCCAGTGACAATCAGAAGTCTATTTAGACATAGCCAAGATCTGCCTAACATAGGGTTCCTACTTCTCAGAAGAAGAACACATAAGGCACTATAATATTGTGCACTGCACTGAGAAGGAATAGTGCACACTCAAGTAACCTGAGACAATGATATTTCTTGAAATAACCTAGGTCAGATAAAGACTGAAAATCAGTACATACATCTAAAAGACTGGAATAGTTACTGAGAACTAACATCACTGGGATACAAACGTATACAAGGAGAGTTCATACCTGTTCAAATGTCTGACTTATTCTGACTTGAAACCTTCTAAGCCTAGCCTATTTATTTCGTTCTATTAATTACGCTTATCTCCTGGGGCGTCACCCTGCCTGGTTTACAAGCCACAATTCACATTTCCCCAGAATTGCTTTAATTGCCTTCAGACACCTCACACCCCTCTGGCATTCCTGATTCAGTTTTAATTGGCAACATTTACTCCGTATCATAGTTGACCGGTTTCCCTAGGTCCAGATGTCCATTCAGACCCAGCCTTCACCATAGCCTCTAGTCAAGTGTTAGATTGGTTTTACAACGTCTGTTTCACACTCTACTGAGTCTGTGTGATCGGTTCGACTTGGCATGTTTACAGCCCCAGGTTGCTTGCGTCATGCCTGGGCAGTTTTACTTGCCATTCACAGTCGCGGTCAGTTTAAAACTGCATGTCTGTGTGGTGTTATTATCAATTCTGAGTCAGGTACACGCTCCCTTGTATTTGTTGCGAGTCAAGGGTCAGTCTTGCATAGCTAACAGACCATGTCCGTGTGTACAGGCTCGTATTTTTATGTCTTGTACCATGGGTGTACTACCTTGCCCCAGAATTCTTTATGATAGAGAATTTCATTCCCTCTTCTGTAACTTATCTACATGGTCCATCAAAAGTGAACCAAAAAATATTCTGGGATGTAAATGCGGCATTTCGCGACAGTGTCTATTGGTATTTTTCATGCCACCTGCTATTTTTCCCCCGTATCAGGCTGCTTGAACTGTTTGACTTGTTCTTGATAGCGCTCGCAGTTGCGAATGACAACTGACGCAGATTTGATGCTCAGCGAATTATCACACGAAAAACGCGTATGTAGTAGCTCTGCTGTACAACGCATACGCCCCAACGAAAGTTGTATACAGACGACGACGACGACGAAGAAGAAGAAGAAGAAGAAGAAGAAGAAGAAGAAGAAGAAGAAGAAGAAGAAGAAGAAGAAGAAGAAGAAGAAGAAGAAGAAGAAGAAGAAGAAGAAGAAGAAGAAGAAGAAGAAGAAGAAGAAGAAGAAGAAGAAGAAGAAGAAGAAGAAGACCCCACATGTCTTATGGCACACAAACCAGTGTCACGCCCTACTGCTACTATAATTTCCGTTATTATATTTGACCCAGACAGTAATTCCGTCAAAAACATAATTGTCTATGACAGGTAGTGTTCAAGATGTCATTATTTCTAGACCTGTTTTCATTTGCCAGGAGATCGCCCTATCAAGGCCTATAATTTATTTTTATTTATTTTTGCATCGTTGCCATTAACCGTTGGTGTTTATTTTTTTCTCAACCTTGATTTAACATGTTTGCACTTTTATCTATCTGTTATCGCGTTTTTAACGGTTGATATTATCTGTTCGTTTATCTCAAGCTCCGGAAAAAGTTCTTACAATTTTAAGTCTTGTTATATTGTTTGTCCATCAAGAATGATGATGACCATTCATTTCATCCAATGGGGTTGAAAGTATGGAGCCATGAGTTCTAAGATGGCTGATATTTTGGCTCGAAATGTTCTTTGACAATGTGGACAAAGAATATTTGACGTTCCAGGAGGAGGAGGATCTCCTGCACTGGTTTTTCTGTCCAGCCTTTTCTTCACAGCTCTTGCAGTCCTGTTTGCTTCACAAGTGACTGCACCTTTATGTAATGATGTACGCCATGAATTACGGCCTTTAGCAGCAGTCTCCCAGGTGTCAAGTCTTGATATACCATTCACTATTTAGTCTAGCGCATGTTTCCCTGAGCATTACCAGAAGCCACATCGCATGGTTGTTTCCGATAGCTCTGTGTCTCATTGAATGTCGTTTTGGAGTCCTGACCAATTTAGTCGTTACTTTTGTTGTTATTGTTATGTGTGTGTGTGTGTGTGTGTGTATGTGTGTGTATGTATGTGTGTAAGTGTGTGTGTGTGTGTTTACTCACTTCCCCTCGCGTGTAATCCACACACGTGCTTCTACTACTAGAAGTTGCAACTACTAGTGAGTTCACTGGTCTGATTTTTCTTGAGTGTTAGCGTTCCCTATTACGTTTCCAATGTTATAGTGAGAAGTGTACATTTATGATGTGGTTTGTAAATTTATCGTTTGTGTGACCCATCGGACGTGAGTCAAGGCATAACCTTGCTTTATTCTACACAAGCAATGTTAATATATTGTATTTTGACCCCAAAACTCACCCAGAGCATAGCACTATAAAGAGAAACCACCAGCCATGACCACAAGGTTTGACCCGTGTCCCGTGACGGACATAGGCTCAAAAACATACCCAGTCTTAATTCAAATATGTTTCAAGTACTTGCTTGGGACTTGGAACAGCTCGGCTGCTTCCCGCCCACACTTTGAGGATACAGACGCAACAAAGAGTCATGGCTGAATGCGGCGGTCTTTGCTCAAGATGTTTACGAAGGATTTCAGGTCAGAGAAGAGACATGTGCGGCCGCCATAGACTTAGAGGACGCATATAACAGAGTATCTTTCGAGCACTTGACGCAAACCCTCCTCAGGCTGAAAGTGCACCCTCACCTTGTACGATGGATAGCTGCAGTTCTGCTTCAAAGGAAGGTGGTACTAAGATGCGGGAGTTGGT
Source organism: Cepaea hortensis (assembly GCA_963921405.1). Lineage (NCBI taxonomy): Eukaryota > Metazoa > Mollusca > Gastropoda > Stylommatophora > Helicidae > Cepaea > Cepaea hortensis. The sequence goes on from CAWUFQ010000578.1 coordinate 204,944, forward strand.
CTTCTGAGCCGATAAAGATATGTCCAGGATTGCCACAGGGTTCACCACTGTCACCAGTACTATTCAACGTGTATACGGTGCCGATCACTGAACAACAGTTGGACGGGAGGGGTAGGACTCTGTCATTCGTTGACGACATCCTCGTGTATCGACAGGGTCGAGATAGACAGGCGGTTGCCAATGATATGCAGGGCGAACTAGATCGAATTTCCTCATGGTGTGCTGATGCCGTTGCCCTTGTCAACCCTGCAAAGGCAACGGTTACATGGTTCTCACTAAACAACCATATTGTGAAAACAGACCTGCCGGCAGTAAGAATGGATGGGAGCAGTTTGAGTAGAACCCAGTCAATGACATATCTTGGCGTGAGGCTTGATCGTAGCCTGTCCTTCAGAGATCATGTCGATTATGTCATAACGAAGGCTCGAAAAGGTTTGTCAGCAATGAGAGTCATGGCGACTGCCAATATCGAGCAAAGACTGCTAATACTTCTGTTCCAAGGACTTGTGCTTTCACGCATCGAGTATGCCCTGGCCATCCTCACTGTCAGCCCTACACAGATTGGAAGACTTGAAAAGGTACAAAACGAAGCCATGCGCATCATTTTGGGCTGCACAAGAGACACCAGCTGTGTAGCAATGAGATACCTCCTTGACTTCCCGACAATGGAACACGGGATCACGATCTGGAGAGCTCGTGCATACTTAAAAATAAGTGCAGATGAGCAGCACCCTCTGCACGACGCTATATTCAGAGAAAAGGGTGACAGGCTAAAGAGGTGCAAATCATGGATGGGTCGCGCGGAAGATGTCAGACAGGTCTGCAGTCTTACCAGTATCAACCCCGGCAAGGAATGGGTGCTGGTGCCTCCAGCTTTTAAGTGCACTTTCTCCTGCATTATCATACTCGACAGACGGTGCAGAGAGCAGAACCCTGCCGCTGTCAATGCAGAGGTTAACGCGCTCATCTATGAACACTCAGATAGCCCCGAAGTGCTCATCTATACAGATGGAACTGTTGTAAAGCAGCAGAGAAGTGCGTGGGCATTTACAGCCCGTTCAGCGGGCCGAACCGTTCAAGAATCCAGTGGTGCCCACTCTATGACCACGAGCAGCATGACGATGGAGGTGATGGCAGTTACACAGGCTTTCATATGGCTGGAATCACAGCTTTATACCAACGTGTGTGTACTAAGTGACTCAATGAGCATGATTCGGAAGGTCGAAGCTGGATTTGTACGTAGACAGTGGACTGAATCGCTGCGGAATTCTGTTGTCCGTAAAGTCACCTTCATCTTCGTCCCGGGACATGCGGGAGTCGAGGGAAATGAATGAGCTGACAAACTGGCTGGCTCTGCACCCCCTGTAGATGGCCAGCCCATGGATCGTGCCGATGTTATTAACGTCCTTAAAGATATGGCGAGAACAGAGGACTTTGACGTCAGTGATTCCACATCGCTGTCCGGGATGAAAGACTTGGGAGTAAGAATCGGCACAGCCAGACGCGAGAGGTACATCGGGAAAACAAAGCGCCTCGTCAACCAACACAGAACTGGCACTATTAGCCACCGGACGCTGATGCATATGCTGGGGGGAGGATCTGAGCACCTGAGGACCTGTCCGGAGTGCAATGACGATACCCCAACTGATAACTGATAACTGATAACTGATGTTTCAAGTCCTGTAAATCTTGGGATTTCAATGAGTTAAATCTCTTCACGTCTCTTTCACGTCTCTTTCCAAGACCTTCCCCGGAATCCACGCTAGACTGGCTGGTTTTGGATTCGAACCTTGACCACCTGACTGGCAGGCAATGGTCCAACCACAACGTTACCGTGGCTCCCTTGACTGATTAAGTGCCGTGGGATGATTAATTGTCTTTAGCGAATTCCCGAATCTCCCATTGGCTTACACACACACACACACACACACACACACACACACACACACACACACACACACACACACACACACACACACACACACACGCCGTCACTTAACTATGCGCCGACATTCGTCTCCGTTGTCATGTTCATTTCTTCGAACCCTATTCATGGCTCATGGGGACCGCACTTTGGGAAGCTGGCCCTTCCTCTATGTTACTTGGTTGTGGAATGGGTTCCTGGACCCCTCTCCTGGTCTCTGCTGTGGAATGCGGTCCTCGCAAGACGTCTGCCACCACAGAATAAAGGTTGGACATTGGCCGACATTTACCCGACCTTGACGTCTGCTACCACGTGGCGTTTCTCCCATACCAGATTTTCAGATTCTCAGATGCACTGCCCTCGCTGGTACACGTTCTAGATCTTAGTTGAGATATATATTCCGATGTTAGTTGCCCTGCAGTTACAGACAGAAATGATAACCATATTACTGCAGAGACTAGTCCCACTACAGTTTCCGATTGTTTCTTACCCAGCGCGAGACCTTTTCGGTTACTTCACCCAGTTGTTTCTGTGCCCCCGTTCTTGCCTGTTCTTTGTTGCCTAGCTGTTTAGAGCACGCTATACACGAAGTGGGAGACTAGAACTCTTTCCCCCACCTCCACGGCAAAAAGCATTGTAGCCTTCCTGTTTCAGACTTGCGTCCATGTCATCGTACGTCTCCATCTTGTGCGTGTGCTGCTCCTCAATTCTCGACTCGTATAGAACGGCCAGCTCTGTCAGTGTTAGCTGGTGTGGCGACGAGGAGTGGGGTACCGGGTGGTTATAAAGTCTCACTACAGGTGTTTGTAAAGTCTCAATACACTTTGTATGTAGAACAAATTTGACAAATTAAGTACATGATGTCATCCCCCCCCCCCCCAAAAAAAAAACAAAAAAAAAAAACAGCAACAACATTAAATTAGATACAATAGTCACTGCTATGGTCTAACGCTGTTTTTGGAGAAGCTGGAAAGTACCAATGAAGTATTTATTATAACAGGTGTTGGAAATGTCCACCATGGGCTTCAGGACATGACTGTACACGACTCTTAATATTGTCAAATACCTTCTGCAACGTGCCTGTGATTATTTCTTGAATGGTAATTCTTATTGTTTCTTTCATGTCCTCAATTGTGAGTACATTATTTTTGTAAACATTTCCTTTCAAGAAACCCCATAGATAATAATAAAATTAAGTTAGACCTGGAGAATTAGCATGCCAAATTCCATGTGATATGCGATTTGCGAACATTTCTTCCATAAAACGTAGTGATGCCCTAGCTGTGTGTGTAGTTGCATTATCTTGCTGGAACCACGCTTCTTCAATTTCACGTTCATTCAACTGTTCTAAAGAAGGTTCCAGAAAGTCAGTACGGTATCGATCGGCATTTGTAGTGTTGTTGAAGAAATTGGTCAAATAAAACGTTTTCTATTGACGGTATACCATACCCCAGTTGTCTCATCGTGTAGAGGCGCTTCATGAAATGCACTGGGATTAAAAGTGCTCCAAATATGATTATTTTGGCTATTTACGTGTCCAGATAGATGAAACCATGCCTAATTAGAGAAAAGTGTTACAACGAGAATTGACTCGTCTTCTTTAGCTAAACATGCTTGAAGCCACGTGGAGTAGTTGACTATGGATTGATTATTACACTCCTTTAGTTCAGACACGACATAAATTCTCTATGGCTGAAATTTTAATCGTTGTTTGAGAACTTTTTGCACTGTGCTCACTGATACGTTCACGTGTTGCGACATTTTCCTTAAGGACTTGCTTGGACTTTTCAGGATTCTGTCTTGGATATCTAGACATTTTTCTTCAGACACAGCAGGCCTTCCAGATCACGGAACATCTTCCACATTTCCCGTAGCAAGAAACTTTATTCAACAAATTTCTAATCTTAATGGAATGAGGTGCTTGTTTATCAGGAAATCTTGCTATAAATCTTTGAGCAATCAACCGTGTATAGACCGCCATTTCGTAACAATTGTTCGACCCCCCAAAAAATATTCTTTCTTCCGTTGATAACAATTACTCCAGCAGACAACAGCCATTCGCTGCATATTGCTTCACAATGCACTGTGCAACGCATTTTTAAATGATACCATGTATTTCATATTTCAAATTTGTTCTATATACAAAGTGTAGTGAGACTTTACAAACATCCGGTACAATGTTAGGTGGCAATTGTTGGATCACCGCCGGATAAACGCCACGACCATTCAGTCGGCGGTCAGCGCCCCGCCATCCGCGCTATCGAAGATGCATGGTAAGTCGGCAGCGCAGTCTTCCTTGTCTCCTCGTTGCTGCCCAGCTCTGACTATGTAAAACCTCATTGGCCTCGCTCTAGACCAGATGAACGCCCTCACCCAAGCCTCATCCACTATAGCTGCCAGTTCAGTGGGTCATGTGATCGGCCTTGGCAAATGGCGACTTTGCATGCAGACAGCACGTATTCCGCTGTCTGAACACGATAACTGTAATGTTGTGTTTATTTGTGAGTCCGCAAGGGCGGAGAGAATATAAATTTCCAGTAAAATAGCCTGTTTATCACGCTGTGACTCAATGGAGCAGTATTTTGCCATTGAAAGCTCTACATAAAAATCAATGGAGAGCTTCTGTGTAATCTCATTTGATGCACGTCGCCGAGAATAAAGGACACAAATTAATAATGATCACAAGGTTTGGCCTAGATTTTACGACCTGTCCGCTGTTGAGATATTGGCCATCTCCCTGGTGGTATCAGAATGTGCATTTTCTTGTTGAGCGCAGGCTACATGTGTCGCCGTAGATCTAATCTTTGTTTTCATGCCAGCAATTGTCGCTCATGGTTTAACCTTAATGCTTTTTCCTGGTCGCAGCTGTCTCCCTAGATCTAATCTTGATGAACTATGCTGATAGCTGTGTTTCTGGATCTAATATATGTAGTTTTGTCTCACCAGTAGCTCCTCTCTACCTAATATTGGTGTTGTCCTTTGTTTTCTATTCTAAATTTCGTGTGCATCTTTCATACGGAGCGATAACACAAAAGTATGGCTTTGTTCTAAATGTAATATGCATATTTTACACAATGAGATACTAGATAACCATGGCTTTATCATAAATATAGTATGCATCTTTCACACTAAACGATAACACATAATCGTGATCTTGTCCCAAATGTTGTATACATCTTTCTAACGGAGCGATAACACAAAATCATGGCTTTTCCCTAAATGTTGTATGAATCTTTCAGACAGTGAGATAACACAAAATCATAACTTTGCCATAACTGTGCGGATTTGATCTTAAATAAAGACAGTCAGTTGTGTGTATTTTAGGCCCGCGTGCGGGACTACATAGTTTTAATCTTCTGTACCACATAGTTCAGCAACTGAGTCACAAACACGCTCACACGCACGCATGTACACACGCATGCGTGCGCACATACATATGCACACATTGTAAAAAACATTTCTTCTGATGATCCACAAGCTGGCTTTAGTGCAACAGATCTCTCTCTTTCTCTCTGTCTCTGTCTGTCTCTCTCTCTCTCTCTCTCTCTCTCTCTCTCTCTCTCTCTCTCTCTCTCTCTCTCTCTCTGTCTCTGTCTCTCTCTCTCTCACACACACACACACACACACACACACAAACACACACCTACCCACCCACACAAACACACACACGTCGAGTCCATCACAAGGCAGCTCTTCACTACTCACCTTGCTCTTAAACTACCGGTGCACTGATGCCCAGCTAGGGCGTTCGGTCCCTACACCGGCAGTAAGTTGCACCTAACCGTTAACTTCTTTCAAACTACTCAATGTAAACAAAGCCTAAATAGTCAATCTGGGGGTTCCCCCCCCCCCCCCCACTCACTCGCTTTGAACTCAAGCGTAGTTCATACACACTACTTCAAGTAGTACCGTGCTGACGTTTGCATGTGGATTCGCCGTCACTATTAACAGTGTCTCTCCCCACCAGGCGAACCCACTCCGACTTCAGAGGTACTTGCAATTTACGTCCTCAAGTCAAGGACGAGAAATCAACATTTTAGTCCACCTGTCCGGTGTAGGGGTCGAACCCCGACCTCGGAATCAGCACACTGGGTGTTTTAAGAACACACATTCGTATCCAGTCAGCCATGCTGACCTCCCAATCTGGGGTTGATTGCAACGGCTTGCAAAGGACATGCAACAGATGGGTAGCCCTTATATATGTGTGTATGTATTCTGTGTATGTATGTATGTATGCATTCTGTGTATGTGTATGTATATTCTGTGTATGTATTATGTGTATGTCTGTATGTATTATGTGATTGTCTGTATGTATTCTGTGTATGTGTGTATGTATTATGTGTATGTGTGTATGTATTCTGTGTATGTGTGTATGTATTCTGTGTATGTGTGTATGTATTCTGTGTATGTGTGTATGTATTCTGTGTATGTGTGTATGTATTCTGTGTATGTGTGTATGTATTCTGTGTATGTGTGTATGTATTCTGTGTATGTGTGTATGTATTCTGTGTATGTGTGTATGTATTCTGTGTATGTGTGTATGTATTCTGTGTATGTGTGTATGTATTCTGTGTATGTGTGTATGTATTCTGTGTATGTGTGTATGTATTCTGTGTATGTGTGTATGTATTCTGTGTATGTGTGTATGTATTCTCTGTATGTGTGTATGTATTATGTGTATGTGTGTATGTATTCTGTGTATGTGTGTATGTATTCTGTGTATGTCTGTATGTATTCTGTGTATGTGTGTATGTATTCTCTGTATGTGTGTATGTATTATGTGTATGTGTGTATGTATTCTGTGTATGTGTGTATGTATTCTGTGTATGTCTGTATGTATTCTGTGTATGTGTGTGTATTCTGTGTATGGGTGTATGTTTGTTATTTGTGTTCTAGCAGAAAAAACGGCCATTTTGTCACCTGTGAATGTATTCTACTGAAGCTAACTCATTCTAATTATCCTTGTCGTTGAGTCACCAGCAGTTGGACTAATTTTTGTATACTTTAACTATGTTTACAACTGTCATTAAGTGTCCACTAATTTTTGTGTACTTTAACTACGTTTACAACTGTCATTAATTGTCCACTAATTTTTGTGTACATTAACTATGTTTACAACTGTCATTAAGTGTCCACTAATTTTTGAATACTTTAACTATGTTTATAACTGTCATTAAGTGTCCACTAATCTTTGTATATTTTAAATAAGTTTACAACTGTCATTAAGTGTCCACTAATTTTTGTATACTTTAAATATGTTTACAACTGTCATTAAGTGTCCACTAATTTTTGTATACTTTAAATATGTTTACAACTGCCATTAAGTGTCCACTAATTTTTGTATACTTTAAATATGTTGACAACTGTCATTAAGTGTCCACTAATTTTTGTATACTTTAAATATGTTTACAACTGTCATTAAGTGTCCACTAATTTTTGAATACTTTAACTATGTTTATAACTGTCATTAAGTGTCCACTAATCTTTGTATACTTTAAATAAGTTTACAACTGTCATTAAGTGTCCACTAATTTTTGTATACTTTAAATATGTTTACAACTGTCATTAAGTGTCCACTAATTTTTGTATACTTTAAATATGTTTACAACTGTCATTAAGTGTCCACTAATTTTTGTATACTTTAAATATGTTTACAACTGCCATTAAGTGTCCACTAATTTTTGTATACTTTAAATATGTTGACAACTGCCATTAAGTGTCCACTAATTTTTGTATACTTTAAATATGTTTACAACTGTCATTAAGTGTCCACTAATTTTTGTATACTTTAACTATGTTTACAACTGTCATTAAGTGTCCTCTAATTTTATTTTTACTTTAACTTTGTTAACAACTGCCATTAAGTGTCCACTAATTTTATTTATACTGTGACTATGTTTACAACTGTCATTAAGTGTCCACTAATTGTTGTATACCTTAACTATGTTAACAACTGCCATTAAGTGTCCACTAATTTTATTTATACTGTGACTATGTTTACAACTGTCATTAAGTGTCCACTAATTGTTGTATACCTTAACTATGTTAACAACTGCCATTAAGTGTCCACTAATTTTATTTATACTGTGACTATGTTTACAACTGTCATTAAGTGTCCACTAATTGTTGTATACCTTAACTATGTTAACAACTGTCATTAAGTGTCCACTAATTTTATTTATACTTTAACTATGCTTACAACTGTCATTAAGTGTCCACTAATTTTTGTATACTTTAAATATGTTGACAACTGCCATTAAGTGTCCACTAATTTTTGTATACTTTAAATATGTTTACAACTGTCATTAAGTGTCCACTAATTTTATTTATACTTTAACTATGCTTACAACTGTCATTAAGTGTCCACTAATTTTTGTATACTTTAACTATGTTTACAACTGTCATTAAGTGTCCTCTAATTTTATTTTTACTTTAACTTTGTTAACAACTGCCATTAAGTGTCCACTAATTTTATTTATACTGTGACTATGTTTACAACTGTCATTAAGTGTCCACTAATTGTTGTATACCTTAACTATGTTAACAACTGCCATTAAGTGTCCACTAATTTTATTTATACTGTGACTATGTTTACAACTGTCATTAAGTGTCCACTAATTGTTGTATACCTTAACTATGTTAACAACTGTCATTAAGTGTTCACTAATTTTATTTATACTTTAACTATGCTTACAACTGTCATTAAGTGTCCACTAATTTTATTTATACTGTGACTATGTTTACAACTGTCATTAAGTGTCCACTAATTTTTGTATACTTTAACTATGCTTACAACTGTCATTAAGTGTCCACTAATTTTATTTATACTGTGACTATGTTTACAACTGTCATTAAGTGTCCACTTCTTCTTCTTCTTCAGCTTTCCGAGCCATTGAGGTTCTTTGCTGCAAATACAATCCGTCTCCATTCGTCTCTCTGGTGGACCTTCTCTTGCCAGTCGTTGATTCCAAGTGCTTGTAGGTCTGTACATGTATTATCTCTCCACCGTCTTCTTGGTCTACCTCGGGGTCTACGGTCATTTATTTCCTGAGTGTAAGCGAGTTTTGTTTCCCTATTATCTTCCATTCTTTCTATATGCCCCAGCCATTGTAGTCTATTAGCCTTCATGATACCAGTGATTAGCGGAGACTTAAACAGATCATAAATGTCTTTGTTACTTCTTCTTTTCCACTCTCCACTTTGTGTATCCCTAATGGGTCCAAAGATGCGTCTTAAAATTTTGTTCTCAAAGGTTTGTAACAAGGCTTCGTCTCCTTTCGTTGTACTCCAGGTTTCAGAGCCATACAGCACAACTGGTCTGATCAGTGTTTTGTATATTGTGATTTTGGTGTTACGAGATAGCGCCTTTGATTTTAGTAGATGTTGTAGTGCATAGTATATCTTATTTCCAGAGTTTATTCTAGTTTGTATTTCTTCCCTTATGATGTTGGAGCAGTTGAAGATTGTACCCAGGTATTTGTATGTTTCCGTTTTTTTAATGGTCATATTATCTATTTGTATGTGGCCAGAGTTTTTAGCCATTCCGTCTCTTGAAATTACCATATATTCTGTCTTATCTTGGTTGATAACCAGCCCCATCTGTTGGGCTTTTTCCTTTAAGTGAGTCAATATTTCCAATGACTTTTGTTCACTTTGTCCTATAATATCTATATCATCTGCATAACCAAGCAGCTTGGATGTTCCTCCAATATCACATTCCTCCTTTATCTTCCTTACAACTTTCTCTAGAGCCAGATTGAAGAGTAGCGGCGATAGTGCATCACCCTGTTTCAAGCCAGATGTTATTTGGAAAGGGTCTGATTTCCTGCCTTTATATGTTACTATATTATAAGTATCTTCCATGCATAGTCTGGTCATGTTGATTAACTTCCTTGGTATTCCAAATTCCTGCATAGCATTCCATAGACTATTCCTATGGACACTATCATAAGCCTTTTTAAAATCCACAAAAATGTTATGGAGATCTCTTTTATATTCCCAATGTTTCTCGGCTATTTGTCGTAAGATAAATATCTGATCTATTGTTGATCTGTTTTGTCTAAAACCTGCCTGGTAGTCACCTAATATGTCTTCTGAATATGGTTTTAGTCTATTTAGTAATACTGCGGATAGTATCTTATAGCTTGTGGACAGTAGTGATATTCCTCTATAATTTCCACATTGGAACTTGTCTCCTTTCTTAAAGATAGGTATCAATAATGACTCTTTCCAGTCATGGGGTAATTCTTCTGTCCTCCATATTTTTATTATTAGTTCGTATAGCTTTAGATGTAATGCATGGCCACCTGCCTTTATAAATTCAGCAGCAATTCCATCAGTCCCAGTTGCCTTATTGTTTTTAAGTCGTGTGATTACATATAGGATTTCTTCAAATGTAGGTTCTTCAATTTGTGGTTCGCATGTTAGAACCTCTTCCTGTGGGAAAATGTTACTTGGAGCTTCACAATTTAGTAATTCAATAAAATATTCTTTCCATGTGTTGCACATTTCCTCATTGGTATTTATCATATTCCCATTTTTGTCTTTTAAACCATATGTGTTTTGTTGGTGCCCTCGTTTCATTGACTTCAGTTCTTTAAAAAATTTTCTGGATTAATTTTTCTGGTGATTAGTTTCCATATCTTTGATTATATTACTCATATATTCTCGCTTCTGCTGTCTGACTATTTTTGTAGCCTCTTTACATTCATTTCTATAATGCTCTTCCTTTTGGATGTTATTGATGTCATTTAACCATATATGTCTGGCATTCTTCTTCCTAATGACTGCTTCTTCACATTTTTGATTGTACCATCTGTTCTTTCTATGCGTGGTTAACACACCGAGACATTCTTCTGCGGTAGATTGAATTGTATTCTTGATGTTCAACCAAGTTTGGTCAACGCTTTCCTCCGAAGGGTTTTGCAGAGTTTCAAGTTTACATTTTATTTCATCTGTAAATTTCTCTTTGACTGTAATGTCTTGTAGTTTTTCTCTGTTATATGTTGGGTGTAATCTTTGTAATTTAGTATAGAAAGTTCTCTTAAGTTTTATTTTAAATTTTGCTCCAACGAGGAAGTGGTCACTGTGGCACTCAGCTCCTCTATAACTTCTGACTTGCTGTATGTTTGATGCATTTCTGTTGTTAATTAAAATGTGATCTATTTGATTATAGGTTCTCTTGTCACATGATTTCCAAGTTTGTTTGTGTATATCCTTTCTTTGTAGTCTGGTACTGCTAATCTGCAGTCCTTTGGCTTCTGCCAGGTTGATGACTCTCCATCCATTATCATTTGAAGTTGTATGTAGGCTTTCCATACCAGCCACTTTTTTATTAGTTTGCTCTCTACCTATTTTTGCATTGAAGTCTCCCAGCACAATCAGGATGTCCTGTTTGGGGGTTTCTTCTATGACATCTTCCAGATCATTATAAAAGTCTTCTTTAATATCATCTTCTTTCTCTTCAGTAGGTGCATGTACATTAATCATCGTTATATTTTTCCATTTACCTTTTATTCGTAATTTACTAATCCTGTCATTAAAAGCTTTAAAGTTTAAAACGTTCCCCCATAACTCTTTTTTGATGACAAATCCTGTTCCTAATTCATGTTTATTTTGGGTGTTTCCTCCATATATTATAATCATTCCATTTTGCTCTAAAGTACCCTCTCCTGGCCACCTTATTTCTTGAATTGCTGTTATATCCATTTGATATTCAACCAGCTCCCGGTGACTATGTTAACAACAGCCATTAAGTGTCCACTAATTTTATTTATACTTTAACTATGCTTACAACTGTCATTAAGTGTCCACTAATTTTATTTATACTGTGACTATGTTTACAACTGTCATTAAGTGTCCACTAATTGTTGTATACCTTAACTATGTTAACAACTGTCATTAAGTGTCCACTAATTTTATTTATACTTTAACTATGCTTACAACTGTCATTAAGTGTCCACTAATTTTATTTATACTGTGACTATGTTTACAACTGTCATTAAGTGTCCACTAATTGTTGTATACCTTAACTATGTTGACAACTGCCATTAAGTGTCCACTAATTTTATTTATACTGTGACTATGTTAACAACTGCCATTAAGTGTCCACTAATTTTATTTATACTGTGACTATGTTAACAACTGCCATTAAGTGTCCACTAATTTTATTTATACTGTGACTATGTTAACAACTGTCATTAAGTGTCCACTAATTTTATTTATACTGTGACTATGTTAACAACTGCCATTAAGTGTCCACTAATTTTATTTATACTGTGACTATGTTAACAACTGCCATTAAGTGTCCACTAATTTTATTTATACTGTGACTATGTTTACAACTGTCATTAAGTGTCCACTAATTTTATTTATACTGTGACTATGTTAACAACTGTCATTAAGTGTCCACTAATTTTATTTATACTGTGACTATGTTAACAACTGCCATTAAGTGTCCACTAATTTTATTTATACTGTGACTATGTTAACTACTGCCATTAAGTGTCCACTAATTTTATTTATACTGTGACTATGTTTACAACTGCAGCTAAGTGTAAAGTCTCGTTCTGTTAATCGTTATATGTTTGTATTCTTGTATTATGTGAATTTGCCGGTCTCTCCATCCTAGGGGTTAAGGTCTTTCTCCGTAATCCCGTATATCGCCGAGAGGAACGTGTAGAAATTGTAGCGGTTCTCGCCGCGGTGGTAACTCAGAAAGCAATGGCAAATCACTGAGCGTAATCTTGCCAAGATACCAACAATCAGCTGAAAGATGCTGATGTTTACAGCGATGTCCTGTAAAGGATATTCATTCAGTAGCATGTCCTTTGCAGAACCTCGCTCCCATAACAACCTTCCGGAAAACGTCTCGATCATAAGCAAGATCATAAGCAAGATGTCCCGCTTCTCATACACCCATCTAATTTTTATAGTTCTGTCTATCCCACTTCATAATTTATTCAGTTGGTTTAGTCTTTGTAGAGCAAATGACAGTCGTCGTTTAATTTTTTCATTGTGTCACCGTTGTTGGTAATCAATGAACCAAGATATTCAAAATTTTCCACCACCTCCAATTTTTCCTCATTAACATATATGTCTTTCTCCATAGTAGTTTTATCTGTATGCATTATCTTTGTTTTTGATATATTAAGATATAAATTGTCATTTTCACTATTCAGTTGGGTTGAAGCTATTAGGTTTTCTATACCATTTTGTGTTGTGGATAGCAATACTGTATCATCAGCATACCGAATCTCTGGTTTGTCATGACCACCGACATTTAGAACATCATATAGCTCCCTCTCCCCCGATGTGTCTCCACCTTGCCGTGGTGGGGGAGCTTGCGTGTCCCATCGACCCCATGTGCTTGCCGATGGGTGAAAACTACATATCGGACGGCTCGTGGGATAGGGACCAGACTAAGAGAGACACAACCTGCTGCTCTGCAGGTAAGACTGAGGATAGCAGTCAAAATCAGGCAAACGATCCCAAAATCTCAGTTCGGGCATAACCTCTAAGGCTCCCATCCGAGGTGTATGGCTGAACGTCTCTAAGCCATAAACTCTCGGAAGTGAGAGCCTGGCCGACACAAACCTACATCAAAATTGTGATGATGTGCTGAGAACGCTACATGCTCGGCGCAGATTCGTTCGATGGCTCTTAGCTGGGGGATATGAGGTATCCCCGGATGAAAGGGCCTGACCGTTACTCGCCCACAGACGCACGGAGGTAAGGTGCTGAGCCGGCAGCACATGTAGCCTACCTCGTGAGCGAGTACAAAAGGTGGAAAAACACCTCGGTCGCACGTCTTGCAGACGTCCGATAGTCTGTAACCACCCTCATGGAGTGAATGTAGTCAAAGGTGGAAAATTGTCTCGTTGACACGAAATGGAACGCCTGTCTTGCGAATCCATTACATGGCAGCCCGAAGCGAAAGCTTGCTGTGTGGAAGCCGAAACAAGAGTCTCGAAACCCGAGGAAGGCTAACCTCATTAAAAAATGCCCGCCGGAAGCCGGAAGTGTCGTCCTACGGGTGGCAAACTAAAAATTGACACTACGCATTTACGTCCGAGTGAAATGTCTCGTCCATGAATGTCTCTCGTGCTAGGAACAGCTCTGACTACCTAGTTTCCGAATGCCGCTCTTGTTCGGAACAGCTCTGACTAGGTAGTTTTCCGAATGTCTGTCGTGCCTGGAACAGCTCTGACGGGCGCAACGACAAGCACATGTCCGAAAACTCGCTGAGTGGATGCCGTCTGCAAACCTGTCTGGTTTGTGCGGGAATGGTCCGGGGCAGACGAAATGACCAATATATTGAAGTGAGGATTTAAAGCAGCCATGAGCAGGACGTGACGATTCCCTCGGCTAGCCCAGAACCAGGGCCTTATGTGTCGGCCCTGCAACTATGGAAGCAACCTTGGATGGCGGAAAATGCTATGGACTGTCCCTGCCTTCCTTTGAGGGATGACCGTTGTCTTTAACCGTTCTAACTTGGCCAGCATGGATGTAGACGGCACCACAAAAGTGAGAGTCTCCCAGGAATGCTACCTGGTCAAAAAAGCACGCTAAAGTCGATGTGTTGGCCTACGGGTTTCGGCCCAAGGGCACATAACAGACACACCGCAATCACATCTGAAAAAACACTCCGGATGAACGAAAAGAAGAAGAAGATATAGCTCCCTGTTTATATCATCGCTTACATTTCTCTTTATATTTTCAGCGTACAGTTTAAACAAATAGGGCGACAGCACACAGCCCTGACGGACTCCTTGCTTGATGTCAAACCAATCTGATGTCTCGCCATAAATTATAACCGCTGCTTGTTAGTCTAGATAGAACATTTTGATGAGTTGTACTACATGTGATTGAAAGCCCACATTCCTCATGATTTCCCAAAGTTTCTGATGCTGTACACTGTCAAATGCCTTTGAATAATCCACAAAACATGAGAATATGTTTATATTAAATTCTCTGCACTTCTCTATTATTAACTCTACCAGACCGCTGTACCGATTTTTCGGTAATTTCCGAATCTGCCGCTATACCGCTGTACCTAATTTTCGGTACTTTGCCTAGTACGTGAAAAAAATGCGTCACAAACTAAAAATAACCAACCAATCGTGGTCAAACCTCATGGTTAGCCATTGCAAATGTCAGGCCCCCCCCCCCCCCCCCCCCATGTGTTTGAATTTACTTTGTATGGTTTAACGTGAAAAAATTCTGAATATTCACAATGAAACGAGCCAATGGTGAACCAATTTTTTTATAAAACGTTTATTTCATACAAAGCAATGTATGTTTATAAGGTATAGTGCGTGTTTCTTTTGTTTGTGTATATTACAGAGCGTTGCCGATTGTTAGTGGTTAAGTGCCACATGTGTTAATAAAACAAATACATACATATACAGTTATGATAATATTACATTTATGGCATAGTGCATGTAAACACACATTCCTTGCATTGCTTCATTTCCACCTCCACAAGCGGAATGCATGTTACACCTGTCCATCTCTCTCTCTCTCTCTCTCTCTCTCTCTCTCTCTCTTTCAAACATACGCGCGCGCGCACACACACACACACACACACATTCTATCTTGATCTATCTCGTGCTTTCAGGAGATAGCAGTACATTGATTGCCGTGAGCTTTGCAATAACCTTTACGTTATCATTCCTATTGAAATGTCTCTTTCCTATAATTACTAGGTCACATAGTTTCAGAGGTGAAGGATCACATGTTTGAAATTGGCTGTTGTTTGTCGAGACTCCTGTCTTTTCCACTTTTCACATTGGGCAGTGGGAAGCATTTTGTTTGATATTCACTGGCACAGGAACGGAGCATAATGGGGACGACCCGTTGCTGTGAAGTTGGAACCGCGACTAACTAACTAACTAACTAATGTTTGAAATTGTTGGCCTGATATCAAATTACATAGCTACACTCTAGTGCCTTGGAAATTCCAATTCCATGACACTTTTTGTTTGGGGACAAGAAGCGGAGATCTATAACTAACAATTAGAGTCCATGACCTGTCCCCAGAGAGATAATCGGTCCAGAGTTGTGATAATGTCTGGGTGTCAAATACAATGGGAAGGACATAAAACTTACCACTACAAGCCCCGTAGTTTATAGTGCCTAAAGGGCTCATTTAATGTATTTATACGTGGTGGTCCATACTTCCTCTTTTCAAACGTATCATTGTCATATAAAATGTTAATACTTGATATCGCCTTGGGTTAAAGGCTGCCACACACACACACACACACACACACACACACACACACACACACACACACACACACACACACACACACACACACACACACACACACACACACACACGTGTAACCACGCCCGCTTCACACGCGTGATCCGGGACTGTTTCCGGATCTGGTCAGGGATATGCACTACTGACGAGCTCAAACGAGGCCAAAACTCGAGTATAGTGCTTCCATATTGACGTGGATAGGCCTTAGGTTCATACCAGAATGCGATCGGCGTTGCCAGTAGTGGGTTGTGCTCAATATTTAAATTTCAAATCCCGAAAAAAAACCCACATACTAACTAATTGTTTGTATATTTCTCGGATTGTTTCATGTATTAAATGTTCATGTCCTTGTATTGCCTGTATACAAGTGGGATAGAAGTTTGGTAGTATGCCCGGATAATGTGCTGCTGCATTGTTTAGTTTTGTGAGATGTTTTATTTTGTGTGCTATATAATATAATGCTAATCTATGTTGTTCTGGGTGTCTGATAATATTGCCTATGTGGCTGATTCTAAGTGCTTGTATTTTTGTTTGCATGTCCTGAAGTGCTATTCCTCCTTGTTTCTTGTCCTGTATGAGAGTTTTATGCTGTATGCTGTCTTACTAAATATCAAATATCTTATCTGTTTATTTATGTCTGTGATTGTCCGTTTTGGAGGGTTTAACACTGTCACTAAGTATATTATTTTTGGTAAGTTGTATGTGTTAACTAGTATGCTTCTACAAAATATTGTTGCAGTTTTGTATTTATACTTGTGTAGCATGTCTGTGATCTGTTGTGTTAGTTGTAGCCATGTTTCTATGTGTGTTGTTCTGGGATCACATGGAAATGTGATCCCATACAGTTTCATATTGTGTGTATGTGTTAGGTCTGGAGGGAAATCAGATTTTTGTTTCCACTTTCCCAGGCCCATAATTTGTGATTTATGTATACTAATTTTCGCTCCACTGCCTTTCCCAAAGTGGGAGAAGGTGTGCATTATGTTTCTGATGGATTTGTTGCTTGTAGGGAAGAATGCAGTATCGTCTGCATAAGCAATGACATTTTGCTCTCCCATTCCCTGTATCAAAGTGCCTTTAATACTGGTGTCTCTCCCCCGATGTGTCTCCACCTTGACGTGGTGGGGGAGCTTGCGTGTCCCATCGACCCCAGTTGCTTGCCGATGGGTGAAAAACTACATATCGGACAGCATATGGGATAGGGACCAGACTAAGAGAGACACAACCTGCTGCTCTGCAGGTGAGACTGAGGATAGCAGTCTAAAATTTAAATCAGGCGCACGAAGGCAGAAGTTCTTGGTCCGGACAAAACACTAAAGGCTCCCTGTCGAGGGCTGTGGCTGAACGCCTCTAAGCCACAAACCCTCGGACCTGAGAGCCGGGCCGATAGCCACCTCTCGAAAAATAAAGGCGTGATACTGAGCAAGCTACATGCTCAGGTCTGATAGAAGTTCGAAGGCTCTCAGCTGGGGGATATGAGAGATTCCCGGATGAGAGGCCAGGCCGTTTCTCGTTCACCGCTGCACGAAGGTAAGGTGCTGATCCGGCAGCACAAGTAGCCTACCTCGTGAGTGAGTACAAAAAGTCAAAAAGTGCCCCAGTCGAAGAAAGTGGCTGCAAAAACTGTATCTAACTCATAGAGAGTGTAGACAAAAGTGGAAGAACGTCTCAATGACGCAAAATGGAACGCACGGCGAGCGAACCTATTGCGTGGTCCGAAGTCAAAAGCGTGGGTGTCGCTTGCAGTCTGACCGTCCCTGGTGTGTGCTTGAGCGATCAGTGGCAAACGAGTTGCCCAACACATGGAAGTGAGGAATTAAAGCAGCCATGAGCAGGACGTGGCAACTCCTCGGGTGAGCCCAGTCACAGAGCAATATGTGCCGGCTCTGCAATTATGGAAGCCTCCTTGGACAGCGAGGGAATGCTCATGGTCTGCCCCTGCCTTCCCTTGAGGGCCGACCACGATGTCGTTCATCGTTCATCTTGACCAGCTGAGATGTTAGCGACATCACAACAGTCCAACGTGCCTCGAAACCAGAGGATGGCTAACCTCATTAAAAAATGCCCGCTGGAAGTCGGAAGTGTCGTCCTACGGGTGGCAAACTAAAAATTGACACTACGCAATTACGTCCGAGTGAAATGTCTCGTCCGAATGTCTCTCGTGCTAGGAACAGCTCTGACTACCTAGTTTCCGAATGCCGCTCTTATTCGGAACAGCTCTGACTGGGTAGTTTTCCGAATGTCTGTTGAGCCTGGAAAAGCTCTGATGGGCGCAATGACAAGCACATGTCCGAAAACTCGCTGAGTGGATGCCGTCGGCAAACCTGTCTGGTTTGTGCGGGAATGACCCGGGGAAACGAAATGACCAATATATTGAAGTGAGGATTTAAAGCAGCCAAGAGCAGGACGTGACGATCTCCCTCGGTGAGCCCAGATCCAGGGCGTTATGTGTCGGCCCTGCAACTATGGAAGCAACCTTGGATGGCGGAAAATGCTATGGACTGTCCCTGCCTTCCTTTGAGGGATGACCGTTGTCTTCGACCGTTCCACCTCGGCCAGCATGGTTGTAGATGGCGCCACAAAAGTGAGAGTCTCCCAGGAATGCTACCTGGTCAAAAATGCACGCTAAAGTCGATGTGTTGGCCTACGGGTTTCGGCCCAAGAGCGCATAACAGACACACCGCAATCACATCTGAAAAAACACTCCGGATGAACGAAAAGAAGAATACTGGTGTCTTGTCTGATCTTTTCTAATAATGGCTCTAGTGTCAGTATATACAGAAGTGGTGATAGTGGGCACCCTTATTTTACAGATCTTGTCAGCCTAAAGCTAGCAGTTAGTTAATGGCTCACTAAGACTTTGCTTTCAGGGTTGTTATACAAAATCTCTATCCAATTTGTGTAGTGCTGTCCTATATTGCAGTGTTCTAGGGATTTGTTAAAATAGTAGTGTGCGATTCTGTCAAAGGCCTTCTCTTGGTCCAAAGACAAGAGGGAGGATTGACAGTCTTTCTGGTGTGTGTATGTTATAATGTCTCTAATGAGGTTTGTGTAGTTTTGTATATTCCTGTGCTGTATACTACATTGCTGGTTTGGTGTACTTTGGGTGTAATTTGGTAGAAATTGTGTGATTTTGTGTGCTAGTGATTTGGCCAGAATTTTGTAATTTGTGTTAAGAAGTGAAATTGTCCAAAGACAAGAGCGAGGAATGGCAGTCTTTCTGGTGTGTGTGTATGTTATAATGTCTCTAATGAGGTGTGTGTAGTTTTGTAAATTCCTGTGCTGTACAATACATTGCTGGTTTGGGTGTACTAGTTTTGGTAGCAATTGTGTGATTTTGTGTGCTAGTGATTTGGCCAGAATTTTGTAATCTGTGTTAAGAAGTGAAATTCTGTAATTTTTCAGTTATGTCTTGTCTGTCTTTGCTTTGTGTATAATTGTTATATCAGACATGTTGCAACTATCAGGGAGTTCTTGTTCGTCAAAGCTTCTTGATAGATTTTGAAAAGAAGGTTACCTATGATAGGAAAGAAATGTTGATGTAATTATACTGTTAATCCGTCTGGTCCCGGTGTCTTGTCTTTGTTCATTTTACTAAGTGCATGTGTTATCTTTTCTAGTGTCAATTGTATGTCCAATATCTCTTTGTCTGTGTCTGGTATATTTTTTTGTATATTGTAAGAAGCTATCTTGTATTTGTGTGTTTACTGTCTCTGCTGTAAATAAGTGTGTATAGTATTGCTGGAATGCTTCTGTTATACGTGTGGTTTCTGTTTGTGTGATTCCTTGCATGTCTATTTTTGTGGTTATCTATTTGCTACGCTGTATGTTTTGTTCTATTGCCATCTCATCTCATCTCATCTCATCTTTTGTGATGGTGCTGAGTTTTATTCTAATTAGTGCTCCCATGTATCTGTGTTGTTGGTGTTGTTCTAATTGCATTTCTAATGCCTGCAAGTATGGTGAGTTTCTTTCGGTTTGCTTTTTAAATGTATTGCTGTTTGTATGATCTGTTCTTGTTGTAGTCTACGCTTGTGTATGATGGATGCTATTTGTTGGATCCTCCTCCTAATTGTTTTTTTCAGTAAGTCCCAGTATTGTCTAATGTTGTTAGTTTGTCTGTCATATATTGTACATATTCTGTGTTTTGGAGTAATGTGTTGTTAAATTTCCAGTGTGGTGATCGTTAGAATTGCTGTGTAGTTGTGTTATTTTTAGTGATGTATGCTAGTATTGCTTTGTGATCTGTATACTGGAGAGTTTCTTTAGGTGTTTAGTCTGTGTTATGTGGTGTGTTGTGGGTACATATATTCTATCTAACCTACATGATATGTTATGAGCATGGTTTCTTTGCGTGTGTATCTTGACTGTTGGGGTGTTTCTGTCTAAATGCGTATACTAGGTTATGTTAGTTAGTTAGTTAGTCGCGGTTCCAACTTCACGGCAACAGGTCGTCCTCATATTGCTAAGTTCCTGTGCCAGTGAATATCACATAAAATGCTCCTCACTGCCCTATGTGAACAATGGAATAGACAGGAATGTCGGCAAGCCAACAACCCGCACAGGTATACTGTGCATAATGCCGCCGACAGAATGGCAACACAGAAGTCCACGAAAAATACAGTTCATCGTCGATGGAAACGGCAGTCACGAGAAAGACTTCATTGACCCGGGTTTTATCCCATATGGCTCGGCCTCTTTCCGCAGAGTGACCCACCGAAAGCGCTGCACAAAGGACGAACTCAGTAGCTACAGCGACAGCTCCCAGGAGTCTCCTGAAAAATGCACTCGTGAAACAAAAAGGCAAACCAGTCAATCCAGCCACAGCCGGCCGTCATCGTTCCGAACATGCAGTTCACGCTAAAAACAACCGCGGACAGATGCAAAAGCATACCACGCGAAACTCACAGCTCACAGTGTCGCACCACGCACTCACTCAGTAGCAGGGCGACGGAATCATAGCCTCCTTAGTCGCCTCTTACAACATTCATGGTAGGCAACAGTGTTACTATTCTTTGCTCCCCCGTATGTGCCCCGGCAACACACGGGCGGTATACTAGGTTATGTTGTGTGTTGTGGGTACGTATATTCTATCTAACCTAGATGATCTGTTATGTGTATGGTTTCTGTGCGTTATATCTTGACTGTAGGGGTGTTTCTGCCTGAATGCGTATACTAGGTTATGTGTGTCGATTATGTATTGCAGTGTATCGAGTTGATTCATGTCGTCTAGGCCAGCTCTTCTTAACTGCATTTTCACTTCCCCACCTATTATGTCAGCCGAAGCTAAACAACAATTAAAATCATCTGCTAAAATAACATTCCTCCCTCTGCATGTCTGTGCTAATAGGTTTTCTAAGTGTTCGAAGAATTATGGTTGGTAACTGTAATTTGCTGGCGTATGTATGTTGACTAAAGCGTATGTGTGTGTGTGTGTGTGTGTGTGTGTGTGTGTGTGTGTGTGTGTGTGTGTGTGTGTGTGTTGTTTCTAACGTCTATGATGGTAATGTATCTTTGGTCGTCCCTGTGGTGTGTCAGTAATTTCCCATTTGTCTAAAGTCTGCAGTATGGCGGTCCCAGAACCTGTACGATGTGTCGACCGGCTGAAGCATGAGTGTCTAAGCCCTAATTGTGTAGTGATTTGCTTTGTATGTGTGTATTCGCATATGTTTGTTTCTTGTAGGAGAATGAAGTCGGGTTTGTATTTGTGTATGAGTGTGACGATGTGCTTTTGTTTTGTGCGCAAACCTGAAATGTTCAGACTAATAATAATAATATCACCAGTCATCATAAATTAATCAAAACAAGCAAATGATATTGTTGACTAACAGTAATAAGAAATCAGAGACAAACGAGGTTGTCTAGTTGAGATAGTTATTCTTTCTTGTTGTCTTGATACAGGCTTGATCTTATTGTTGATGTTAAAAACAGTGGGTCATTTTCTTCGGTGTCAATGTCAGTAGTGTTCATAGAAATCACTTCTGATTCAGTTTTATCATCTAAGGTGTCGTTGTTGGTGGTCTCATCTCATCTCATCTCATCTCATCTCATCTCATCTCATCTCGTCATGTTCCTCTTGTACCTTGTGGTGTCGAGGTGAAGTATAAACATCGTGGTAGTGCCCGATTATGGGCTTCATGTATCGATATTCCCATGGACTCATCTCACCTCATCTTGTTCCTCTTGTACCAGTAGGGTTTATAAAACTGGCGTACCCAGGGCAATGGTATTTGTCTGTATGTAGCTCCTGGAGCACGAGGACATCAAAATCATATATTAGCCTCTCCAATACAGGACCTCTCTGCCTGGCACTACGACAGTTCCAGTATCCCACTCTTACATGGTTGAAACCTAGTCTCTCCACTTTTCCTCTTGTTCTCCTGGCGCCTGCCCTCCTATTTCTATGCCTTCTTCTCACACAATTTCCTCGTCTTCTCCTCCTCACTCTCTCTTTGCTAGCCTCTGAAAGATATGTCAAGCGCAGAGCACGTGCTCCGTAGCTCCGGCGACGATTCCCGTGTTTAATTAATTCCATAAGCAAAGTTTGGATATTGCAGGAAATAATCGGTCACCCTAGTAGAGCCTGCCTGCTATGGAAGGGGCAGGGGTTGTCCTTCAGGAGTCCATAGCCTGGCGCCACCCCTCCCGCATACCAGACGTTCCACGTTCACGACCAGCTCACCCGTGGTTATTCAGTCCTCGGCACGTCGGTCCACCTTAAATTTGGGGGTTTATAATTGTCATGTCTTAATTTAAAGTGTCGTCCCTGGAGTGAGGGGAGTCAACACCCACATTATATTTTTCCCCCTTTCAATAACCTGGAGAATCCACCAGCTTCCGTCCAACACACTCCTTCGGTTCATGGACACCTTTTCCTATCTCTCTCTCACTGTCGTACTATGCCCCCTCTCATTCTTCCCCAACGCAACATATTCAAGAACTCATTCTTCCAACAATTAATAAAGATTAATTTATTAAAAGAAAAAAAGTAATGTACGTGAGGCGTGTATGCAAAGAAAATGTGTGTTGGGTATTCTAATGTAAATGTAGAGGTCAGACTACAAAGTTAATGATCAGAGTCCACTCATCATGGCAAGGATTACACGACATCACAAGAATCAGCACAATGGACCTCACCAAATGTCGTGTCCTTCCCTCCAGACATGTCCTCCTCCAGGAGCTCTGATAACCATGAGATCTGATTCCCATTCAAATCTACAGTCCGGAACAATACTATTTTTGTTCCTAACAAAAAAAAAACTGTTCCTAATAGTTTATAGAAAACTGAGACCTCACAATTCCTGCGCAGTGAAAGAAAATCGAACACTGTCCCATGAACATGACGTTTTTCCTTCTTGCGAAATGTTCTACAGTTTTCACTCTTAAAACAGTCATTGTATCTAGTCTCAAATAGATGTCTTTATTTTCTAGATATTGTCTTAATGTTATGATTTCCTTGATACTTGGAACAACCACTCTTCAGTGTTTGGGTTTCATCTAATGTGAACATCAGTCCCTACTGATCTAGTAATAAGTGGACTGAACATCCATCACCACTGGTGTGTTCACGAATGGTATGAACTCAAACTCATTACTACGTTGCGGTCCACGGGTATTGTGTAATCTTCTTAGTAATGTTATCAGTATTTATCCTGTAGGATACTTATACTATTCAGCTCCACCGAGCCAATGTTTATCAACTTCTTCTAGCATAGGCCCATTGAGAAAGTTGCTGGCCAATCTTCCTGCACCAAAATTTATCTGGGATCTGATTTTTCAATGGTTCTGTGTTCTTCATCCCAACCAGAGGGAACCTGTAAAATATATAACACAACTGGTGATAGCCTCCCCGTCACTGATCCCTATTAGATGATCATGAGCCATCGGCCTTGCTCAGAAAAATACATTGAACCTAACTCTGTCAGGGACAGATGAACTCAACACATTGGTTTTCATCAGGCCAAGACAAGAAAAAAAAAAACAGAATGCGGAGCCCCGCCCACCAGGGAGCACCCACTGGAAGATCCCAATTATCCCCCATTACTCAATTCTCAACTAGTAGCGCTTATCAACACTTCACTACTCTATTTTCAACTAACAGAGCTAATTATCACTTCACTACTCTAGCTAGTTTCAACCATGCTACTGCCTAAATTAATTAGGACTAATTATACAATATGAACTACCTTAGGCAACACTGCAGTCTACCAAATCACATCTACATTTGCCATGACAGGCACGTGTAAAATTAAATCCACTTAATTCGCACACGGTAGACATTATTACAATCCATAACTGCAGTGCCACAGCACTTCTGCCTAAATCAACTGTCTGAGCCAGACTGTGTCACCCAATCATGTTTTTGTCAAAGAGCCTTGAATTGTTCACGTGACGCTCCTTTGATGTCAATACATCAGATTCTCAAGGGGCAGATCATCCATTTTCAGAAATCTTATGTCATCTGTCGCAACCAATGCAAGAGTGATTCCCCTTGTTGCAACTTCCAATCAAGGTAGCGAGTCCCTGCATTTCCCCCAACCACGGGTTTCACTAACCAGCCGCCAATTCGTTTGATGTCGGAGAATTCTCAATGTTCCCTGGGTGTCTTTATCTCACCGCTACTCGAAGTAAACAAGTTGGAGCTGCGAACACAGACTGTTTTTTTCCTGGACCGGTTAAAAACAAGTGTGGCCTTGAAGACACGCCGTGAAGCAACTGTCTGTATTATCATCATCTGGTTAATACACGGTGATGTTCATGACAATAATCGAAGTTTTCCATCTCCTAGATTGGTCGCTGTAATAGCTAACGGGCCCAATCCACCCGGGGGCAAGAGGTTCCAGCGCCTCATTTATGGCGAACACAGTAGATACATGTGTACGGGAAACAAAACCAATGTCATACAATATCTATCATATAGTACATACTACATAGTTAAAGTCACTACGCAATATCAAATTGTACATAATACATAGTTAAAGTCACTACACAACGGAAACATAACTATCGCAGATGGATAGTTGAGCACCAAACAAAACAGTGACGACATCAGTAATCTGGTATTCTTCATACGCTGAGCTCTGTAGTACTGAGACAACAACATGAGAATCCTTGGGTAAATTACATAGCAGATCCTGTTTTGTTGTAAAGTGGTGGCAGACACAACAATCTTGAACAAAGTATAGTTCTGTGTAAAGCATCTGCTGCAACACTTTCTGCTTAAGAATGTCATTGTTCTTGATAGGATCCCTAACAGATAAGGTAGTTAGTCTAAACCCACTCAAGCGTTGCATTTCAAATTCAAAATTGTATATGACCACTTTGTGCCGCACATATGGAACAGTAAATGGCAGCCTCCACCCGCCGCTCTGGAAATTAGGCTACGTATGTCTGCATGTCGGAACAGTAATAACATCTGATGGGAGATGCCTTGAAGGGACTAGAACAAGGATCGCCATGGCGAAAGTATCCTTTAGCAAGATGAAAAACATACTGATCAATAAAAAGATGTCAATTGAAACGAGAAAAAGAGTGTTGAGATGCTACATAGAACCTGTACTTTTATATGGATGTGAAGCTTGGACAATGAGCAGTCAGGCTGAAAAACATCTGATGGCTGTAGAAATGTGGTTTCTGGGGAAAATGCAAAGAATACCATGGACAGCCAGAAAGACCAATGAACAAGTCCTTCAAGAAACAAATGAAGATCGTAAACTGATTAGAGACATTAGACGTAGACAGTCACAATCTTTTGGGCATGTTATGAGAAGAAATGATTTGGTGAACTTGGTGACAACTGGTAAGATCGAGGGGAACAGACCAAGGGGAAGACCTAGAAGCAAGTACCTGGATAGCTTGGCCTTGTGGCATGGTCGAGACAGAAACACGGAGCTGATCCACGACTCTGGTGATCGAGTGAGATGGCAGAACATGACCGCCCACGCTTATGATGGATGTATGGCTGCATGTGTGACCGTGACTCCATGAGTCTCCAATCACAGCCTGTGGGAAGCAACAACACGTTGAGTAGTAATCAGATATCAGCACCCAACGTTGCTTTAAGGCTACATATCGAACCCCAACGACATACATGGACCACACGTCAGCTGCCATTGCTCCCTCAATGGTGAACTGGTCCATGTATGATGTCGTTGTGTTGACATCCACAAAGAATACAGCCCTATTTCTACATATGTTCCATGCATTATTCCGTGTTACTATACAACGTACAAACGGACTAATATATTTCAAATACATCCCAAACCATATTGTCCTGTGTAGATCTGACAACCTCAGTGTAAGACGTGTTTCCTGTATATCAGAGGTTCCCAAACCACGGCCCGCGGGCCACTTGTGGCCCGCCAGCTGTCAGAAAGTGGCACGCGAGGTCTCGTTATTTAATATAATATATTTTAATATATTCAAAAATGCACTCGGAGCGTCCCGAAGCGTGCGGTAATTTACTCTGCTCGTGGTTGTTATGCTCAGATATTATCTAATGCGCCTGTTCAATTCGCAACGAAACGTTATGAAGTTCCCATATCCCAGCCTTGCCGACCAATCAGAGTGCGCAAGGAGCCATGTTGTCGTCTGTTACAACTATTTAGCAGAGTCGGTAGTATTGTGTTGAAATTATATTTTTTTTCAAATACAAATTTACCGTTAAAGCCTATAAACATGAGTGTTGAACTGGCGTGAGTTCAGGCAGTTTCTATCAGACCTGAACGAGAAATACGGTGAGCTACTGTTACACTGTGTTTGTTAGATGGCTATCTAAAGGGAAAGTTCTATCACGTTTCTGGGCACTGGAAAAAAGTGTCTATCTGCTTCTGACTGAAATAAATGAAGTGCCTACAGAACGGGAATGTCTGCTGAATGATGACTGGCTTAATGACTTGGCATTTTTGGTGGATATCACGTCTCATTTAAACCTTTTAAATGCGAGCATCCAGGGAAAAACAAACTATACACAAATTTGTGTGATGACATTTCTTAATTTAAAATGAGACTACGACTGTTTAAGGGACAGCTGACTGAAAGGAATTTAGAGGCGTTTTCAACTCTGAAGACGCTTGTGGTGGACAAGAAATGTGACTTGTTACAGTACAAAGTAAAAGTTTAAAGTCTTCTGGATATCTTTCAGTCGAAATTTCAAGAGTTCACAACAGAGGAGGATAATGTTGCCCTCTTCATAAATCCGTTCGTATTTCCTGACGCCAAGCTCTGTCAATTAAAACAAAACCTTCAGCACGAAGTAATTGATTTAAAATGCAGTTCTGCACTGAGATATAAATTTATGGAGCTGCCTGCTTAACCTTCAGTTGGTCATATGATTTCATTCTGGCGATGGTTTGCCTGGCGAAAAATTATGAACACTTGCCTTCATTCGTCCAGAGTTACGCTTTTCGTTTCGGTTCGTCTTACAAATGCAAGAGGTCATTTTGAGATCAATGACCGTTGTTAATAATCAAAACAAAAAAACAAGCAACGTTCCAGACTCATCGACAGTAATCTAGATGTGCTTATGACTTTGGGCACGACAGAATTGTACCCAGACATTGAATAACTGGCATCTGAACTTAAGTAACTGGTTATGAAGAACAGTAACAATTATAAATTAAATACACTTATAGCGATTTTCGAAAATGATTACAAATTTATTGATTTTAAACACGCGCCCGCGCGCGCGCACACACACACACACACACACACACACACACACACAATGACCGCAGTGTAATACTGACATTGGCTGCCTTTAAAGTTTTAAAATTTTGATGACGAAAGTTAAGAAAGGTAAGAATGATATGGCACGACTTTTATAATTTTATAACGTTGTGGCCCGCTTAACTACCGAAAATAGTAGATATGGCCCTCTGCTTGAAAAGCTTGGGAACCACTGCTGTACATCATCATGGCTAGTAGCATCATTCTGTGATCGCCCCATTCACCAACTGACACCCAGGACCAAACTAACCTGTCTCACATGGGACACCAAAAGAGCAGCTTCCATCCTCAGGATCACAGATGTCATTATAACACTAACATTGGAAGACACAACGTTGTCCACATTATCCATTTTATAATTTTATTGTGTCACTGTTGGAAACAGAACTGTCACTGTACTTCACACATTGAGCTCCTTAGTACTGACACAACACCACGACAATGGTAATCCCACAGCAGATCCAGGGTTACCACTATTTTTTGACCAAAAATATCTAGAAACGGCCCAAACAACATCCATACATATCTAGATTTCGTTGGAAAGTACTTAGGAAAAATATCCAGATTGAGAAAGTAAGAAATTATGTATTGATGTAACTGCCGGTCTCCCTAGCGAAGGTGTTTACGGCTTTCGCCATAACCCTGTATATTCTCTTGAGTAACGCAGCTGCGCCCGAACTGACAGCGGTTCGAGCCACTCTGGTAAATTACGGGGCTATGTAAGCCGGTCGCTCAGAAAGCAGTGGCAAACTACTGAGCGTAACCTTGCCTAGTACATCAACAGCAGCTGAAAAATGCTGATGTTGACTGCAACGTCCTGTAAGGGATATGAACAAATGTGATGAGATGTGACTTACCCTATATAATCATGTCCTCATCTTCACTGATCTTCGTTGCCGTTTGTTGGTGTTATGTGTCACATGATTTAATAAAACAAATACATGCATATACAGTTATGATAATATGACATTTATAGCGTAGTGCATGTAAACACACATTCCTCGTTTCACTTCCATCTCCACAAGTGGAATTCATGTTACACATGTCCATCTCTCTCTCTCTCTCTCTCTCTCTCTCTCTCTCTCTCTCTCTCTCTCTCTCTCTCTCTCTCTCTCTCTCTCTCACACACACACACACACACACACACACACCCACACATTCTGTCTTGATCTATCTCTTGCTTTCTGGAAATAATAGTACATTGATTGCCGTGATCTTGGGCAATAACCTTTACATTGTCATTCCATTTAAATTGTGGCTTCCCAATTTAAAAAAAAAAAAAATTTTCGGGGGGGGGGGGGGGGGGGTGGGGGGGGGTGTGATTTCCATATGTATATATTCATATAAATACCTGTATATCAACACAAAGCCGTAAGTATATTTGCATAAATACCTACACGAATTCACCCATACTTGGCTACCCATATAAAACTACCATACATGTGGGCCTTTTGTATTCTACAACAACTATGTTTATATTCGTGCTGAGATATCGTGTTGAATTTAGGCAAAGGGCAAACCGCTGAACGCAAAAAATGCCTAGTGACCACCAGCCACTAGACACACCAGGGCCGGTCGCCGGGTTTTACAAAGGACATGCAGCCAGTTTTCACAAAGCCTTTGTTTTCCTAGGCCAGAGGAGCTATATTTCTCTCTTTAAAGTTGTTTGGGGGAGGAGAGGGGTGGATCTGTGATTACAAAGCACCCTAGGGAAGAATTTGCGGCGTGTACTATCTGCGCTCTCCAAAGCTCGTTACCACCTAGTGAGAAATGTTCCCATGTATTTACAAAGTAAGCCACACACAGGGCTCGCGTCGCGAGGCGCACACACGTTCTAAAATTTCCACAGCAGGGACTTGTCTGGGACACTCCTGTTCAAACTGCTACAGGTTTTAGATGTTATGCCTTTCAGCAGAAACCAACTATCGTCTGTCAAGACGATCGGGTGTCAGTATTATATGATGAACATCTAAGATAAACCTGTATATTCATATTCTATATTTTACATTCTACCATACAAGCATAAACATATATGTGTGCATGTCCACATTCATAGATATTATGAGTATTCAGTTGTGTATATTGAAAAGCTTGTTTTATTTCGTTATGTCAATGTGTTTGTGAATATTTGTGTGATATTATTTTGAAACGCGGGCAGTATTATACGTGAGCTAAACGTTTTAAAAATTGTACGTTGCTGCATTTCTAAAGGACCAAACCAGATACCTGTATTCTGCCAGTGCAGTCAACAAACTTGTGTGGTTATCTTTTGTAGTTTTAGGAATAGTGTTTAAAAATATTGCTTTGTACATATCTGTTTTCTTTTTAGTGAATGTTTCAATGAGTTGTCTTAGTCTGTCTAGTGCGGCTTTGACTGCTGGACATGCGTAATAAATGTGATCATCGGTTTCCTGTATAATATGTCTGCAGAGTTGACATTGTGCTATTTGTTTTGACCTGTGTGCTTGTCGTTCCCAAGTGGGCGTCATGCTAAAAATCAATCGGTACATAATTTCTCTGGCAATGGGTTTTATGTGTGAATTGTGAAGATTAGTGAAAGTGCATGTTAAAAATTAAAACTACGTTTGTTTTGTATGACTGGTAATACTACTCTTTGATCTGAGACAAAAGGACCCAAAAAATTGAGTCCATTTAAAACTTTTTTGGGGACATGTTTGGCTCAAGATTAAACACTTTAATTGGCCACTACACTTAACAGCAAATGGGACCACGTCATCATCTATATATACATCTTGCGATATTAGCAAGCAAGTGGGGATTATGTATCAACAATTTAGGCAGCAGTCTGTTTTCATACGCCGACTTCAGAAAATGTACAGCATCTGAAATTCGGTCAGTAAGACTGTGAAGTGGCCATGCCGATGGTGGGCTCTCTTGCAAGAGAAAACTAACTCAGTATCCAATATGTGTACATCAATTTCATCTTTGTTAAGCAAGTTATTTTCATCACTTTTAGAAAACAGTGCTTTCAGAATCATCAAACCCTCCTTGTGATAGCTTCTGACACCAGATAACATAAATTTGTTTTCAATGTTCTGGATAATTATGGATGAAGCTTTTCTGTGTCAATTTCCCACAGCAGATCAGTAACACCATCATCTCTAACAATTAGACAAGATATTTCCTGATGCAGAACCTGATTTCTGAATGTTTTTCTGGTCATACCTGTGTACTGGCACAGCATAAAGAGGAGGTAAAATGCCAAACCGAGGTACACATATTCTAAGTGCAGGGATTATTTTCAGAGTAATTTCACCAATACCAAGAACTAATCCTTGCAAGAGTGTGGTATCAAAACTGATTACCAATGTTTTTTTTGGGAAGACACTTTAAACTTGAAAGGCAGTCTGTCTATTTTGCTTTTGTGTTCTTTAGTAAGTCTTACAACAGCCTTTTTGAACAGCATTTCAACAAGTTCTTCTACTTGCTGTGGCAGCAAATAGAAACCTGATACACCTTGGATGCATGCCTTGCGACTACACTTCATTGTCTGTTTAAAATATGCTCACTGTATTTGCACCGACACGAAGGCCACGATGAACAAGCATGGGAGAATTCAAAGAGGCAGCACTATAAGAAGACGATTCTGAGCGATTAGTTCCATTATCACCACTTTCAGATGGCAAGCAAAGCTCGGTAATTAAATTCTGATTAAGGACGTGGCAACTCCTCGGGTGAGCCCAGTCTCAGAGCAATATGTGCCGGCTTTGCAATTATGGAAGCCTCCTTGGACAGCGAGGGAATGCCCATGGTCTGCCCCTGCCTTCCCTTGAGGGTCGATCGCGATGTCTTCGATCGTTCTATATTGACCAGCTGAGATGTGGGCGACATCACAACAATAAGTCCAACGTGCCACGAAACCCGAGGAAGGCTAACCTCATTACAAAATGCCCGCCGAAGCCGAAAGTGCCGTCCTACGGGTGGCAAACTAAAAATTGACACTACGCATTTACGTCCGAGTGAAATGTCTCGTCCGAATGTCTCTCGTGCTATGAACAGCTCTGACTACCTAGTTTCCGAATACCGCTCTTGTTCGGAACAGCTCTGACTAGGTAGTTTTCTGAATGTCTGTCGTGCCTGGAGCAGCTCTGACGGGCGCAACGACAAGCACATGTCCGAAACCTCGCTGAGTGGATACCGTCTGCAGACCTGTCTGGTTTGTGCAGGAACGGCCCGGGGCGAACGTAATGCCCAACATATTGAAGTGAGGAATTAAAGCAGCCATGAGCAGGACGTGACGATTCCCTCGGTGAGCCCAGCACCAGAGCGTTAAGTGTCGGCTCTGCAATTATGGAAGCCACCCAGGATGGCGGAAAATGCTATGGACTGTCCCTGCCTTCATTTGAGGTATGACCGTGCAGTCTTCGACTGTTCCAACTTGACCAGCTGAGAGGTGGACGGTACCACAAAAGTGAGAGTCTCTCAGGATTGCTAACCTGGTCAAAAATGCAATCTAAAAGTCGGATGTGTTGGCCTACGGGTTTCGACCCAAGGGTGCCTAACCAGACACACCGCAATCACATCTGAAAAAACACTCCGGATGAACGCAAAGAAGAAGAAGAAATTCTGATTAACTTTTTCGAAAGATGATTCACTGTGTCTTCAAACAGATTGCTACATCTGTTTTAATTGTGTTCGGCGGACCTTTCGCCTGTTGCCTTTTGGTTTCGTTGATGTATAATTATTATACTATTAATTACCTGGCCGACGGATTTGGAGCAACATCAGACGAGATCATAAAATACTTTAAACATAGATATCCTTCTATGTCTCGTACGGAGGTAGCGCGGAAATATACAATTGCATTGACCCGTGGGGTCAAATGTGGTCGCATAGTAAGAAAAGAATACACCATCCGCTACCTAGATGGCCAGCGGATAGAACAAACATTTTTAAAAAATATTAAAACTTTTTTTTTTTTAAAGGAATTTTGGCCTTTGCTATATAGGCCTGTCAAAAATTACTTTAAAAAAAAAACTTTTATTTCATACAAAGCAATGTATATTTACAAGTTGTAGTGTGTGTTTCTTTTGTTTGTGTATATTACAGAGCGTTGCTGTTTGTTAGTGTTAAGTGTGACATTATGAATAAAACAAATACATACATATATACAGTTATGATAATATGGCATTTATGGCATAGTGCATGTAGATACACATACCTTGCATATGCTTCTCTTCCACTTCCGCAAGCGGAATGCATGAAACACCTGTCCATCTCTCTCTCTCTCTCTCTCTCTCTCTCTCTCTCTCTCTCTCTCTCTCTCTCTCTCTCTCTCTCTCTCTCTCTCTCTCTCTCAAACACACACACAATCTCGTGCTTTCTGGAGACCGCAGTACATTAAATGCCCCGCGCTTGGACAATAAACTTTAAACTATCATTTCCATTAAAATGTGGCTTCTTTGTAATTTCTGGGTCACTAAGCTCCCGAGGCGAAGGTCGTTGGTGTTGTTGCCTGATGACAAATTACAGGGTGACGCTCTAGTCCATGATACCTTTTATTTGGGGGACAAGAATCAGGGATTTACTACTAGCAATTAGAGTCCATGGCTGTCAAAGACTGGAACGTATAGGAAAGAGGTCTACCGCAAGATAGAAGACCACCGGGAAGAGTGGTCAACCTCAAGTAGATTAGAGGTAACATAGTGCCCCGATATAAGGGCAGGGTAGGTGATAGAAAGGGGGACTATTAACTAGTTCTCTCATGAGACACGGAGGCAGCAACCAGATAGTTAGTACTCTGGTCACGACAGAATCACGCCTACGTGATAGCCACGGAGAAGAGTGCCACTCAATAGGAGAACGGCTGCTACAAGCGTGCTGAGTGTACCCGCACGCAAAAAGCCGAAGGACGCAACAAGGTCCTTCCGCGTGCTGTGTAGCGACGCGTGTAGGAAAGTCAGACTGGGGACTGACTTCGTAGAGAGCAGATCGTTTAGTGTCGATAGGAGTTTTTTGTAGCCAATTAGATAGAGATTAGCAATAGGGTTTAGGAAACTAGAGATAGGCAATTCTGTGGCTTTGTGTGTGATTTGATAGCGACTGTTTTGTAAATGTAAAGAGCCAACGTCAATAAAATGTACCATTCATTTCCTCTCACACGACTTGCA
Organism: Cepaea hortensis; assembly: GCA_963921405.1. Classification (NCBI taxonomy): domain Eukaryota; kingdom Metazoa; phylum Mollusca; class Gastropoda; order Stylommatophora; family Helicidae; genus Cepaea; species Cepaea hortensis. The sequence goes on from CAWUFQ010000578.1 coordinate 238,995, forward strand.
AGTTTCTTGTGTGGTGTTGGAGAAGTAATCCTATGATGCCTGACACTTTGGTTGTTGACAGGCTAGGATTTAATGTGGTGTCAGAAGTGTGGCTTGAACAAGTTCAAGCTATTACACTTACCCACGGCTCTAGACTAAGGTTGCTAATAGTGAATTAAAGGGTTAATTTGTGTCAGTGACTGATGACGTGTGCAGACTAGAACGAGTTGCGAGCTAAACTGTACCTATCGTGACAAAATAATGCTTATTTGTGCTTATTAAAATATTATTTAGTTAAATCATGTGTTCTTCGAAGTTGTAAGTATTGATATTATTAATTTCTTTCATTGATTTATGGGATTATTTATTTGTTTATGAATAATTATCAAATATGATTCATGGCGGAGCGATACACAGCCAGCAACATTATCGATTTTTGCAAGCTAAAAATAGCGCTGCGCCTCTGACGTATTACGATTGACAAGCGGTTGTTCTACGCCATTCGCATTCAGCATCTGATTGTTTACAAAATCGCCAAGCTGCTGCCCGCCTGAATCTGTGCTTTATAGTAATTATTATTTGTTTATTTCAGTTAGTGAATGAATATATTTAGTTATTTAAACATTATTATTATATTGTTATTTATTTAAAAGCATTTATTGAATGTTTTTCGTATTTTTTCTATTTGTTTACCGTCACGATGGCACTACTTTCGGCTATGCAAATTAGACTTGGTCTGCACAATACTTCCATAGATTAAACTAGGTTAGGGACGAAAGGCATAAAACGTTAGAACGAAGACAGGACATTGACAATTTAATATTAATTAAACTATATTCTGTTTGCCCGTGGGCATGTCATTGTGATTGTACCAAATTGTCAAAAATAACGTGTCGTTTACAATTTGTTAATTGTTGCTGCTCTGTAAACCAGGGTGAACAACAGCTGATTAGAAAACTCGTGTGTATGCAGAAGTGCCAAACGAGGTGACCTGTGTTACCGGATTGGTGTTCCTGATTCTCGGGAACATTAAGTTGAGTATAACCTACGTATTTGGCATGCTATGTGATTAATAGTGCATCTCTTTTTCAGCTTGCGATGCATTAGCATATTTTTGTGCTCTGTTTTTCAGGATAAAATTTTTGCCAGGTTATAAACAAAAAGTCCAATTTGCAGTGCTCAGATATTAAGAAACATAACATATCAAAGATAAATAAGTGATTAAAGACTTCAGTGCGGGTCATTGCTAGCTAATAGGCCAACAACATGGCAACTTTATCTGAGTTCATAAAAGCTGGTAAAGAGTTACAATACACAGGAAAGGAGCTAGAACAATATGCTGATCAAAAATTTAAAGAAGCAAAAGATGCTGAGAGAGCTGAACGGACACGAAAAGAAGATGTGGAGAGAGATGAACGTGCACGAGAAAGACAACATGATAAGGAAATTAAGCTACAACAGTTAGAACATGATAAGGAAATTAAACAGAAGGAACTAGAATTAAAACAGAAGCAATTAGATCAAGAGAGAGAACTAAAGCAAAAAGAGATAGATGAAATGGCAAGAGTTAAGGAAAAGCAAATTCAAGTAGAATCAGAGACACAGTTAAAGATGAAAGGTATGGATGTAGACTCACACTTAGAGATCTCTGCTACTAAACTAAAAAGTCAACAAGAGGAAAATAAGTTCAATAAATACAAAAATATTATCAAACCATATTGTAAAGAAGATTCCATATCTGCTTGGACAGAAAATGTCGAGTATCAGTTTAAATACCACCAAGTTCCAATAGACATGTGGGCTATGATTTATATGAAGAACCTGAGTGGTGAGCCCCTTAAAGTGATAGAATCAATACCAACTGATCTTAGATCTAATTATCAATATATCCATGATAGGATAATGCAACATTTTTTACTTGATGCCCCTGGGTATCAGGTTCAGTTCTCAAATTTAAAACCAAAACCTAGTGAGACTTTCATTGATTACGTCTCAAATGTTCAAAGTGTACTAAATAGGTGGCTTAAAGCAGCTAACATAGGTAAAGATTTTGACAGACTTAAAAATCTAATAGCCATGGATAAAGTCATATCCACTATACCATCTTCTTTTTCTAAATTCCTGCAGCAGTCGGACATTGAGACCATAGAACAATTTGAAAAGAAAGGCTCTGCATATTTTTCTTCAAATAGAGATATTTTTAAGACTTCAAATGACTCTGAAATAGTTTCCTTTGTAAAGGACCAACCGAAAAACTATCAAAGTAATAGAAAACAATTTAATAAAGTTGATAAGAAAGATAGGAAAGTGTCAAAATGTATCTACTGTCAACTGTTGCATGACACTTATTCTATGTGTGATAAATCGCCAAACTATCCGGCGCATCTTGAAAATGTTATTAAGAAGCAACAAAACAAGCAATCTGCATACAGGCGTGCAATCAAATGCTTCTTTTGTTCCAGCTACGGCCATTATTCAAATAAGTGCCTGGGCCGCCAACGTATGAAAGCCAACAATGCTATTTTGATTGATACATCTTCTGATAGTGGTAGTGAGACTGAGTGTGAAGTTGAAAATGAATTACCTGTTAACCAAGCTGAAGATGTGTGTTGTGTAAACGATATGTTAAGCTTTGACAGTTGTGAACGATGTCACCAATTTCATGCAGACGGAAAATTAGAATGTGGACATACAGTACCATTCTCATCTGAGAGTGTAAATGCAGCATTAGCCTCCAGAGGCAATTTAGTGTTCCACAATGCAATGGTCAACGACAGACCATGCCAATGTTTGCTGGACAGCGGCAGCACCCTTATTGGTCTTAGGAAGGAACTGGTGAGTCCAGATGATTATACAGGTGACTGTCAAATGCCGAACCTTTTCGGGTAACATTGAAATTTACCCTTTGGCCAAAGCCCGTATTAACACTCCTTTCCTTTCTGGTACCTTTACTTGTGCAATACTTGACAACCCTTGTACTGACTTAATTTTGGGTTGCTTACCCCAATTAAAACAATGTACTAGCGATGGAATAGCTGCATGGGAAAGATTAAATGCAGCTAATGCAACAACTAGAGCAGACTCTATAAAACATCAAGACACACTACAAGATGAGAGATTACTGTTGCTATCACCAACTAGCACGGATGATACCACCAGACAAAAATTTATAAAACAGCAGAAAGCTGATCCTAGTGTGTCTCCATATTTAAAATTATTGACAGAAAGAGCCAAAGTGACAAAAAACGCATCATGGTTTTTTAGACTTAATAATGGCATTCTTACTAGGTATTATACAACTGGTAACCATGAGATTCAGCAAACGGTGTTACCTGTACAACACCGCTTAACTGTGCTAAAGATTGCACACGAGTCACCGTTTGCTGGTCACCTTGCATACGACAAAACCAGGGCCAGAATTCAGGCTCATTTTTATTGGCCAGGTTTTTGCAATGATATAAAATTATTTTGTCGTTCTTGTAATGTCTGTCAACAATTAGTACGTAAGGGTAAACATCCTACAGCTGAAGTACAACCTTCTACACTGGCTTCTATGCCATTTGAGAGTGTGGCGGTAGATATTGTTGGACCCCTGAATCAGGTGTCCAGCAAAGGAAATCGCTTCATATTAACGATGGTCGACCTATGTTCAAGGTGGGTTGAGGCAGTAGCTTTGAAATACATCAACTCCAAAGATGTTGCCAACGTATTTCTACACCTGTTCTCACGATTCGGATTTCCACGTACCATCTTATCCGATCGTGGAACTCAATTCATATCGGCTGCAACGCAAGCCCTTACAAAAATGTTAGGGATTAAACAACATTTTACAACAGCGTACCATCCAGCCAGCAATGGTATAATAGAAACAATTAACGGAGATCTTAAGCATATGCTGGCTAAGGTAACAGCAGAAAACCCAGCTGATTGGGATACACTGTTACCAACAGTGCTGTTCGCCTATCGGGAGATTCCAAATTCAAGCACGGGTTTCTCACCGTTTGAATTAGTATACGGGGCTAACCCACGTGGACCCCTAACCATTTACCATCAGGTAATAACTAATTCCATTGAAATTCCCACCCCAAAAACACCTTATGAAATGGTGACAGACACACGAGACAAAATCATGAAATCGTGTATTATAGCTAAGGCAGCTTTGGAGAGGAAGGGTAAAATCTACCGCCAATACGCAAACAAAGGTGCGAGAACAATTGATCTTGAACCAGATCAAGACATACGTTTGTTACTTCCAGAAAAACGAAATTTATTATTGAACTCATGGCAAGGGCCATTCAAGGTGGTACGTAAAATTTCAGATGTTGACTATGAAATATCGATAAACGGACACTTAAAGATATTCCATGTCAACATGTTGAAACCTTACTTTTCACGACAAGAGACAGAAGTAGAGACAGACGAACATAGTGCACCCACACCTAGTGATCAGACGACAGACGTACACAACGCAACTACACTAGTTAGCGAGACTGGCAAATCCGACGATATCCATACATCTAGTGAGAATACAGAATACGCACTTAGTACCACCACCGTACTGAATCAGGTAGACGACGACGGAATGGAACTACCTGTTCCCATTGTAGACAAGACCGCGACATTGGATAGCATACGGATAGAACAGGAACTAACAGACAGTCAACGACGACAATTAATAGAATTAGTGACAGAGTATAAAGACATATTTTCTGACATTCCAGGTAGGACGGACAGAATCTTGCACTCCATTCTTCTTTCGGACTCTAAGCCTATTAAATGCAGGCCGTACTCATTCCCACTTAGCTATAGGGAAAATCTAAATAAGGAAATTCTTAATTTAGAAGCTAGTGGGATCATTCAGAAGTCTACATCTGAGTACTCCTTTCCAATCGTCCTAGTTAAGAAAAAAGACTCCACAATTCGTCTGTGTGTGGACTATCGAAAACTTAACAACGTTACCAAGATCGACGCAGAGCCAATTCCTTCCTGTGAAGATCTTATTCTTGACATGTCCACCTCCAAAATCTTTTCTAAATTAGATCTTACTAAGGGATATTGGCAGGTCCCTATGCAGACTCAATCCATTCATCTTACTGCCTTTTCAACACCTTTAGGACTTTACGAGTGGCGTTTTCTTCCTTTCGGACTCCGAAACGCTCCTGCCACTTTCGTACGCTTAACTAGAGATCTACTTCATGGAGTGACGAATACAGTGACCTATATAGATGATATATGTGTCCATACAGATGACTGGACAACACACCTACTGAAACTAAGACATGTCTTTGATAGGTTGCGACTCTTCGGTCTCACTGTCAAACCGAGCAAAGTCGAATTGGGCCTAAAAGAAATTGATTTTTTGGGTCATGTCATTTCACAAGGTCAACTAAAGACTGACAATAGAATCATTACCAAAATTATGAACCTGACCATGCCTACCACAAAGAAGCAGGTCAGAAGCCTTTTGGGGTTAGTAAATTACTATAGCAAATTCATACCAAACTTAGCTGAAATTACAAGTGTATTTTCAAATGTTTTAAAAGCATCTGTAAAACTAGATGTCAAAGATGCATTATTAATTTCTGCATTGTCAAAATTGAAAATCCTGTTTAGTAATGTACCAATCCTCCGCTTGCCTAATCCTAGGCTCGTTTATTATCTTAGGACAGATGCCAGCAGAATCTCCATCGCTGCAGTGCTAGGCCAATTTTATTAGGGCATCTTCCATCCGATTTGCTACGTGAGCCGTAAGATCACACCTGCTGAGTCCAGATATTCCATCTCAGAGTTGGAAGCCCTAAGCGTCATCTATGCGGTGAGGAAGCTTCATCGATTTCTAGCGGGTGTTCACTTCGTTGTCCAGACTGACAACTCCCCAATCACGGTCATACAAAGTGGTGTGCATCGGAAGGACCGGATATACAGGTGGTCGCTAATACTACAAAACTATACGTTTAGTATAGAGCATATTAAGGGTAAGGACAACATTCTGGCTGATACCCTTAGTCGACCATCTGAGGTAGAAATACCGCAGATTCCGCATAAGAGTGTAGAGTAATAGATTATTAGTACATTAGAATATTCTATGAAAAATATTTTACAAATACATAGACGTTATGTGCTAAACTATGTACTAGGAACACCGAACTTTCATGTGTCCGTAGACATCAAAAGAAGAACTATGCTCCGATAACAAATATATCACCGTGTGAACTGGGACAGCTCATTACTAACTAAGCTCCATATGGGTTCCGGTGAATCATTTGTGTTAAGCAGAGAAAAACAGTGTCAGAACATTACATTAATCCAGACACGAAAATACTGGTCTACGACACAATCGAACTCTACAGGTGCAATACCCATAGGACACAAGTATGACTGTGGAAAGTGTTTAATATACCCAGGACAAGTGTGAATATATAGTATGCCAATGAAAGCTATTTCTGAACATTAGGGCAACGACTAACCTGAGGTATTTAAATACTATGTATATACAAACTTATTGTGATATGTATTACAACATTTAAATATAGTGATAAATTATAGGTAGATTAGGTCACTTTAATTTACATTTAGAGTTAGACAATATAATAGTTTTCATTTTTTTAAAATTAGTTTAGATAGGATTAATTAGATAGATCTGTAAGTTACCCACTTACTTACCTTAAAATTAGAATAGGATAGTAATTTAAACGTAATAACAGCTAATTATAAACTAGAATAAAAAGTTTAGAGAGTATTAGTACCATTTAGGGTTATTACATTTCACTTTGTTTCATTTTATTTCAGTTTTAGTACCATTTAGGTTTATTACATTTCACTTTGTTTCATTTTATTTCAGTTTTAGTACCATTTAGGTTTATTACATTTCACTTTGTTTCATGTCATTTGAGTTCATCCCATCTTAATGAACCATTCCATTTAACAAACGTGATCATGTAGTATTAGGATTAATGTACATCATTATCATAGGATAAAAAGATTATACAATTAAACATACATCATTTACACCATATAGAGTAAAAATATCAATCATATATTTTTCCATTTAAAAACATTAGTGATAATTTTGTTACATTTCACATTACCCATGTTAGAAAGGTACATAATTCATTACATGTCACATTACCCATTTCATAAAGGTACATAACTCATCTCACATCAATTTCATTTTAAATAGTTAGATTACGTCCCTTAAATTAGATGAACATTAGGATTAATGTGGCAAATTAAATTAAAATAGGTAACACATTAGATACATATTTATAGAACTAGTATGTCAGTATTTAGAGTATTATTTGAGTAGAATATAGTAGTTACTAATACCAGGGTACAAACCATCAACTCTTTTTCTTACATGTAAATATGTGTAAATACATGACTCGTGCAGCAATTTACGCACAGTCATTTAGCTCAACTTTGTCAAATTGAGCCAAAATTGTACAGTGTCACTCCAAGGTTTTTAAATAATTGTGAGGGTAAAAGATGTGTGACAGAAGTGAGGGTAAAAGACGTGTGATAGAAGTGTGAAAGTGAGAGCGAATGTAAATGATACAGGAGAGGGTGAGATCGGCGGAGTTTTTCTGCCGCTCAACGCTACTTTTTATTTTTTGTCTGCGTCAGGTGTTTGTTTTCGATTGTGAAAATGTGTTGTCATGAATGTGTTGTGTGTAGTTTAGTATAGATCTTAGAGAAAGTATTTTAAGTATCATAAGACGGAAACGTAGTCACAAGTTAGTGTTATACACTTGTTTGTGGCCGCATTTAACCGAATTATGGCACTTGAAAACTAACTTACATACACATGATAGTTAGATACACATGTTAGAAGTTAGATTATACTATTAGTTAGATGCAAACACGCAAACAACCAGAAAAACAAACATATAAATTGCATACATTTTTTGTAGATCAAAGGGAGATAACTCCGGGTCAGGGGACGTAATAGACAACGAAACACTAACTTAACAGTGAAAGATAACTTTACACGCGGAAGCGAGATAGGTAAAGCCTGTCGCACACAGCTTGTGTAATGGTTGTTTAATATTATATGGGGGACATGAAGCAATTCATGTGTTGACCCTAAGAAAGTCAACTTTGTATGGGTAGTGAGTTAATTTACTATTTGAGGGCAGGTCTTATAAGACAACGGTCCGGTTCAGACATACCTCTAAATAATATAATATTGCGACTGAGAAGAGGGCTCACGCCAACCAGACAAGTTTGTGGCGATTGCCAGTAGCCAAGTAAAGTGATACTACATTGTGACAATAGCCAGTAGAAGTCTATTAAGTTACCCAAAGCCAGGTTATCAGCAGTCTTTGACAAAAATTAGATACACTAATTTTTTACAAACCTCTTGCGTCACAACCAATGAGTCAAAGTTGATGACGCAACACAGGAGGGGAGGGTGTGTATCAAAGACTGGAACGTATAGGAAAGAGGTCTACCGCAAGATAGAAGACCACCGGGAAGAGTGGTCAACCTCAAGTAGATTAGAGGTAACATAGTGCCCCGATATAAGGGCAGGGTAGGTGATAGAAAGGGGGACTATTAACTAGTTCTCTCATGAGACACGGAGGCAGCGACCAGATAGTTAGTACTCTGGTCACGACAGAATCACGCCTACGTGATAGCCACGGAGAAGAGTGCCACTCAATAGGAGAACGGCTGCTACAAGCGTGCTGAGTGTACCCGCACGCAAAAAGCCGAAGGACGCAACAAGGTCCTTCCGCGTGCTGTGTAGCGACGCGTGTAGGAAAGTCAGACTGGGGACTGACTTCGTAGAGAGCAGATCGTTTAGTGTCGATAGGAGTTTTTTGTAGCCAATTAGATAGAGATTAGCAATAGGGTTTAGGAAACTAGAGATAGGCAATTCTGTGGCTTTGTGTGTGATTTGATAGCGACTGTTTTGTAAATGTAAAGAGCCAACGTCAATAAAATGTACCATTCATTTCCTCTCACACGACTTGCAAGTTTCTTGTGTGGTGTGGGAGAAGTAATCCTATGATGCCTGACACTTTGGTTGTTGACAATGGCCGATCCCCAGGGAGATAATTGGTCCAAAGTTGTGATAGTGTCTGGGTTTCATATACAATGGGAAGGACTTAAAACCTGGCCACTTAAAGCCACCTTAGCTTACTGGGTACTTAAAGGGCTCATTCAATTTGTTTATATACGGTGGTGCATATTTTTCTTTTGATACATATCATTACCATATAACATCATTTTAAAACTTGAGATACCGCCTTGGTTTAAAGGCTGCTACACGCACGCACGCACGCGCGCGCGCGCACACACACACACACACACAAACACATACACACACTCATACACATGCGCGTGTGAATTCATGCGCCACACATACACGCACACACACCTGCATCCACACACAGACGCATACATATGTTACTGCCAACGGCACAGACCCCCATCCACAATATATTTCATGTTGCACATTCAAATATAATAATGGGACAATTAATAATAATAGTAGCAGTAATAATAATAGTATTAATAATAATAATAATAATAACAATAATAATAATAATAATAATAATAATAATAATAATAATATAATTGTAAGATTATTAATACCATCAATAAACACATTTACAGTTGTAGTATCCTTTGTTTAAAACAAGTTATTTGCTTCTTCTGTAATATGTGCTTTCTTCAGCCAAATCTCTTACGAGATTTGCGCTTGTGGGGCTAAGATTAGAATGTTTGCGACGTTTTGTTGATAAAGTTGTTGGACAATTTCTTTGTTGATTGTTACGTAATTGTATAGTGCTTTGTTTCTTAATGTCCATATAAGATTTCTGTACTCTGCCAATAGAACAAGTAGCTTTGTGTGGATGTCTTGTGTGGAGTAAGGAATGGAATTTATCATGATTGCTTTGTAAACATCTGTTCTTTGTTTCGCATGAGTGTTTAGGATGTTTTGTAGGAGATTTCTTGTTGGCATGATTGTGTTGCATTCGTAATAGATGTGCTCTTCTGATTATTGGATGTTCCGTCTACAAAGCTGACACTGTAGTATTTGTTTAGTTATGTTTGCTGTTCTCTCTGTTGTTGGGGTCATGCTGTAAACAAAAGCCTATATGTAATATCCTTTGCTTTTGGAGTAATCTGCTTGTTATGAATATTAGAGAAAATTTAGGGGTAAACTTTTATGAAATATCTATGTCCTCTTTTAATTCTGAGATATACTGGAGTTGCTTGTAATTTAACTAAATGCCTGTAGATTGTATGTGTTTTCTTGTGTAGTAATTTTTTTTTGTCCTTTAATGTCTGAAATACATGTTTTGTAGAACGTTGGGAGAGAGCCAAAGTAATGCGAGGATGTATTCCTAATAGGTTTTAAATAAGATAGCCTAATTCCAATGTAATAGTGTGCTTAAGGGTGTTTTTCTGGGTGATGTAGGATTTCACCTACGTGTTTGATCCTAAGTGCTTGTATTTTGGTTGTTACGTCTTGGAGGGCGATACCTCCATCTTTTTTGTCTTGCATGAGTGTAGTATGTTTGATACTGTAGATGGTGCTGCCAAACACAAAGCGTCTAATCTCTTTGTTTATGTTTGTGACAGTCTGGCGTGGGGGATCTAGGACTGTGCACAGATATGGTATTTTTTGGAATTATATATGTATTAACAATGGTACTTCTACCAAATATGGTGGTTGTTTTGTATTTGTACCTCTGTAACATATCTGTTATTTTCTTCTCTAGATTTTGCCAAGTGTCTTTGTGTGTCTGGCTTGGTTGACATGGGAAGACTATTCCGTACAATTTTATAAGATTGTTTGATGTTAAGTCAACTGGAAAATCCGCCTCATTTTTCCATTTGCCTAAGCCCATTATAGTAGATTTTTGGACGTTTAATTTTGCCCCACTCCCTTTGCCGAAAAACGAGAACGTTTCCAAAATGATCCCTACAGATTTTTCAGTTGTCGGAAAGAAAATGGTATCGTCCGCATAAGCACGCAGCTTTTGTTCACCCTTCCCTGGTATGAACGTACCCCTGACATTGTCGTCCTGTCGTATCTTTTCTAGAAGTGGCTCTAGAGTGACAACGTACAGTAATGGGGACAAGGGTCATCCCTGTCTCACTGACCTAGTCAACCTTAAAGAATTGGTTAGGGGATGGTTTAATAGAATCCGACTTTCCGGTTTCAAATATAAAATTTTCACCCATGTCCGAAAATAATCTCCCACGTTGCAGTGTGAGAGAGTTTTGTGAATGTATGAGTGAGATATTCTGTCGAATGCTTTTTCTTGATCTAAAGAGAGAATTTAGGACTGACAGTTTTTCAGATGTGTGTAGTTGATGATGTCCCTTATGAAGTGTGTGTGTTGCTGGATATTCCGGTGTTGTACATTACATTGCTGGTCTTCATGAATGAGAGATTCCATTACTGGTTTCAATTTATTTGTCAAAGCCTTTGTTAAAATCTTGTAGTCTACATTTAAAAGCGAGATAGGTCTGTAACTCTTTAAAAGTGTCTTGTCAGTGTTCTCCTTCGGAATAAGAGTGATGTAAGACGTGTTGAAACTGGATGGGAGTTCATGTTTGTGGAAAGATTAAGAGAATACTGCTAGTAAAAGGTGTCGTGGATCATATTTATTGTGTCGCCCCTGGAGTAAGGGGAATCAACACCCACATTATATTTAACCCCATATCATTATTCTTGAGAATCCACCAGATTCCGTCCACAACACTCCCTCAGTCCTTGGATACCTCTTTCTCTCTCACTCACCACTGGATCATGCCCCCTCTCACACTTCCCCAAAACAACATACTCAACAACTCTAGCTTCTAAAAATTAATAACAAATTAATTTAATAAAGAAAAGTGTATGTATGTGAGGAAGTGTATGTGTAGAATGTATGTCGTATACTCTAGTGTATCTGCAGACTCAGACCGAACAGCTCTGGTGTACAGCCCGATCATCCCGGTAAGGATCACACCACATCATCATTCAGTACACGATAACCTCACCAAATGATGTGTCCCTCCTGCTAGATGTTGACTTCCTCCGGTAGCTGTTTTGTAACTGAAATACCTGGTCACAGCCTGACACTGATCCAGAATAGATCACACACAGCGTTATTACATGTCCCTATTGTTCTGAGACTTATAACATCCTCGCCCAGTGAGAACACGAAAACACTGTTCCTTGAAATAAACGTAATTCATTTCAAAAGTTTCTACTGTTCACAAGGATACTGGTATTGTTTACAGTCTCACAGGAATTTAATAATTTCCTAAATAGTTCCTAATGTTCTTTTCCCCTGTGATGTGGTAAAACAGTACCTATTGGTCTTTTCACCTGTCGTGTGAAAACATAATACTTACTGGTCTTTTCCCATGTGGTGTGGAAATCACAAGACTATAGTTCTGTTCACGTGTGATGTTTGAAACATTAATCTCACGATTGTTCCTTCTCTAAATGATGCGGAAAAAACAATCTCTAGTGTTCTGCAAACGTGTGATGTTTGATAAATACTCTCACAATTGTTCCTTTAGACCCCTTTCATCATGGGCCCAGTACAAAAGCTGCTGAATAACTGCCTGCACTAAGGTCTCCATTCTAGTAAGCATTTAGGTTTTAGCTTCACTGAGTAACCTGAGTAACTTGAGTACTTTGAGTAACGTGAATAGCCTGAGTGACTTGAGTATACTGAGTAACTTGAGTATCCTCAGTGACTTGAGTGACCTGAGGGAACCTGTAAAAGAGAGAACAACACACTCGGTGAGAGCACCTGTCCCTGACCTCCATTAGATGAGTGTAGGCCGATGGCCTCACTCAGATACATGACAGTGAACCAACTCTGTCATGGGCAGAGGAGCTCATCACCTCGGTCTGAGGTGGGTTAAGACCAGGACAGAGCAAAATGTAAATTGTAGAACCCCAGTAGACCTCACTGGAAGATCTCACCATTGGACATTCTCCCTATCCCCCTATCCTCAATCTCTCCAAATATCATCCCATTTCATTATTCCCCACCAGCGGAGCCACTTGACTTCTCACACTAGTTAATCTTAACAATGCGACTGCCTACTGTCGCTGATATTCCTTGACTACCTAACCACAACGCAACAACACTATGATAGAGTTATAAACTATGTCTATCACTAAGCTATTCCACATTATTTACAGCTAGATGCAATCCCTCAAATACCTTATGCCATCTTGACTCAATCTCTGAATCGAATTCACAATTTGCCATAAAAGACACATGTTAAGCGAAACAGAACACATGCGATTCTATTCAACACTAAAATCGAGCCAGCTAACACTTCTGTCTAGTTCAAGTCCATTCTTTACACTGCCAGCAAAAGAATTTATGTTTTCTCCCAACCAGGAATTGTCCTAATGACGTCATTCATGTCAACAGCAGATGTTCGTAGGGGCAGACAATCCTCCCCTAACTTCACAGGCATTTTTATCTCCCCTTTCTTCAACCAAGGTAACTGTCTGTTCCTCTCGAACGCCGACCCATCAAACAATGCCGATAGATTCTTCGTTTCCTAGGGAACCTTCACAGACTGGCGGTTCCCTTGTTCCAACGTGAATGTTTCTGTACTAGTTACAAACAATTGCGGTCTTGAAAACATGCTGTCTCTGTTAGTTTTTTCATCTTATCGTTAAATTACAGTGCGTTGGTGACAAAAGGGGACCTAGAAGAGGAAAGAAAACCTGATAGAATTCAGCGGTAATACCGTCAGGGCCAGGCGATTTGCCCTTCTGCATTCCGTGGACCGCTTTTGTTATATCTTGTAATGTTAATTCAGTATCTAGTGTTAGTTAAAACTACTTTTTTTTTTAAAAGTGTCAATGTGTCTTTTATTATTAAGGGTCAAACACTGTGACAGCTGCCTGGGAAGCAGGAGTCAATGCCACAGAGAGGACACATCCAGCAGCCAGACTGCTTTTTATCGGGCTGTATGTCAGGCTGTCTCTGTGGCTAAGGGCTTGCGAACGCGGTTTGTGAGCCCGTATACCCGGGTTCGAAACACAGCGGTGCTGATTTTTTCGAGAAAGGTATAGGAGCCGGTCGTTCAGAAAGCAATGGCAAACTACTGAACGTAAAATTTGCCCAGGAATCACGAACAGCGAAAATGCTGGGGTTGACTGCTACGTCCTGTGAAGGACATGCAACTTAATTTTTATTTTTAAATGGCAGGACTGCTGAAGTACCACCATAGCCTCCGATAAAATAAGCAGCATTATGGAGAGCCTGAACTGCATGTCTACTGGGTATGAAAACAGACGTGCCAACAGTACCATCAACTGTAACAATAGCATAAGTGGTTTTTATCTCCACTTTCACTACATGACGTTGACCATCACAGAGAGATGCTGATTTGAATAAAACTAGCATCAACGGCTCTGTCACCCCGGTATATGATGGATGTATGTGCAGACTTATCTGTTGTTTTGTCATATCAACGGCTACCGGAAATGTGACATGGGCTCGCGGCTCTTAATACTTCACTTCTAGTAGTTCTGATTTCATTCGGCAGAGGCCGAGCCAATTTAGGACACGGAAACGAAATGTGACACTGCCCCCAAGAAAGAAAAAAAAATTAAAGTTAAAACTACGTTGTGAAGAGAAACAGTAGGTTTAGGTTTTTCACAGTCTAACAATTATCATTGTTGTAATTTTAGGAAAAAGACTGAGTGGAAATTATGATGTAAAATTCTATATGCGTTGAATATTATTATAAATAATTAAGCTTAATAACATATAAAAGTGATTTATTCTTAGAAAATTAACAGAAAAATAATAATGTAAATTAAATATAGTCAACTGAAATATTGTGCTTACAGACTTTTGTTAATAATCATTAATGTATAAGAAAGTAATAAGAAACGAGTTATATCCCTTCGGCAACCATCTTAACCACTTATTTGCATGTACCTAACATTTTGTTTATATCATGTTGGTATTTTCTCTTTAATGCTCAGGAGCCCAGGTACAAGGGACACTTAGGTTCAGGGCCTTAGGTCTGGTAGGGTTAAAAACTTGTTGAGAATGTGATCTCTTGTTCCTCTTCCTTGTCTAAATCCAGCTTGAACCACGTTAATCTCTTCTTCCATTTTCTTACGAAGTCTTCCCATTATGATCTTTGGTAAAATTTTACTTACATGACTGACCAGGGCAACAGTTCTATAGTTAGTGCATAATTTTAGGTTCCCCTTTTTGGCATTGGAATGAAGATAGTTCTTCTTCTTCTTTCGTTCGCCTGAAAGATGTTTATAGCTGCAATGTTGTCTCTTGCATGAATCTAACAGTCTTTATTAGTTCACTGAGCGGTCCATAGAGTTTATCTTCCACTGTTGTCTCTCTAGGCCAGAAGGTTCGCCTGGATATGTTGTAGTTTGGGCAATCCTGGAGTATGTGCTCTGCGGTCTGCGACGCCAAACCACATGTGCACATGGCTGAGTCACCAATCTTGAATTTTGTACACATTTGGTTGCGTAATCTATTGTGTCCTGTTCTGAGGCGCAGAAGAATGACCTGTTCTGGTCTGTCCATAACGTGGCAGTCGTCTTGAGTAAGGTTTGATGGCCTTCTGACTGATTTGATCATTCTTTTCTTTTGGTGGTATGTAATGGGTACATCAGGTTGTTCTTCTTTTGCTCCTTCCTTAGCCAATTGATCAGCTCTGTCGTTTCCGGGGACTCCACAGTGGGATGTTATCCACTGTATGGTGACCTATAGCTGACTGCTAAGTTCAGAAAGTAGTGTCTTTAGAACTGGCAATTTCCCAGACAGGAGCGCCTCTATTACGGATTTTGCATCTATCAATATCACCACAGGTTGTGTACCATGGCTGGTATTTTGTAATTTCTCTGTGACTATCTTGATTGCCTCAATTTCAGCATCATAGTTATGGCAGTACTTTCCTGTTGGAACTCTGGCCGTGTCTCTAGTATTATTTGGGTATTTTATGTACACTCCCGCTCCTCCATTTCGAACAGCATTTTGTGCTGACCCATCTGTGTAGACTCGGATCCAGAGGTCCTGTGGGTATTCGTCATCAAGGAAGCTTAGAGTGGCTGTTCTGCGCTGTACTCTGTTTTGTTCTTCCTTGTCAAATATTCCTCTCACTTTTGTCTGGATTTGTAGCGATAGTCTATGTTTATCTTTCCACGGGGTTCGCTCTGGAATAGTTGTTAGGAGGATACCAACTGTGGGAAGATCGATGGTTTCTCTGCAGAGTTGTTTGGCCTGGTGGATGAAACTACTTCTTTTCAACCTCCCCATAGCTAAGTTTTCTTCATAGGGTGGCCTGGCAAGCTGAGAAACTTTTCTGCTTGTATTAGTGTTTTTGTATCTCTGCGTTCTCTTAGAGCTTGTGTCCTCCCCATTTTTTCCATTGCTACTGTAGGGGTTGATCTCATCCCTGCTGTAATGACTCTAAGAGCTTGATTTTGCACCTTGTCCAGCTCCTGTAATGTGGTTTTTGATGCTGAACACCACGCACTTGACCCGTATTCCAAGTGTGGTCGTATGCTCTGTTGATAAACTTTGCTAAGTATTTTCCACTTAGCTTTCTCAGGGTGGCTATTTTCCTTCTGGCGTTTGATTCTGCTTTTTTTTATGTGTTTTCTCCATGTCAGCCTGTCGTCGAATGCTTTCTTCTCCTCCCGCTTTAATTAGTTCAGCTGGTATCTCATCACATCCAGGTGATTTACCATTCTTCAGGTTCTTTACTGCCCATGCAATTTCATATAATGAGGGTTCAGGTTCTGTCTCTGCTGTCAGTGGCTCATGAATCTCATTCATATCCTCACTGTCATTCAGGTCTGGTAGGGTTAAACACATGTTGAATATGTGATCTCTTGTTCCTCTTCCTTGTCTAAATCCAGCTTGAACCACGTTAATCTCTTCTTCTATTTTCTTACGAAGTCTTCCCATTATGATCTTTAGTAAAATGTTACTTGCAGGACTGAACAGGCAACAGTTGTATAGTTGGTGCATAACTTTAGGTTCTCCTTTTTTTTTTGGTATTGGAATGAAGATAGTTCTCTTCCAATCTTTTGGCCATATACCATATTTCCATATCTTTTTACATAATGCGTGATAGATGTGTATGCTTTCTTCTCCTCCCGCTTTAATTAGTTCAGCTGGTATCTCATCACATCCAGGTGATTTACCATTCTTCAGGTTCTTTATTGCCCATGCAATTTCATCTAACGAGGGTTCAGGTTCTGCCTCTGCTGTCATTGGCTCATGTATCTCATTCATATCCTCACTGTCATTCATATCATACAATCCACTGCAGTACTCCTGCCATCCTTCTAGACTTTGCCTAGATTCTGTAAAGGTATTTCCTATCTTGTCACAGATAACATTCAATTGAGGTTGAACATTTCTTGTCAAATAAAGGATATGCGAAAAAAAAAGAAATTATGTGTATTTACTTTCTCTAACTCATTATTAGTTATCTTGATTTTCGTCTTTTCATTCTTCTCATCTCGTTCTTCTGCCTTTATAATATATTCACTGTAATGTCTTCCCCGTGACAATATGTTGTGTTTTGTGTGTGTGTTTTTTGCTGATGAATGCTAGTCGCCGAAACGTCCTGTATTTCCTGTAACTGTGTTCTGTAAAGCTATTGTTATGTTATATTGAGTCACTCGGTGCGTTTCTACAGTTTTACTGCAGTCCCACCAGTGTTTTTCTACAGCTTTACTGCCGTCCCACCAGTGCGTTTCTACAGCTTTACTGCCAGTGTGTTTCTACAGCTTTACTGCAGTCCCACTAGTGTGTTTCTACATGCAGTCCCACCAGTGTGTTTCTACAGCTTTACTGCCGTCCCACCAGTGTGTTTCTACAACTTTACTGCAGTCCCACCAGTGTGTTTCTACAGCTTTACTGCCGTCCCACCAGTGTGTTTCTACAGCTTTACTGCCGTCCCACCAGGGTGTTTCTACAGCTTTACTACAGTCCCACCAGTGTGTTTCTACAGCTTTACTGCCGTCCCACCAGTGTGTTTCTACAGCTTTACTGCCGTCCCACCAGTGTGTTTCTACAGCTTTACTGCCGTCCCACCAGTGTGTTTCTACAACTTTACTGCAGTCCCACCAGTGTGTTTCTACAGCTTTACTGCCGTCCCACCAGTGTGTTTCTACAGCTTTACTGCCGTCCCACCAGGGTGTTTTTACAGCTTTACTACAGTCCCACCAGTGTGTTTCTACAGCTTTACTGCCGTCCCACCAGTGTGTTTCTACAGCTTTACTGCAGTCCCACCAGTGTGTTTCTACAGCTTTACTGCAGTCCCACCAGTGTGTTTCTACAGCTTTACTGCAGTCCCACCAGTGTGTTTCTACAGCTTTACTGCAGTCCCACCAATCTCATTTCTGTGGTCCTCCTGGAGGTACTACTTCGGGGCCGAGTGGAGACAAAACTAGCTTCGATAGATCTCATCTCATCTCATCTCATCTCATCTCATCTCATCTCATCTCACTATGTTCCTCTTGTACCTTGCGGTGTTGAGGTGAAGTATAAACATCGTGAGAGTGCCCGATTATAGGCTTCATGTATCGATAGTCCCATGAACTCTGTTATACCCTGCGTCCATTGTTTACGTGGTCGGCCTCTTCCTCTGCTTCCATCTGGTCTGTACATCATTGCTTGTTGTGGTATACTGTTAGTTGGTACCTACTTGCATGGTCAAACCATTTGACTTGCTGCCTTCTAATAAAATAAAGCGCAACTATAACCCCCCACTTTAGTCCCGATTTCTTCATTTTTGACCTGTAGGAATCTCATTTCTGTTGTGATTTTTCTTTTCTCTTTTTCTGTCATTGTCCAGGTTTGGCATTGGTAATATAGAGCTGGTAGGAAGATTGTGTTGTAAAGTGCTATCTTAGTAGTTATTGTTACATGTTTGTTCTTTAGTATTGATGTCATTTGTGAAGTGAGTTGGTTTGCCTTATCGCATCTATTTTCGGTCTCTTCTTCTGATTTGCCATTTGATGATATTATACTTCCTAGGTACTTGAAACTCTTTACATGTTTCAAGCGATGTTCGTTTAGGTGAATTGTTGTTGTTTTTCTGTAGTTATAGTTATTGCCGGTCTTCCTGGCCAAGGAGTTAACGTCGTTGTTCGTAATCCCGTATATCGACGTGGGAAAACAGCTGCGCGAGATTCGGTAGCGGATCGCGCCGCGCTAGTAAATTACGAGGGTATGGGAGCCTGTCGTTCAGAAAACAATGGCAAATTAAATGTGTTGTTGTTGTTGTTTTTTTTTGTTTTTTTTGGCATATCCTTTACAGGACATCGCTGTCAACATCAGCATCTTTCAGCTGATTGTTGATTTCTTGGCAAGATTACGCTCAGTAGTTTGCCATTGCTTTCTGAGCGGCCGGCTCATATACCCTGTAAGTTACCGACGCAATTCGAACGAGTGCTGATTCTCACCGTCGTCACGTTACTTACGAGAGTATACGAGATTGCGGAGAAAAGTCGCTAACCTCTAGGCCAGGAAATGCAAACTACTGAACGTAAAAACGTGCCTAGTAGATCAACAACAGCTTTAAACATGCTTGTGTTGACTGCAACGTCCTGTAAGGGGTATGCAGCATACAAAAATAAGTTATAGTCATTACTTCTAGTTTGCTTATACTAATGTTCATGTTATGTTCCCTACACATTTCGTTTAGAATGAGTTGAAATTATGATGTAAAATTCTATATATGTTGAATATTATTATCAATAATTAAGCTTAATGACATATAAAAGTGGTTTATTCTTAGAAAATTAACAGAAAAATAGTAATATAAATTAAATATAGTCAACTGAAATATTGTGCTTACAGACTTTTGTTAATAATCAATTATGTATAAGAAAGTAATAAGAAACGAGTTATCGCCCTTCGGCAACCATCTTATTTTAACAACTTATTTGCATGTAACTAACATTTTTCTATATCATGTTGGTATTTCCTCTTTAATGCTCAGAAGCCCAGGTACAAGGGACAGTTAGGTTCAGGGCCTCAGGTCTGGTAGGGTTAAACACATGTTGAGTATGTGATCTCGTGTTCCTCTTCCTTGTCTAAATCCAGCTTGAACCACGTTAATCTCTTCTTCCATTTTCTTACGAAGTCTTCCCATTATGATCTTTGGTAACATTTTACTTACATGACTGATCAGGGCAACAGTTCTATAGTTGGTGCATAATTTTAGGTTCCCCTATTTTGGTATTGGAATGAAGATAGTTCTCTTCCAATATTTTGGCCATATACCATATTTCCATATCTTTTTACATAATGCGTGATAGATTTGTATGCTTTCTTCTCCTTCCGCTTTAATTAGTTCAGCTGGTATCTCATCACATCCAGGTGATTTACCATTCTTCAGGTTCTTTATAGCCCGTGCAATTTCATCTAATGAAGGTTCAGGTTCTGTCTCTGCTGTCAGTGGCTCATGAATCTCATTCATATCCTCACTGTCATTCATATCATACAATCCACTGCAGTACTCCTGCCATCCTTCTAGACTTTGCTTAGATTCTGTAAAGGTATTTCCTATCTTGTCACAGATAACATTCAATTGAGGTTGAACATTTCTTGTCAAATAAAGGATAAGCGGGAAAAAAAACTATGTGTATTTACTTAACTCATTATAAGTTATCTTTTTTTCCGTCTTTTCATTCTTCTCATCTCGTTCTTCTGCCTTTATAATATATTCACTGTAGTGTCTTCCCCGTGATAATATGTTGTGTTGTGTGTGTATTTGTTTGCTGATGAAGGCTAGTCGCCGAAACGTCCTGTATTTCCTATAACTGTGTTCTGTAAAGTTTTGTTATGTTATATTGAGTCGAGTAAGATCATAGTCTGCTCTTGCAAAAGATAAATGCTGAAGACGGAGGCAGCAAGCCAGGAGCACCACAGACATCAGGCTGCCACGCAATAACGCATAATGAAATATGTCGACTACTACTACATGTTATGGTGCTCGCCCTGCTTTGGACCCCCAGGCAGGTGCAGTGCCGGGCCTTATGCCTCGTAAGGGTCTAACCACGGCTACTGGAGGTCCTTCTCAGATGGCCTGCGGAGCCAGGGGGTGTGACAATAGAGCGTCTGGCAGTACCAAACAAAGACCTAGACAACATTGCATTTATAGACATATTTCAAGCAAACGAAAGAAGAATAAGAAGTTATATTGAGTCACTCAGTGTGTTTCTACAGCTTTACTGCTGTCTCACCAGTGTGTTTCTACAGCTTTATTGCCGTCCCACCAGTGTGTTTCTACAACTTTACTGCCGTCCCACCAGTGTGTTTCTACAGCTTTACTGCTGTCTCACCAGTGTGTTTCTACAGCTTTACTACAGTCCCACCAGTGTGTTTCTACAGCTTTACTGCAGTCCCACCAGTGTGTTTCTACAGCTTTACTGCAGTCCCACCAGTGTGTTTCTACAGCTTTACTACAGTCCCACCAGTGTGTTTCTACAGCTTTACTGCCGTCCCACCAGTGTGTTTCTACAGCTTTACTGTCGTCCCACCAGTGTGTTTCTACAGTTTTACTTCCGTCCCACCAGTGTGTTTCTACAGCTTTACTGCAGTCCCACCAGTGTGTTTCTACAGCTTTACTGCTGTCCCACCAGTGCGCTTCAACAGCTTTACTGCATTCCCACCAGTTTGTTTGTACAGCTTTACTGCTGTCCCAACAGTGTGTTTCTACAGCTTTACTGCTGTCCCACCAGTGTGTTTCTACAACTTTACTTCCGTCCCACCAGTGTATTTCTACAGCTTTACTGCAGTCCCACCAGTGTGTTTCTACAGCTTTACTGCTGTCCCACCAGTGCGCTTCAACAGCTTTACTGCAGTCCCACCAGTGTGTTTCTACAGCTTTACTGCTGTCCCACCAGTGTGTTTCTACAGCTTTACTGCTGTCCCAACAGTGTGTTTCTACAGCTTTACTACAGTCCCACCAGTGTGTTTCTACAGCTTTACTACAGTCCCACCAGTGTGTTTCTACAGCTTTACTGCAGTCCCACCAGTGTGTTTCTACAGCTTTACTGCAGTCCCACCAGTGTGTTTCTACAGCTTTACTGCAGTCCCACCAGTGTGTTTCTACAGCTTTACTGCAGTCCCACCAGTGTGTTTCTACAGCTTTACTGCAGTCCCACCAGGGTGTTTCTACAGCTTTACTGCAGTCCCACTAGTGTGTTTCTACATGCAGTCCCACCAGTGTGTTTCTACAGCTTTACTGCCGTCCCACCAGTGTGTTACTACAACTTTACTGCAGTCCCACCAGTGTGTTTCTACAGCTTTACTGCCGTCCCACCAGTGTGTTTCTACAGCTTTACTGCCATCCCACCAGGGTGTTTCTACAGCTTTACTACAGTCCCACCAGTGTGTTTCTACAGCTTTACTGCCGTCCCACCAGTGTGTTTCTACAGCTTTACTGCCGTCCCACCAGTGTGTTTCTACAACTTTACTGCAGTCCCACCAGTGTGTTTCTACAGCTTTACTGCCGTCCCACCAGTGTGTTTCTACAGCTTTACTGCCGTCCCACCAGGGTGTTTCTACAGCTTTACTACAGTCCCACCAGTGTGTTTCTACAGCTTTACTGCCGTCCCACCAGTGTGTTTCTACAGCTTTACTGCAGTCCCACCAGTGTGTTTCTACAGCTTTACTGCAGTCCCACCAGTGTGTTTCTACAGCTTTACTGCAGTCCCACCAGTGTGTTTCTACAGCTTTACTGCAGTCCCACCAATCTCATTTCTGTGGTCCTCCTGGAGGTACTACTTCGGGGCCGAGTGGAGACAAAACTAGCTTCGATAGATCTCATCTCATCTCATCTCATCTCATCTCATCTCATCTCACTATGTTCCTCTTGTACCTTGCGGTGTTGAGGTGAAGTATAAACATCGTGAGAGTGCCCGATTATAGGCTTCATGTATCGATAGTCCCATGAACTCTGTTATACCCTGCGTCCATTGTTTACGTGGTCGGCCTCTTCCTCTGCTTCCATCTGGTCTGTACATCATTGCTTGTTGTGGTATACAGTTAGTTGGTACCTACTTGCATGGTCAAACCATTTGACTTGCTGCCTTCTAATAAAATAAAGCGCAACTATAACCCCCCACTTTAGTCCCGATTTCTTCATTTTTGACCTGTAGGAATCTCATTTCTGTTGTGATTTTTCTTTTCTCTTTTTCTGTCATTGTCCAGGTTTGGCATTGGTAATATAGAGCTGGTAGGAAGATTGTGTTGTAAAGTGCTATCTTAGTAGTTATTGTTACATGTTTGTTCTTTAGTATTGATGTCATTTGTGAAGTGAGTTGGTTTGCCTTATCGCATCTATTTTCGGTCTCTTCTTCTGATTTGCCATTTGATGATATTATACTTCCTAGGTACTTGAAACTCTTTACATGTTTCAAGCGATGTTCTTTTAGGTGAATTGTTGTTGTTTTTCTGTAGTTATAGTTATTGCCGGTCTTCCTGGCCAAGGAGTTAACGTCGTTGTTCGTAATCCCGTATATCGACGTGGGAAAACAGCTGCGCGAGATTCGGTAGCGGATCGCGCCGCGCTAGTAAATTACGAGGGTATGGGAGCCTGTCGTTCAGAAAACAATGGCAAATTAAATGTGTTGTTGTTGTTGTTTTTTTTTGTTTTTTTTGGCATATCCTTTACAGGACATCGCTGTCAACATCAGCATCTTTCAGCTGATTGTTGATTTCTTGGCAAGATTACGCTCAGTAGTTTGCCATTGCTTTCTGAGCGGCCGGCTCATATACCCTGTAAGTTACCGACGCAATTCGAACGAGTGCTGATTCTCACCGTCGTCACGTTACTTACGAGAGTATACGAGATTGCGGAGAAAAGTCGCTAACCTCTAGGCCAGGAAATGCAAACTACTGAACGTAAAAACGTGCCTAGTAGATCAACAACAGCTTTAAACATGCTTGTGTTGACTGCAACGTCCTGTAAGGGGTATGCAGCATACAAAAATAAGTTATAGTCATTACTTCTAGTTTGCTTGCGCTAATGTTCATGTTATGTTCCCTACACATTTCGTTTAGAATGAGTTGAAATTATGATGTAAAATTCTATATATGTTGAATATTATTATCAATAATTAAGCTTAATGACATATAAAAGTGGTTTATTCTTAGAAAATTAACAGAAAAATAGTAATATAAATTAAATATAGTCAACTGAAATATTGTGCTTACAGACTTTTGTTAATAATCAATAATGTATAAGAAAGTAATAAGAAACGAGTTATCACCCTTCGGCAACCATCTTATTTTAACAACTTATTTGCATGTAACTAACATTTTTCTATATCATGTTGGTATTTCCTCTTTAATGCTCAGAAGCCCAGGTACAAAGGACAGTTAGGTTCAGGGCCTCAGGTCTGGTAGGGTTAAACACATGTTGAGTATGTGATCTCGTGTTCCTCTTCCTTGTCTAAATCCAGCTTGAACCACGTTAATCTCTTCTTCCATTTTCTTACGAAGTCTTCCCATTATGATCTTTGGTAACATTTTACTTACATGACTGATCAGGGCAACAGTTCTATAGTTGGTGCATAATTTTAGGTTCCCCTATTTTGGTATTGGAATGAAGATAGTTCTCTTCCAATATTTTGGCCATATACCATATTTCCATATCTTTTTACATAATGCGTGATAGATTTGTATGCTTTCTTCTCCTTCCGCTTTAATTAGTTCAGCTGGTATCTCATCACATCCAGGTGATTTACCATTCTTCAGGTTCTTTATAGCCCGTGCAATTTCATCTAATGAAGGTTCAGGTTCTGTCTCTGCTGTCAGTGGCTCATGAATCTCATTCATATCCTCACTGTCATTCATATCATACAATCCACTGCAGTACTCCTGCCATCCTTCTAGACTTTGCTTAGATTCTGTAAAGGTATTTCCTATCTTGTCACAGATAACATTCAATTGAGGTTGAACATTTCTTGTCAAATAAAGGATAAGCGGGAAAAAAAACTATGTGTATTTACTTAACTCATTATAAGTTATCTTTTTTTCCGTCTTTTCATTCTTCTCATCTCGTTCTTCTGCCTTTATAATATATTCACTGTAGTGTCTTCCCCGTGATAATATGTTGTGTTGTGTGTGTATTTGTTTGCTGATGAAGGCTAGTCGCCGAAACGTCCTGTATTTCCTATAACTGTGTTCTGTAAAGTTTTGTTATGTTATATTGAGTCGAGTAAGATCATAGTCTGCTCTTGCAAAAGATAAATGCTGAAGACGGAGGCAGCAAGCCAGGAGCACCACAGACATCAGGCTGCCACGCAATAACGCATAATGAAATATGTCGACTACTACTACATGTTATGGTGCTCGCCCTGCTTTGGACCCCCAGGCAGGTGCAGTGCCGGGCCTTATGCCTCGTAAGGGTCTAACCACGGCTACTGGAGGTCCTTCTCAGATGGCCTGCGGAGCCAGGGGGTGTGACAATAGAGCGTCTGGCAGTACCAAACAAAGACCTAGACAACATTGCATTTATAGACATATTTCAAGCGAACGAAAGAAGAATAAGAAGTTATATTGAGTCACTCAGTGTGTTTCTACAGCTTTACTGCAGTCCTACCAGTGTGTTTCTACAGCTTTATTGCCGTCCCACCAGTGTGTTTCTACAACTTTACTGCCGTCCCACCAGTGTGTTTCTACAGCTTTACTGCTGTCCCACCAGTGTGTTTCTACAGCTTTACTGCTGTCCCACCAGTGCGCTTCAACAGCTTTACTGCTGTCCCACCAGTGTGTTTCTACAGCTTTACTGCTATCCCACCAGTGCGCTTCAACAGCTTTACTGCTGTCCCACCAGTGTGTTTCTACAGCTTTACTGCTGTCCCACCAGTGCGCTTCAACAGCTTTACTGTTGTCCCACCAGTGCGCTTCAACAGCTTTACTGCTGTCCCACCAGTGTGTTTCTACAGCTTTACTGCTGTCCCACCAGTGCGCTTCTACAGCTTTACTGCTGTCCCACCAGTGTGTTTCTACAGCATTACTGCTGTCCCACCAGTGCGCTTCTACAGCTTTACTGCAGTCCCACCAGTGTGTTTCTACAGCTTTACTGCCGTCGCACCAGTGTGTTTCTACAGCTTTACTGCAGTCCCACCAGTGTGTTTCTACAGCTTTACTGCAGTCCCACCAGTGTGTTTCTACAGCTTTACTGCAGTCCCACCAATCTCATTTCTGTGGTCCTCCTGGAGGTACTACTTCGGGGCCGAGTGGAGACAAAACTAGCTTCGTTAGATCTCATCTCATCTCATCTTATCTCATCTCACTATGTTCCTCTTGTACCTTGCGGTGTTGAGGTGAAGTATAAACATCGTGAGAGTGCCCGATTATAGGCATCATGTATCGATAGTCCCATGAACTCTGTTATACCCTGCGTCCATTGTTTACGTGGTCGGCCTCTTCCTCTGCTTCCATCTGGTCTGTACATCATTGCTTGTTGTGGTATACTGTTAGTTGGTACCTACTTGCATGGTCAAACCATTTGACTTGCTGCCTTCTAATAAAATAAAGCGCAACTATAACCCCCCACTTTAGTCCCGATTTCTTCATTTTTGACCTGTAGGAATCTCATTTCTGTTGTGATTTTTCTTTTCTCTTTTTCTGTCATTGTCCAGGTTTGGCATTGGTAATATAGAGCTGGTAGGAAGATTGTGTTGTAAAGTGCTATCTTAGTAGTTATTGTTACATGTTTGTTCTTTAGTATTGATGTCATTTGTGAAGTGAGTTGGTTTGCCTTATCGCATCTATTTTCGGTCTCTTCTTCTGATTTGCCATTTGATGATATTATACTTCCTAGGTACTTGAAACTCTTTACATGTTTCAAGCGATGTTCTTTTAGGTGAATTGTTGTTGTTTTTCTGTAGTTATAGTTATTGCCGGTCTTCCTGGCCAAGGGGTTAACGTCGTTGTTCGTAATCCCGTATATCGACGTGGGAAAACAGCTGCGCGAGATTCGGTAGCGGATCGCGCCGCGCTAGTAAATTACGAGGGTATGGGAGCCTGTCGTTCAGAAATCAATGGCAAATTAAATGTGTTGTTGTTGTTTTTTTTGTTTTTTTTTTGGCATATCCTTTACAGGACATCGCTGTCAACATCAGCATCTTTCAGCTGATTGTTGATTTCTTGGCAAGATTACGCTCAGTAGTTTGCCATTGCTTTCTGAGCGGCCGGCTCATATACCCTGTAAGTTACCGACGCAATTCGAACGAGTGCTGATTCTCACCGTCGTCACGTTACTTACGAGAGTATACGAGATTGCGGAGAAAAGTCGCTAACCTCTAGGCCAGGAAATGCAAACTACTGAACGTAAAAACGTGCCTAGTAGATCAACAACAGCTTTAAACATGCTTGTGTTGACTGCAACGTCCTGTAAGGGGTATGCAGCATACAAAAATAAGTTATAGTCATTACTTCTATTTTGCTTGTGCTAATGTTCATGTTATGTTCCCTACACATTTCGTTTAGAATGAGTTGAAATTATGATGTAAAATTCTATATATGTTGAATATTATTATCAATAATTAAGCTTAATGACATATAAAAGTGGTTTATTCTTAGAAAATTAACAGAAAAATAGTAATATAAATTAAATATAGTCAACTGAAATATTGTGCTTACAGACTTTTGTTATTAATCAATAATGTATAAGAAAGTAATAAGAAACGAGTTATCGCCCTTCGGCAACCATCTTATTTTAACAACTTATTTGCATGTAACTAACATTTTTCTATATCATGTTGGTATTTCCTCTTTAATGCTCAGAAGCCCAGGTACAAGGGACAGTTAGGTTCAGGGCCTCAGGTCTGGTAGGGTTAAACACATGTTGAGTATGTGATCTCGTGTTCCTCTTCCTTGTCTAAATCCAGCTTGAACCACGTTAATCTCTTCTTCCATTTTCTTACGAAGTCTTCCCATTATGATCTTTGGTAACATTTTACTTACATGACTGATCAGGGCAACAGTTCTATAGTTGGTGCATAATCTTAGGTTCCCCTATTTTGGTATTGGAATGAAGATAGTTCTCTTCCAATATTTTGGCCATATACCATATTTCCATATCTCTTTACATAATGCGTGATAGATTTGTATGCTTTCTTCTCCTTCCGCTTTAATTAGTTCAGCTGGTATCTCATCACATCCAGGTGATTTACCATTCTTCAGGTTCTTTATAGCCCGTGCAATTTCATCTAATGAAGGTTCAGGTTCTGTCTCTGCTGTCAGTGGCTCATGTATCTCATTCATATCCTCACTGTCATTCATATCATACAATCCACTGCAGCACTCCTGCCATCCTTCTAGACTTTGCTTAGATTCTGTAAAGGTATTTCCTATCTTGTCACAGATAACATTCAATTGAGGTTGAACATTTCTTGTCAAATAAAGGATAAGCGGGAAAAAAAAACTATGTGTATTTACTTAACTCATTATAAGTTATCTTTTTTTCCGTCTTTTCATTCTTCTCATCTCGTTCTTCTGCCTTTATAATATATTCACTGTAGTGTCTTCCCCGTGATAATATGTTGTGTTGTGTGTGTGTATTTGTTTGCTGATGAAGGCTAGTCGCCGAAACGTCCTGTATTTCCTATAACTGTGTTCTGTAAAGTTTTGTTATGTTATATTGAGTCGAGTAAGATCATAGTCTGCTCTTGCAAAAGATAGGTGCTGAAGACGGAGGCAGCAAGCCAGGAGCACCACAGACATCAGGCTGCCACGCAACTACGCGTAATGAAATATGTCGACTACTACTACATGTTATGGTGCTCGCCCTGCTTTGGACCCCCAGGCAGGTGCAGTGCCGGGCCTTATGCCTCGTAAGGGTCTAACCACGGCTACTGGAGGTCCTTCTCAGATGGCCTGCGGAGCCAGGGGGTGTGACAATAGAGCGTCTGGCAGTACCAAACAAAGACCTAGACAACATTGCATTTATAGACATATTTCAAGCGAACGAAAGAAGAATAAGAAGTTATATTGAGTCACTCAGTGTGTTTCTACAGCTTTACTGCAGTCCTACCAGTGTGTTTCTACAGCTTTATTGCCGTCCCACCAGTGTGTTTCTACAACTTTACTGCCGTCCCACCAGTGTGTTTCTACAGCTTTACTGCTGTCCCACCAGTGTGTTTCTACAGCTTTACTGCTGTCCCACCAGTGCGCTTCAACAGCTTTACTGCTGTCCCACCAGTGTGTTTCTACAGCTTTACTGCTATCCCACCAGTGCGCTTCAACAGCTTTACTGCTGTCCCACCAGTGTGTTTCTACAGCTTTACTGCTGTCCCACCAGTGCGCTTCAACAGCTTTACTGTTGTCCCACCAGTGCGCTTCAACAGCTTTACTGCTGTCCCACCAGTGTGTTTCTACAGCTTTACTGCTGTCCCACCAGTGCGCTTCTACAGCTTTACTGCTGTCCCACCAGTGTGTTTCTACAGCATTACTGCTGTCCCACCAGTGCGCTTCTACAGCTTTACTGCAGTCCCACCAGTGTGTTTCTACAGCTTTACTGCCGTCGCACCAGTGTGTTTCTACAGCTTTACTGCAGTCCCACCAGTGTGTTTCTACAGCTTTACTGCAGTCCCACCAGTGTGTTTCTACAGCTTTACTGCAGTCCCACCAATCTCATTTCTGTGGTCCTCCTGGAGGTACTACTTCGGGGCCGAGTGGAGACAAAACTAGCTTCGTTAGATCTCATCTCATCTCATCTTATCTCATCTCACTATGTTCCTCTTGTACCTTGCGGTGTTGAGGTGAAGTATAAACATCGTGAGAGTGCCCGATTATAGGCATCATGTATCGATAGTCCCATGAACTCTGTTATACCCTGCGTCCATTGTTTACGTGGTCGGCCTCTTCCTCTGCTTCCATCTGGTCTGTACATCATTGCTTGTTGTGGTATACTGTTAGTTGGTACCTACTTGCATGGTCAAACCATTTGACTTGCTGCCTTCTAATAAAATAAAGCGCAACTATAACCCCCCACTTTAGTCCCGATTTCTTCATTTTTGACCTGTAGGAATCTCATTTCTGTTGTGATTTTTCTTTTCTCTTTTTCTGTCATTGTCCAGGTTTGGCATTGGTAATATAGAGCTGGTAGGAAGATTGTGTTGTAAAGTGCTATCTTAGTAGTTATTGTTACATGTTTGTTCTTTAGTATTGATGTCATTTGTGAAGTGAGTTGGTTTGCCTTATCGCATCTATTTTCGGTCTCTTCTTCTGATTTGCCATTTGATGATATTATACTTCCTAGGTACTTGAAACTCTTTACATGTTTCAAGCGATGTTCTTTTAGGTGAATTGTTGTTGTTTTTCTGTAGTTATAGTTATTGCCGGTCTTCCTGGCCAAGGGGTTAACGTCGTTGTTCGTAATCCCGTATATCGACGTGGGAAAACAGCTGCGCGAGATTCGGTAGCGGATCGCGCCGCGCTAGTAAATTACGAGGGTATGGGAGCCTGTCGTTCAGAAATCAATGGCAAATTAAATGTGTTGTTGTTGTTTTTTTTGTTTTTTTTTTGGCATATCCTTTACAGGACATCGCTGTCAACATCAGCATCTTTCAGCTGATTGTTGATTTCTTGGCAAGATTACGCTCAGTAGTTTGCCATTGCTTTCTGAGCGGCCGGCTCATATACCCTGTAAGTTACCGACGCAATTCGAACGAGTGCTGATTCTCACCGTCGTCACGTTACTTACGAGAGTATACGAGATTGCGGAGAAAAGTCGCTAACCTCTAGGCCAGGAAATGCAAACTACTGAACGTAAAAACGTGCCTAGTAGATCAACAACAGCTTTAAACATGCTTGTGTTGACTGCAACGTCCTGTAAGGGGTATGCAGCATACAAAAATAAGTTATAGTCATTACTTCTATTTTGCTTGTGCTAATGTTCATGTTATGTTCCCTACACATTTCGTTTAGAATGAGTTGAAATTATGATGTAAAATTCTATATATGTTGAATATTATTATCAATAATTAAGCTTAATGACATATAAAAGTGGTTTATTCTTAGAAAATTAACAGAAAAATAGTAATATAAATTAAATATAGTCAACTGAAATATTGTGCTTACAGACTTTTGTTATTAATCAATAATGTATAAGAAAGTAATAAGAAACGAGTTATCGCCCTTCGGCAACCATCTTATTTTAACAACTTATTTGCATGTAACTAACATTTTTCTATATCATGTTGGTATTTCCTCTTTAATGCTCAGAAGCCCAGGTACAAGGGACAGTTAGGTTCAGGGCCTCAGGTCTGGTAGGGTTAAACACATGTTGAGTATGTGATCTCGTGTTCCTCTTCCTTGTCTAAATCCAGCTTGAACCACGTTAATCTCTTCTTCCATTTTCTTACGAAGTCTTCCCATTATGATCTTTGGTAACATTTTACTTACATGACTGATCAGGGCAACAGTTCTATAGTTGGTGCATAATCTTAGGTTCCCCTATTTTGGTATTGGAATGAAGATAGTTCTCTTCCAATATTTTGGCCATATACCATATTTCCATATCTCTTTACATAATGCGTGATAGATTTGTATGCTTTCTTCTCCTTCCGCTTTAATTAGTTCAGCTGGTATCTCATCACATCCAGGTGATTTACCATTCTTCAGGTTCTTTATAGCCCGTGCAATTTCATCTAATGAAGGTTCAGGTTCTGTCTCTGCTGTCAGTGGCTCATGTATCTCATTCATATCCTCACTGTCATTCATATCATACAATCCACTGCAGCACTCCTGCCATCCTTCTAGACTTTGCTTAGATTCTGTAAAGGTATTTCCTATCTTGTCACAGATAACATTCAATTGAGGTTGAACATTTCTTGTCAAATAAAGGATAAGCGGGAAAAAAAAACTATGTGTATTTACTTAACTCATTATAAGTTATCTTTTTTTCCGTCTTTTCATTCTTCTCATCTCGTTCTTCTGCCTTTATAATATATTCACTGTAGTGTCTTCCCCGTGATAATATGTTGTGTTGTGTGTGTGTATTTGTTTGCTGATGAAGGCTAGTCGCCGAAACGTCCTGTATTTCCTATAACTGTGTTCTGTAAAGTTTTGTTATGTTATATTGAGTCGAGTAAGATCATAGTCTGCTCTTGCAAAAGATAGGTGCTGAAGACGGAGGCAGCAAGCCAGGAGCACCACAGACATCAGGCTGCCACGCAACTACGCGTAATGAAATATGTCGACTACTACTACATGTTATGGTGCTCGCCCTGCTTTGGACCCCCAGGCAGGTGCAGTGCCGGGCCTTATGCCTCGTAAGGGTCTAACCACGGCTACTGGAGGTCCTTCTCAGATGGCCTGCGGAGCCAGGGGGTGTGACAATAGAGCGTCTGGCAGTACCAAACAAAGACCTAGACAACATTGCATTTATAGACATATTTCAAGCGAACGAAAGAAGAATAAGAAGTTATATTGAGTCACTCAGTGTGTTTCTACAGCTTTACTGCAGTCCTACCAGTGTGTTTCTACAGCTTTATTGCCGTCCCACCAGTGTGTTTCTACAACTTTACTGCCGTCCCACCAGTGTGTTTCTACAGCTTTACTGCTGTCCCACCAGTGTGTTTCTACAGCTTTACTGCTGTCCCACCAGTGCGCTTCAACAGCTTTACTGCTGTCCCACCAGTGTGTTTCTACAGCTTTACTGCTGTCCCACTAGTGCGCTTCAACAGCTTTACTGCAGTCCCACCAGTGTGATTCTACAGCTTTACTGCTGTCCCACCAGTGTGTTTCTACAGCTTTACTGCCGTCCCACCAGTGTGTTTCTACAGCTTTACTGCAGTCCCACCAGTGTGTTTCTACAGCTTTACTAAAGTCCCACCAGTGTGTTTCTACAGCTTTACTGCTGTCCCACCAGTGCGCCTCAACAGCTTTACTGCAATCCCACCAGAGTGTTTCTACAGCTTTACTGCAGTCCCGCCAGTGTGTTTCTACAGCTTTACTGCAGTCCCACCAGTGTGTTTCTACAGCTTTACTGCAGTCCCACTAGTGTGTTTCTACAGCTTTACTGTCGTCCCACCAGTGTGTTTCTACAGCTTTACTTCCGTCCCACCAGTGTGTTTCTGCAGCTTTACTGAAGTCCCACCAGTGTGTTTCTACAGCTTTACTGCTGTCCCACCAGTGCGCTTCAACAGATTTACTGCAGTCCCACCAGTGTGTTTCTACAGCTTTATTGCTTTCTCACCAGTGTGTTTCTACAGCTTTACTGCTGTCCCACCAGTGTGTTTCTACAGCTTTACTTCCGTCCCACCAGTGTGTTTCTACAGCTTTACTGCAGTCCCACCAGTGAGTTTCTACAGCTTTACTGCTGTCCCACCAGTGCGCTTCAACAGCTTTACTGCAGTCCCACCAGTGTGTTTCTACAGCTTTACTGCTGTCCCACCAGTGTGATTCTACAGCTTTACTGCTGTCCCACCAGTGTGTTTCTACAGCTTTACTACAGTCCCACCAGTGTGTTTCTACAGCTTTACTACAGTCCCACCAGTGTGTTTCTACAGCTTTACTGCAGTCCCACCAGTGTGTTTCTACAGCTTTACTGCAGTCCCACCAGTGTGTTTCTACAGCTTTACTGCAGTCCCACCAGTGTGTTTCTACAGCTTTACTGCAGTCCCACCAGTGTGTTTCTACAGCCTTACTGCAGTCCCACCAAGGTGTTTCTACAGCTTTACTGCAGTCCCATCAGTGTGTTTCTACAGCTTTACTGTAGTCCCCCCCCCGTGTGTTTCTACAGCTTTACTGCCCCCCCCCCCAGTATGTTTCTACAGCTTTACTACAGTCCCACCAGGGTGTTTCTACAGCTTTACTGCAGTCCCCCCCCCCAGTGTGTTTCTACAGCTTTACTGCTGTCCCACCAGTGTGTTTCTACAGCTTTACTGCAGTCCCACCAGGGTGTTTCTACAGCTTTACTGCTGTCCCACCAGTGTGTTTCTACAGCTTTACTGCAGTCCCACCAGGGTGCTTCTACAGCTTTACTGCAGTCCCACCAGGGTGTTTCTACAGCTTTACTGCAGTCCCACCAGTTTGTTTCTACAGCTTTACTGAAGTCCCCCCCCCCAGTGTGTTTCTACAGCTTTACTACAGTTCCACCAGGGTGTTTCTACAGCTTTACTGCAGTCCCCCCCCCCCCCAGTGTGTTTCTACAGCTTTACTACAGTCCCACCAGGGTGTTTCTACAGCTTTACTGCAGTCCCACCAGTGTGTTTCTACAGCTTTACTGCAGTCCCCCCCCCCCAGTGTGTTTCTACAGCTTTACTGCTGTCCCACCAGTGCGCTTCTACAGCTTTTCTGCCGTCCCACCAGTGTGTTTCTACAGCTTTATTGCTGTCTCACCAGTGTGTTTCTACAGCTTTACTGCTGTCCCACCAGTGTGTTTCTACAGCTTTACTTCCGTCCCACCAGTGTGTTTCTACAGCTTTACTGCAGTCCCACCAGTGAGTTTCTACAGCTTTACTGCTGTCCCACCAGTGCGCTTCAACAGCTTTACTGCAGTCCCACCAGTGTGTTTCTACAGCTTTACTGCTGTCCCACCAGTGTGATTCTACAGCTTTACTGCTGTCCCACCAGTGTGTTTCTACAGCTTTACTACAGTCCCACCAGTGTGTTTCTACAGCTTTACTGCAGTCCCACCAGTGTGTTTCTACAGCTTTACTGCAGTCCCACCAGTGTGTTTCTACAGCTTTACTGCAGTCCCACCAGTGTGTTTCTACAGCCTTACTGCAGTCCCACCAAGGTGTTTTTACAGCTTTACTGCAGTCCCACCAGTGTGTTTCTACAGCTTTACTGTAGTCCCCCCCCCCGTGTGTTTCTGCAGCTTTACTGCCGCCCCCCCCCCCAGTATGTTTCTACAGCTTTACTACAGTCCCACCAGGGTGTTTCTACAGCTTTACTGCAGTCCCCCCCCCCCAGTGTGTTTCTACAGCTTTACTGCTGTCCCACCAGTGTGTTTCTACAGCTTTACTGCAGTCCCACCAGTTTGTCTCTACAGCTTTACTGCAGTTCCCCCCCCCCCAGTGTGTTTCTACAGCTTTACTACAGTTCCACCAGTGTGTTTCTACAGCTTTACTGCAGTCCCACCAGTGTGTTTCTACAGCTTTACTAAAGTCCCACCAGTGTGTTTCTACAGCTTTACTGCTGTCCCACCAGTGCGCCTCAACAGCTTTACTGCAATCCCACCAGAGTGTTTCTACAGCTTTACTGCAGTCCCGCCAGTGTGTTTCTACAGCTTTACTGCAGTCCCACCAGTGTGTTTCTACAGCTTTACTGCAGTCCCACTAGTGTGTTTCTACAGCTTTACTGTCGTCCCACCAGTGTGTTTCTACAGCTTTACTTCCGTCCCACCAGTGTGTTTCTGCAGCTTTACTGAAGTCCCACCAGTGTGTTTCTACAGCTTTACTGCTGTCCCACCAGTGCGCTTCAACAGATTTACTGCAGTCCCACCAGTGTGTTTCTACAGCTTTATTGCTTTCTCACCAGTGTGTTTCTACAGCTTTACTGCTGTCCCACCAGTGTGTTTCTACAGCTTTACTTCCGTCCCACCAGTGTGTTTCTACAGCTTTACTGCAGTCCCACCAGTGAGTTTCTACAGCTTTACTGCTGTCCCACCAGTGCGCTTCAACAGCTTTACTGCAGTCCCACCAGTGTGTTTCTACAGCTTTACTGCTGTCCCACCAGTGTGATTCTACAGCTTTACTGCTGTCCCACCAGTGTGTTTCTACAGCTTTACTACAGTCCCACCAGTGTGTTTCTACAGCTTTACTACAGTCCCACCAGTGTGTTTCTACAGCTTTACTGCAGTCCCACCAGTGTGTTTCTACAGCTTTACTGCAGTCCCACCAGTGTGTTTCTACAGCTTTACTGCAGTCCCACCAGTGTGTTTCTACAGCTTTACTGCAGTCCCACCAGTGTGTTTCTACAGCCTTACTGCAGTCCCACCAAGGAGTTTCTACAGCTTTACTGCAGTCCCATCAGTGTGTTTCTACAGCTTTACTGTAGTCCCCCCCCCCCCCGTGTGTTTCTACAGCTTTACTGCCCCCCCCCCAGTATGTTTCTACAGCTTTACTACAGTCCCACCAGGGTGTTTCTACAGCTTTACTGCAGTCCCCCCCCCCCAGTGTGTTTCTACAGCTTTACTGCTGTCCCACCAGTGTGTTTCTACAGCTTTACTGCAGTCCCACGAGGGTGTTTTTACAGCTTTACTGCAGTCCGACCAGTGTGTTTCTACAGCTTTATTGCAGTCCCCCCCCCCCCCAGTGTGTTTCTGCAGCTTTACTGCTGTCCCACCAGTGTGTTTCTACAGCTTTACTGCAGTCCCACCAGGGTGTTTCTACAGCTTTACTGCTGTCCCACCAGTGTGTTTCTACAGCTTTACTGCAGTCCCACCAGGGTGCTTCTACAGCTTTACTGCAGTCCCACCAGGGTGTTTCTACAGCTTTACTGCAGTCCCACCAGTTTGTTTCTACAGCTTTACTGAAGTCCCCCCCCCCAGTGTGTTTCTACAGCTTTACTACAGTTCCACCAGGGTGTTTCTACAGCTTTACTGCAGTCCCCCCCCCCCCCCAGTGTGTTTCTACAGCTTTACTACAGTCCCACCAGGGTGTTTCTACAGCTTTACTGCAGTCCCACCAGTGTGTTTCTACAGCTTTACTGCAGTCCCCCCCCCCCCCAGTGTGTTTCTACAGCTTTACTGCTGTCCCACCAGTGCGCTTCTACAGCTTTTCTGCCGTCCCACCAGTGTGTTTCTACAGCTTTATTGCTGTCTCACCAGTGTGTTTCTACAGCTTTACTGCTGTCCCACCAGTGTGTTTCTACAGCTTTACTTCCGTCCCACCAGTGTGTTTCTACAGCTTTACTGCAGTCCCACCAGTGAGTTTCTACAGCTTTACTGCTGTCCCACCAGTGCGCTTCAACAGCTTTACTGCAGTCCCACCAGTGTGTTTCTACAGCTTTACTGCTGTCCCACCAGTGCGCTTCTACAGCTTTTCTGCCGTCCCACCAGTGTGTTTCTACAGCTTTATTGCTGTCTCACCAGTGTGTTTCTACAGCTTTACTGCTGTCCCACCAGTGTGTTTCTACAGCTTTACTTCCGTCCCACCAGTGTGTTTCTACAGCTTTACTGCAGTCCCACCAGTGAGTTTCTACAGCTTTACTGCTGTCCCACCAGTGCGCTTCAACAGCTTTACTGCAGTCCCACCAGTGTGTTTCTACAGCTTTACTGCTGTCCCACCAGTGTGATTCTACAGCTTTACTGCTGTCCCACCAGTGTGTTTCTACAGCTTTACTACAGTCCCACCAGTGTGTTTCTACAGCTTTACTGCAGTCCCACCAGTGTGTTTCTACAGCTTTACTGCAGTCCCACCAGTGTGTTTCTACAGCTTTACTGCAGTCCCACCAGTGTGTTTCTACAGCCTTACTGCAGTCCCACCAAGGTGTTTCTACAGCTTTACTGCAGTCCCACCAGTGTGTTTCTACAGCTTTACTGTAGTCCCCCCCCCGTGTGTTTCTGCAGCTTTACTGCCGCCCCCCCCCCCAGTATGTTTCTACAGCTTTACTACAGTCCCACCAGGGTGTTTCTACAGCTTTACTGCAGTCCCCCCCCCCCCCAGTGTGTTTCTACAGCTTTACTGCTGTCCCACCAGTGTGTTTCTACAGCTTTACTGCAGTCCCACCAGTTTGTCTCTACAGCTTTACTGCAGTTCCCCCCCCCCCCCAGTGTGTTTCTACAGCTTTACTACAGTTCCACCAGTGTGTTTCTACAGCTTTACTGCAGTCCCACCAGTGTGTTTCTACAGCTTTACTAAAGTCCCACCAGTGTGTTTCTACAGCTTTACTGCTGTCCCACCAGTGCGCCTCAACAGCTTTACTGCAATCCCACCAGAGTGTTTCTACAGCTTTACTGCAGTCCCGCCAGTGTGTTTCTACAGCTTTACTGCAGTCCCACCAGTGTGTTTCTACAGCTTTACTGCAGTCCCACTAGTGTGTTTCTACAGCTTTACTGTCGTCCCACCAGTGTGTTTCTACAGCTTTACTTCCGTCCCACCAGTGTGTTTCTGCAGCTTTACTGAAGTCCCACCAGTGTGTTTCTACAGCTTTACTGCTGTCCCACCAGTGCGCTTCAACAGATTTACTGCAGTCCCACCAGTGTGTTTCTACAGCTTTATTGCTTTCTCACCAGTGTGTTTCTACAGCTTTACTGCTGTCCCACCAGTGTGTTTCTACAGCTTTACTTCCGTCCCACCAGTGTGTTTCTACAGCTTTACTGCAGTCCCACCAGTGAGTTTCTACAGCTTTACTGCTGTCCCACCAGTGCGCTTCAACAGCTTTACTGCAGTCCCACCAGTGTGTTTCTACAGCTTTACTGCTGTCCCACCAGTGTGATTCTACAGCTTTACTGCTGTCCCACCAGTGTGTTTCTACAGCTTTACTACAGTCCCACCAGTGTGTTTCTACAGCTTTACTACAGTCCCACCAGTGTGTTTCTACAGCTTTACTGCAGTCCCACCAGTGTGTTTCTACAGCTTTACTGCAGTCCCACCAGTGTGTTTCTACAGCTTTACTGCAGTCCCACCAGTGTGTTTCTACAGCTTTACTGCAGTCCCACCAGTGTGTTTCTACAGCCTTACTGCAGTCCCACCAAGGTGTTTCTACAGCTTTACTGCAGTCCCATCAGTGTGTTTCTACAGCTTTACTGTAGTCCCCCCCCCGTGTGTTTCTACAGCTTTACTGCCCCCCCCCCCAGTATGTTTCTACAGCTTTACTACAGTCCCACCAGGGTGTTTCTACAGCTTTACTGCAGTCCCCCCCCCCAGTGTGTTTCTACAGCTTTACTGCTGTCCCACCAGTGTGTTTCTACAGCTTTACTGCAGTCCCACGAGGGTGTTTTTACAGCTTTACTGCAGTCCGACCAGTGTGTTTCTACAGCTTTATTGCAGTCCCCCCCCCCCCCCCCCCAGTGTGTTTCTGCAGCTTTACTGCTGTCCCACCAGTGTGTTTCTACAGCTTTACTGCAGTCCCACCAGGGTGTTTCTACAGCTTTACTGCTGTCCCACCAGTGTGTTTCTACAGCTTTACTGCAGTCCCACCAGGGTGCTTCTACAGCTTTACTGCAGTCCCACCAGGGTGTTTCTACAGCTTTACTGCAGTCCCACCAGTTTGTTTCTACAGCTTTACTGAAGTCCCCCCCCCCCCCAGTGTGTTTCTACAGCTTTACTACAGTTCCACCAGGGTGTTTCTACAGCTTTACTGCAGTCCCCCCCCCCAGTGTGTTTCTACAGCTTTACTACAGTCCCACCAGGGTGTTTCTACAGCTTTACTGCAGTCCCACCAGTGTGTTTCTACAGCTTTACTGCAGTCCCCCCCCCCAGTGTGTTTCTACAGCTTTACTGCTGTCCCACCAGTGCGCTTCTACAGCTTTTCTGCCGTCCCACCAGTGTGTTTCTACAGCTTTATTGCTGTCTCACCAGTGTGTTTCTACAGCTTTACTGCTGTCCCACCAGTGTGTTTCTACAGCTTTACTTCCGTCCCACCAGTGTGTTTCTACAGCTTTACTGCAGTCCCACCAGTGAGTTTCTACAGCTTTACTGCTGTCCCACCAGTGCGCTTCAACAGCTTTACTGCAGTCCCACCAGTGTGTTTCTACAGCTTTACTGCTGTCCCACCAGTGTGATTCTACAGCTTTACTGCTGTCCCACCAGTGTGTTTCTACAGCTTTACTACAGTCCCACCAGTGTGTTTCTACAGCTTTACTGCAGTCCCACCAGTGTGTTTCTACAGCTTTACTGCAGTCCCACCAGTGTGTTTCTACAGCTTTACTGCAGTCCCACCAGTGTGTTTCTACAGCCTTACTGCAGTCCCACCAAGGTGTTTCTACAGCTTTACTGCAGTCCCACCAGTGTGTTTCTACAGCTTTACTGTAGTCCCCCCCCCCGTGTGTTTCTGCAGCTTTACTGCCGCCCCCCCCCAGTATGTTTCTACAGCTTTACTACAGTCCCACCAGGGTGTTTCTACAGCTTTACTGCAGTCCCCCCCCCCAGTGTGTTTCTACAGCTTTACTGCTGTCCCACCAGTGTGTTTCTACAGCTTTACTGCAGTCCCACCAGTTTGTCTCTACAGCTTTACTGCAGTTCCCCCCCCCCCAGTGTGTTTCTACAGCTTTACTACAGTTCCACCAGGGTGTTTCTACAGCTTTACTGCAGTACCCCCCCCCCCCCCCAGTGTGTTTCTACAGCTTTACTACAGTCCCACCAGGGTGTTTCTACAGCTTTACTGCAGTCCCACCAGTGTGTTTCTACAGCTTTACTGCAGTCCCACCAGTGTGTTTCTACAGCTTTACTGCAGTCCCCCCCCCCCACGGTGTGTTTCTACAGCTTTACTGCTGTCCCACCAGTGCGCTTCTACAGCTTTACTGCCGTCCCACCAGTGTGTTTCTACAGCTTTATTGCTGTCCCACCAGTGTGTTTCTACAGCTTTACTGCTGTCCCACCAGTGTGTTTCTACAGCTTTACTTCCGTCCCACCAGTGTGTTTCTACAGCTTTACTGCAGTCCCACCAGTGAGTTTCTACAGCTTTACTGCTGTCCCACCAGTGCGCTTCAACAGCTTTACTGCAGTCCCACCAGTGTGTTTCTACAGCTTTACTGCTGTCCCACCAGTGTGATTCTACAGCTTTACTGCTGTCCCACCAGTGTGTTTCTACAGCTTTACTACAGTCCCACCAGTGTGTTTCTACAGCTTTACTACAGTCCCACCAGTGTGTTTCTACAGCTTTACTGCAGTCCCACCAGTGTGTTTCTACAGCTTTACTGCAGTCCCACCAGTGTGTTTCTACAGCTTTACTGCAGTCCCACCAGTGTGTTTCTACAGCTTTACTGCAGTCCCACTAGTGTGTTTCTACAGCCTTACTGCAGTCCCACCAAGGTGTTTCTACAGCTTTACTGCAGTCCCACCAGTGTGTTTCTACAGCTTTACTGTAGTCCCCCCCCCGTGTGTTTCTACAGCTTTACTGCCGCCCCCAGTATGTTTCTACAGCTTTACTACAGTCCCACCAGGGTGTTTCTACAGCTTTACTGCAGTCCCCCCCCCCCCAGTGTGTTTCTACAGCTTTACTGCTGTCCCACCAGTGTGTTTCTACAGCTTTACTGCAGTCCCACGAGGGTGTTTTTACTGCTTTACTGCAGTCCCACCAGTGTGTTTCTACAGCTTTACTGCAGTCCCCCCCCCAGTGTGTTTCTGCAGCTTTACTGCTGTCCCACCAGTGTGTTTCTACAGCTTTACTGCAGTCCCACCAGGGTGTTTCTACAGCTTTACTGCTGTCCCACCAGTGTGTTTCTACAGCTTTACTGCAGTCCCACCAGGGTGCTTCTACAGCTTTACTGCAGTCCCACCAGGGTGTTTCTACAGCTTTTACTGCAGTCCCACCAGTTTGTCTCTACAGCTTTACTGCAGTCCCCCCCCCCCAGTGTGTTTCTACAGCTTTACTACAGTTCCACCAGGGTGTTTCTACAGCGTTACTGCAGTCCCCCCCCCCCAGTGTGTTTCTACAGCTTTACTACAGTCCCACCAGGGTGTTTCTACAGCTTTACTGCAGTCCCACCAGTGTGTTTCTACAGCTTTACTGCAGTCCCACCAGTGTGTTTCTACAGCTTTACTGCAGTCCCCCCCCCCAGTGTGTTTCTACAGCTTTACTGCTGTCCCACCAGTGCGCTTCTACAGCTTTACTGCCGTCCCACCAGTGTTTTTCTACAGCTTTACTGCAGTTCCCCCCCCCCCCAGTGTGTTTCTACAGCTTTACTGCCGTCCCACCAGTGTGTTTCTACAGCTTTACTGCAGTCCCCCCCCCCCCCAGTGTGTTTCTACAGCTTTACTGTCGTCCCACCAGTGTGTTTCTACAGCTTTACTGCAGCCCCCCCCCCCCCCAGGGTGTTTTTACAGCTTTACTGCAGTCCCACCAGTGAGTTTCTACAGCTTTACTGCTGTCCCACCAGTGCGCTTCAAGAGCTTTACTGCAGTCCCATCAGTGTGTTTCTACAGCTTTACTGCTGTCCCACCAGTGTGATTCTACAGCTTTACTGCTGTCCCACCAGTGTGTTTCTACAGCTTTACTACAGTCCCACCAGTGTGTTT
Organism: Cepaea hortensis; assembly: GCA_963921405.1. Classification (NCBI taxonomy): domain Eukaryota; kingdom Metazoa; phylum Mollusca; class Gastropoda; order Stylommatophora; family Helicidae; genus Cepaea; species Cepaea hortensis. The sequence goes on from CAWUFQ010000578.1 coordinate 281,107, forward strand.
CTACAGCTTTACTACAGTCCCACCAGTGTGTTTCTACAGCTTTACTGCAGTCCCACCAGTGTGTTTCTACAGCTTTACTGCAGTCCCACCAGTGTGTTTCTACAGCTTTACTGCAGTCCCACCAGTGTGTTTCTACAGCTTTACTACAGTCCCACCAGTGTGTTTCTACAGCCTTACTGCAGTCCCACCAAGGTGTTTCTACAGCTTTACTGCAGTCCCACCAGTGTGTTTCTACAGCTTTACTGTAGCCCCCCCCCCCCCCCGTGTGTTTCTACAGCTTTACTGTTGCCCCCCCCCCCCCCCAGTATGTTTCTACAGCTTTACTACAGTCCCACCAGGGTGTTTCTACAGCTTTACTGCAGTCCCCCCCCCCCAGTGTGTTTCTACAGCTTTACTGCTGTCCCACCAGTGTGTTTCTACAGCTTTACTGCAGTCCCACGAGGGTGTTTTTACAGCTTTACTGCAGTCCCACCAGTGTGTTTCTACAGCTTTACTGCAGTCCCCCCCCCCCAGTGTGTTTCTGCAGCTTTACTGCTGTCCCACCAGTGTGTTTCTACAGCTTTACTGCAGTCCCACCAGGGTGTTTCTACAGCTTTACTGCTGTCCCACCAGTGTGTTTCTACAGCTTTACTGCAGTCCCACCAGGGTGCTTCTACAGCTTTACTGCAGTCCCACCAGGGTGTTTCTACAGCTTTACTGCAGTCCCACCAGTTTGTCTCTACAGCTTTACTGCAGTCCCCCCCCCCCCAGTGTGTTTCTACAGCTTTACTACAGTTCCACCAGGGTGTTTCTACAGCTTTACTGCAGTCCCCCCCCCCCCCAGTGTGTTTCTACAGCTTTACTACAGTCCCACCAGGGTGTTTCTACAGCTTTACTGCAGTCCCACCAGTGTGTTTCTACAGCTTTACTGCAGTCCCACCAGTGTGTTTCTACAGCTTTACTGCAGTCCCCCCCCCCCCCCCCAGTGTGTTTCTACAGCTTTACTGCTGTCGCACCAGTGCGCTTCTACAGCTTTACTGCCGTCCCACCAGTGTGTTTCTACAGCTTTACTGCAGTCCCCCCCCCCCCCCAGTGTGTTTCTACAGCTTTACTGCCGTCCCACCAGTGTGTTTCTACAGCTTTACTGCAGTCCCACCAGTGTGTTTCTACTGCTTTACTGCAGTCCCCCCCCCCCAGTGTGTTTCTACAGCTTTACTGCTGTCCCACCAGTGCGCTTCTACAGCTTTACTGCCGTCCCACCAGTGTGTTTCTACAGCTTTACTGCAGCCCCCCCCCCCCCCCCCCGGGTGTTTCTACAGCTTTACTGCCGTCCCACCAGTGTGTTTCTACAACTTTACTGCAGTCCCACCAGTGTGTTTCTACAGCTTTACTGCAGTCCCACCAGTGTGTTTCTACAGCTTTACTGCAGTCCCACCAGTGTGTTTCTACAGCTTTACTGCTGTCCCACCAGATTGTTTCTACAGCTTTACTGCTGTCCCACCAGTGTGTTTCTACAGCTTTACTGCTGTCCCACCAGTGTGTTTCTACAGCTTTACTGCTGTCCCGCCAGTGCGCTTCTACAGCTTTACTGCAGTCCCACCAGTGTGTTTCTACAGCTTTACTGCAGTCCCACCAGTGTGTTTCTACAGCTTTACTGCTGTCCCGCCAGTGCGCTTCTACAGCTTTACTGCTGTCCCACCAGTGTGTTTCTACAGCTTTACTGCTGTCCCGCCAGTGCGCTTCTACAGCTTTACTGCTGTCCCGTCAGTGCGCTTCTACAGCTTTACTGCAGTCCCACCAGTGTGTTTCTACAGCTTTACTGCTGTCCCACCAGTGTGTTTCTACAGCTTTACTGCTGTCCCGCCAGTGCGCTTCTACAGCTTTACTGCTGTCCCGCCAGTGCGCTTCTACAGCTTTACTGCAGTCCCACCAGTGTGTTTCTACAGCTTTACTGCAGTCCCACCAGTGTGTTTCTACAGCTTTACTGCTGTCCCGCCAGTCCGCTTCTACAGCTTTACTGCAGTCCCACCAATCTCATTTCTGTGGTCCTCCTGGAGATACTACATCGGTGACGAGTGGAGACAAACTAGCTTCGATAGATCTCATCTAATCTCATCTTATCTCATCTCATTTCATCTCATCTCATCTCATGTCATCTCATCTCATCTTATCATGTTCCTCTTGTACCTTGCGGTATTGAGGTGAAGTATAAACAGCGGGAGAGTGCCCGCTTATAGGCTTCATGTATCGATAGTCCGATGGACTCTGTTATACCCTCCGTCCAACGTTTACGTGGTCGACCTCTTCCTCTGTTTCCATCTGGTCTGTACATCATTGCTTGTTGTTGTATACTGTAGTTGGTAACCTACTTGCATGATCGAACCATTTGACTTGCTGCCTTCTAATAAAATAAAGCGCAACTATAACCACCACTTTAGTCCCGACTTCTTCATTTCTGATCTTATCACTTCTTGATACATTGATTATTCTTCTCAGGAATCTCATTTCTGTTGTTGTGATTTTTCTGTTCTCTGTTTCTTTCAGTGTCCAGGTTTGACATTGGTAGCGTAGAGTTGGTAGGAAGATTGTGTTGTAAAGTGCTTTCTTAGTATTTATTGATACATGTTTGTTCTGTAGTATTGATGCCATTTGTCAAGTGAATTGGTTTGCCTTATTGCATCTATGTTCAGTCTCGTCTTCTTATTTGCCATTTAATGATATTATACTTCCTAGGTACTTGAAACTCTTTACTTGTTTCAAGGGGTGTTCGTTTAGGTGAATTGTTGTTGTTGTTTTTTTTTTCTGTAGTTATAATCATTGCTGATCTTCGTGGCCAAGGAGTTAACGTCGTTGTTTTTAATCCCGTATATCCTCGTGGGGAAACAGCTGAGCGAGATTCGGTAGCGGATCGAGCCGCGCTACTAACTTACCAGGGTTTGGAAGCCGGTCGTTCAGAAAACAATGGCAAACTAACTAATTTTTTTTTTGCATTTCCTTTACAGGACATCGCTGTCATCATCAGCATCTTTCAGCTGATTGTTGATAGTTTGCCATTGCTTTCTGAGCGGATAGCTCACATACCCCGTAAGTTACCGACGCGATTCGAACCACTGCTGATTCTCACCCTTACTTACGAGAGTAGAACCCAGTCAATGACATATCTTGGCGTGAGGCTTGATCGTAGCCTGTCCTTCAGAGATCATGTCGATTATGTCATAACGAAGGCTCGAAAAGGTTTGGCAGCAATGAGAGTCATGGCGAGTGCCAATATCGAGCAAAGACTGCTATTACTTCTGTTCCAAGGACTTGTGCTTTCACGCATCGAGTATGCCCTGGCCATCCTCACTGTCAGCCCTACACAGATTGGAAGACTTGAAAAGGTACAAAACGAAGCCATGCGCATCATTTTGGGCTGCACGAGAGACACCAGCTGTGTAGCAATGAGATACCTCCTTGACTTCCCGACAATGGAACACAGGATCAAGATCTGGAGAGCTCGTGCATACTTAAAAATAAGTGCAGATGAGCAGCACCCTCTGCATGACGCTGTATTCAGAGAAAAGGGTGACAGGCTAAAGAGGGGCAATTCATGGATGGGTCGGGCGGAAGATGTCGTTGTTAGACAGGTCTGCAGTCTTACCAGTATCAACCCCGGCAAGGAATGGGTGCCGGTGCCTCCAGCTTTTAAGTGTACCTTCTCCTGCATTATCACACTCGACAGACGGTGCAGAGAGCAGAACACTGCCGCTGTCAATGCAGAGGTTAACGCGCTCATCTATGATCACTCAGATAGTCCCGAAGTACTCATCTATACAGATGGATCTGTTGTAAAGCAGCAGAGAAGTGCGTGGGCATTTACAGCCCGCTCAGCGGGCCGAACCGTTCAAGAATCCAGTGGTGCCCACTCTATGACCACGAGCAGCATGACGATGGAGGTGGTGGCAGTTACACAGGCTTTCATATGGCTGGAATCACAGCATTATACCAACGTGTGTGTACTAAGAGATTCAATGAGCATGATTCAGAAGGTCGAAGCTGGATCTGTACGTAGACAGTGGACTGAGTCGCTGCGGAAGTCTGTTGTCCGCAAAGTCACCTTCATCTTCGTCCCGGGACATGCGGGAGTCGAGGGAAATGAACGAGCTGATAAATTGGCTGGCTCTGCACCCCCTGTAGATGGCCAGCCCATGGATCGTGCCGATGTTATTAACGCCCTTAAAGATATGGCGAGAACAGAGGATTTTGACGCCAGTGATTCCACATCGCTTTCCAGGATGAAAGACCTGGGAGTAAGAATCGGCACAGCCAGACGCGAGAGGTACATCGGGAAAACAAAGCGCCTCGTCAACCAACACAGAACTGGCACTATTAGCCACCGGACGCTGATGCATATGCTGGGGGGAGGATCTGAGCACCTATGGACATGTCCGGAGTGCAACGAAGATACCCCAACTGATAACTAACTAACTAACTTACGAGAGTATACGAGATTACGGAGAAAAGTCGCTAACCTCTAGGCCAGGAAATGGGAAACTACTAAACGTAAAAACGTGCCTAGTACATCAACAACAGCTTTAAACATGCTTGTGTTGACTGCAACGTCCTGTAAGGGGTATGCAGCGTACGAAAATAAGTTATAGTCATTACCTCTGGTTTACTTGTGCTAATTTCCGTGTTATGTACCCTACACATTTCGTTTAGACTATTCATGTGGTCTTGTAATTCAGCTTCTGATTTTGCTTTTAGTGCTTGGTCATCCGAAAACAGGAGTTCTCTAATGGTGTAATTTGCAGATGTTTCTTCTTCTGTGTTCTCGTCATGCGGTGTTCTTGCGATCTCTGTTTGGCTGGTTTCTTTACATATGTTGTCTATATATGTTATAAACAAGAGAGGGGACAGGGCACAACCTTGTCGTACTCCGGATCTTATGGTGAAGGGTTCTGAGTGTCCTCCAGTTGCTCTCACTATGCATTCACTGTTGTTGTATAAGCTTCTACATAGGTTTGTTAGATGTGTACTCACTCCATATTGTTTATATAGACTCAAGCTATATTCGGAATGATGCGAATTGAACATAAACCCACCGGATTTAAGAGTTGAAACCACCCACCCAACCAAACAACCCAATTCAACAAAACAATAACAAACCCACCCAAGCAACCAGCTACTCAACCAATCACATATCCAACCACACATCTAACCAGTCAATAAACTGCCAACCAGTTAGCAAACAACATACATAACCAGCCACTCAACAAACCAACACATCAAGCAGAGAACTAACCAATTATCCAGCCCAACAACTACCCAACCCCCCTCCATCCTCTTTCCATTGAACCAACCAGCCATCTAAACAACCAACCAACCTACATGCCTTCATTAATGTGTCCGATTTATGTGGCCATTCATATACATGACACAAACAAGATTACTGGACAGATTAATGGATGTACAGAGAGACAGCCTACAGATAGATAGACAGATAGGTATACAGACGGTTAGACATACAGGTCGACGTACGGACAAACTTGCGAAAATAGTTACACAAACTGTCTGACTTCTTGAGTGATTGCTTTAATAACACACACACACACACACACACACACACACACACACACACACACACACACATAGTAATTAGGTGTGTAGTGATGCTAGTAGATAAATACCCAGTTGGTAGGTAGACGGACCTAGCAGGTAGACACACACAATACACACACGCACAAATAGAAAATAGGTAGCTAAGGTAGTTTGATAACTAGACATGCAGGCAGGCAGGCAGGCAAGCAGGCAGGCAGGCAAGCAGGTAGCTAGATAGATAGTTAAGTATGTCGGTATACAGGCCAGATGGCTTTAGGTAATTAGGTAGTAATGCAAGTAGATAAATACAGACCGATTGTTTAACTTCCAGACAGACAATACCACCCACAGACAGACAGAACGATATAACAGACTGACAGACAGACATATAGGCAGACAGACAGACAGACAGAACGATATAACAGACTGACAGACAGACAGACAGATAGGCGGACACTATTGCTGTTTGTGATCTCTTGGCGAGTTTACGTTTAGTAGTTTGCCATTGCTTTCTGAGTGGCCAGCGCCCATATCATTTTGTAAAATAACAACGCAATGCGGTCTGCTGCCAAATCGTCCGCAGCTGAGATTTTAACGCGGTATGGGGATTACTAACCGCGTCCATAACGCCTTGGTCACGGAGCATGTGCCAGATGAATGTCGCAAATATTGCATGTTTATAGCACAACGGATGTGCCAGATGAATGTCGCAAATATCTCCTGTTTGTAGCACAACGGATGTGCCAGATGAATGTCGCAAACATCGCGTATTTGTAGCACAACTGATGTGCCAGATGAATGTCGCAAATATCGCATGTTTGTAGCACAACGGATGTGCCAGATGAATGTCGCAAATATCACATATTTGTAGCACAACGAATGTGCCAGATGAATGTCGCAAACATCGCATGTTTGTAGCACAACGGATGTGCCAGATGAATGTCGCAAACATGTAGTCTTTGTAGCACAACGGATGTGCCAGATGAAAGACGCAGATTGCTTGCTTGATTCAAAACCAAAAATTCCAAATTCGGTCTCGTTCGACCTGCTCCTTCAGCCTCGGTTAGAGTTGAAATCCGTAGTTGTGTGTTTTTTTTTTAACCCTGTTTCTGTCTGTGCGCTCTTAGGAGTGAGTCCTATATAATACAGTAGCAAGTCCTCTGCAGAACCTAACTCCCATAACAACCTTCCGGAAAACCTCTCGATCATAAGCAAGATGTCACACATCCTGCACCCATCTTCTCTTTGGCTTTCCTCTTCCTCTTTTCCCAGGCATACACCCTTCCATTATTGTTCTCTCCAAACTTTCGTGACGTTTCAAGTGACAAAAATATTTCAATTTTCTTTGTTTTATTGTCTTTAATAGGTAACCTTCTTTAATATTCAGCTCTTTAAGTCCTATCTTGGACTGGTTTATAAGCGTTTGTGTCTGTGACGTCAGCTGGGGGATCGGTCGGCGAGTTATCCTTTGTGCCTGTTTCCTCTGGCTGTTTATTCGGTGTTGGCTTCTGGCTCGTCTGTTTCGTTAGGATTCCTTATAAGGACTCATCCTTTGGTTTGCTAGCTTTTGTATCCTTGTTTTTTGGTCGGCCCGAGAACAATCTCATCTGAGCTACCAGTCACTCGATTCTTCATCGGTCTCCTCTCTCTCTCTCTCTCTCTCTCTCTCTCTCTCTCTCTCTCTCTCTCTCTCTCTCTCTCTCTCTCTCTCTCTCTCTCTCTCTCTCTCTCTCTCTCTCTCTCTGGTTGAAGACTGGTGTCCCCTTGAACTTGTTCGTTATTGAAGATTGGTTGCTGGCTTCGTCTTGGAGTTTGTCTCTGGTCTTTGGCTTGTCTCCAGCTTGAGGCTTCTCTGCGGTTTTTTTTGCGTGGCTTCTGCTTGTTCCCTTTCGGCTTGTAGCAGTTCTCTCTCTCTGTCTTGATGGCTTTTAGGACTTCTTCGTTTTCCTTCTTCATCTGTGCCATGCACTGCATCTCTTGTTGGATGCTGTGCTGGATTTCTTTCATGTCCGCCAGCAGTTGCTCGTTGTTGCTGGTCGGAGTCGACGTCAGCAGTGCCTTGACTTGCTTCTTCAGCTCGTCAATCTGGTTTTGTAGCTGTGATTTTCGGCTTGTGAGATGCCTGTTGCTATTTCGCACCTCTGCAGTGTTTCCTTGTATGGTGTCTTTGTAATTATGGCGGTCTTTACGACATCTCTATGTCTTTGGAGGTACAGACAGCCCAGGTTTCTTGTTCCATGCTTGCCAAGACAGTTGGCACACTTTCTGTTGTCGTTGGGCGCTCAGAAGTCTTTGTCTTGTTTGGCCAAGCGGACATTCTTTGAATGCATGGTGCTCGGCGCAGTATCGACAGATCTCTGTCTTGCTGCGGCATGTTGTTCTGCTGTGGCGACCCTCTGGCACCTTGAGCATTGAGTGATTCTCGGAATGAAACTTTCAGGCTGTTGTTCTTTCTTATTTATCGATACCTGGCGTGGTATCTCGTTGCCCTCAACTGTTACCACCGCTAGAATAGTAGGTATCTTGGAGTACGTCAGAATCCGCACCGCCTTCAAGATTCAGATATGGAGATTCTCCCGTTGTAACTGCTTCAGGATTTGTGCATCTGTCAGCTCCACTTGGATACGTTTGACAACCCATCTGATCGTCTGTGAGTCGGTGTTTTTCGTCTTTCTTCTCACTCTTCTTCTCAGCTGTCTTGGCTCTTATCCGTGTTGGGTTGTCGTCGGTCTTCCTCGTGGTAGCTTCAGTGGTATCTGTAGGTTCAGGTTCTTTGCTGCAGCTCACGTGCAGGTTCTCTCCTGTCGTCTTCTTCAAGGTCTTGGCAGCTTCCACGCTACTCATCTGGTAAGTCGGGTGTCTGTCGGAAGTCGCAATTGTTGATACCGAACTGGGACCACAATTGTCGGAAGTGGGGGTGTACCACCGCCTAGTCGAATGTATTATTCACTGGCGAGCAACCCCAAATAGTCAAAAATTGACTAAGGACAAAATCGATATGGCTGAACTATAGATTAAGCCCATGAATATCAAGAGTACAGCTACAAGTGGCTCGTAATTAGCTGGTCTAAATATTTGCCAGGGAGTGGGAAAAGGGAAAGTTAGATGACAAGGTTTACATCTCCAGAAGGATTTCTAGCCAGTGCAAATTATCCCCTCCGACTGCTTTCCCTTCCCTGGTCATTAATTAAGCCCCAACAATGTACACACACACACACACACACACACACACACACCCACCCACCCACCCACCCACCCACCCACACACACACACACACACACACACACACGTTCATGCATGATTGAAAAAAAAATACAGATAACTTAGTTTAAAACAAACTACAACATTTATTGTCTATCATTAGTCATGGATAACTATCACAATGATGATGGTGAACTATGCAATATACACTCATAAATGTGAAATGATGGAAAGTACATATACATAACTCTGGATCAGCTCTGTTCCGATCAGCAAACAGTCGTGGTCAGATCAGCGAAGCAGCTATGATCCGATCTGTGAACATTTATGGTCAGATCAGCGAAGCAGCTATGGTCAGATCAGTGAACATTTATGGTCAGATCAGCGAAGCAGCTATGATCAGATCTGCGAACATGTATGGTCAGATCTGTGAACATGTATGGTCAGATCTGCGAACATGTATGGTCAGATCTGCGAACATGTATGGTCAGATCAGCGAACATTTATGGTCAGATCTGCGAACATTTATGGTCAGATCTGTGAACATGTATGGTCAGATCTGTGAACATGTATGGTCAGATCTGTGAACATTTATGGTCAGATCTGTGAACATTTATGGTCAGATCTGTGAACATTTATGGTCAGATCTGTGAACATTTATGGTCAGATCTGTGAACATTTATGGTCAGATCTGTGAACATTTATGGTCAGATCTGTGAACATTTATGGTCAGATCTGTGAACATTTATGGTCAGATCAGTGAACATTTATGGTCAGATCTGTGAACATTATGGTCAGATCTGTGAACATTTATGGTCAGATCTGTGAACATTTATGGTCAGATCTGCGAACATGTATGGTCAGATCTGTGAACATTTATGGTCAGATCTGTGAACATTTATGGTCAGATCTGTGAACATTTATGGTCAGATCTGTGAACATTTATGGTCAGATCTGTGAACATTTATGGTCAGATCTGTGAACATTTATGGTCAGATCTGTGAACATTATGGTCAGATCTGCGAACAGCCGGACGGTGTTCAGAACGGGGGGTGTCCTGTCCCCCTAGTTCCTCGTTGTCACAGCACGGGTACTGGGCTCCTGTTGAGGGCTAGGAAGAGACCATCAAGAATGTGTATTATCTAGTTCTACATCAATACAATCCTAATTAATACCTACATTCTATCACCTCCCTATACAATGACCAGTCTGCCGAGTTCTCTTCCAGCTTTACTGTGCTTTAACTGTCCTCCTGCTCCCTACATATCTCTGTCATACGGTCTCGTCTAGGAAGGACTTTTCAATCGTCTCACACGCCTGTAATTACATTTCTGCCTCCTTATAACGTCCGTCATGATGCATGAAATATCCTAAGTTCATGTCCCTAATTCAGAAACTCGGTTCCTCGCAGTGAGCACCATCCAACATTTGGGTTCGCAGATTACAGGGTCGGTAATTGTATCATAATAGTACCTGATCATCCGGGCTTACCAGCTGTTATCAGCTCTGTGAAAGGCTTCCGTGAGTTACGATACACGCTTGTGCACCACACACTGGAAAGGCTAAGCACCATATACCCTATACTACCAATTGTGGGTAATGTCTGTACCATTACACCTCTGCTTCAAACGCAATCAATGGCCAATGTGCCAATGCGCACACAATAGCATAACACCAAATTCTTCTTAATGAGTTACCATATAACAAACCAACATCAAATAAACCTAAGGTATGCGAATTCAAAATGGTATATAAGGTTATTCATACATGCGTAGTATGAATGCAAAAAGGAAGTAATATCCTTATCTACAACAAACTGGGAAACATAGTTTCTGACCAAATAAAACGTTACAGACCAAATAAAATTCTGCCGAGTGCATTTCCAAAGTATAACAAAAATGATGCAAATGACAATTCAAATATATCAAACATCCGATACACATAAAGTATATTAATTCAAAATAGGCATATCATGATACTCAACATAATAGCATAATGCATTATTAATTAGTAATAGTGTATAGCTACACAATGAGATATACAAGTCTAATTGAAGTGACCATACAGAGCAGCTCCATTGCTGATCTGCCCGGTTTAGTCACTTTTTGTGTTGTGTTGTTTGTCCATCAAGAATGACGATAAGCATTCATTTCATCCAGTGGGGTTGAAGGTATGGAGCCGTGGGTTCTAAGATGGCTGATAAGGCCTATTTTGGCTCGAAATGATCTTTGACAATGTGGGCAAAGAATGCTTGACGTTTCTGGAGGAGGATTTCCTGCAGTGGTTTTTCTGTCCTGCCTTTTCTTCACAGCTCTTGCAGTCCTGGTTGCCTCACATGTGACTGCACCCTTGCGTAACGATGCACGCCACGAATTTCGATCTCTGGCTGCAGTCTCCCAGGTGTCATGATGAATTCCAAAAGCATTCAGTGAGATTTTCAGAGTGTCTTTAAAGCGTTTCCTCTGGCCACCTTGGGAGCGTTTACCACAACGCAGTTCGCTGTAAAACATTCGTTTAGGGAGCCTGTGATCTGGCATGCGAGTCAAGTGACCAGCCCAGCGAATCTGATTCTTCATCAGTAGAGTGTGGATACTGGGCATGGACGCTCTTTCTAGGACTTCAGTGTCTAGAATCTTGTCTTGCCATTTAATCTTCAGTAGCTTCCTTTGGCAGACTGTGTGGAAGCGGTTTAGTTTCCTAGCGTGTCGCTGATAAACAGTCCAGGTTTCTCAAGCATATAGCAGGGTGGATAATACATCTGCTTTGTAGACATTTAGCTTTGTTTGCAGACTTATTCCAGTTCTGTCCCATACATTCTTGTTCAGTCTGCCAAAGTGTGGCTGCTTGTGACACAGTGCTGCCAAGATAGGTGAATTTGTCCACAACACTTAGTCTATGATCATTCACTTTTATATTCGGCTTTATTATTCCCTGGAGCTGGCTGGTACATAACTACAGTCTTCTCCAAGTTGATATTGAGCCCAAATTTGGCACAGGCATGTGAGAAAGCTGAAACAATATGTTGCATGTCTGCCTCTGAGTTGGCGTATAGAGCGCAATCATCAGCAAACAGGAGCTCTCTGACGGTGTCGCTGTTAATTTTGGTTTTAGCTTTCAGCCTTGTGAGATTGAATAACTTTCCATCCATACGGTAGTTGATGTCTATTCCAATGTCCTCGTTCTCGAAGGCATTCATCAGCATGGCTGAAAACATGAGGCTGAACAGTGTTGGTGCCAGGACAGATCCTTGCTTCACTCCATTGGTGACAGGAACGGGTTCAGACAGTTCACCATTTTCCTGTTCTCTTGCCTGCATGCCATCATGAAATAGCCGCACTATTTGGACAAACTTTCGTGGACAGCCATATTTTGCCATAATCTTCCACAGTCCTTCTCTGCTGACTGTATCAAAAGCCTTGGTAAGGTCAATGAAAGTGGACAACATTTCGCAGTTTCCTGACATTTCTCTTGCAGCTGCCTTGAGCGAAAATCATGTCAACAGCTCCACGTTCTTTTCTGAAGCCACATTGACTCTCAGGAAGAAGACCTTGATCGAGATGGGCTGTGAGGCGATTGAGAAGAATTCTGGCGAGTATCTTCCCTGCAATTGAAAGCAAGGAGATGCCTCGGTGGTTGTCACAGGATTGGCGGTTTCCTTTACGTTTGTAAAGGTGGACTAATGACGCGTCCTTGAAATCTTGTGGCATGGTCTCGTTCACCCATATGTTTGTAAAGACTTGGTGAAGCTGCTCTGTTAGGGCCGGCCCGCCTGTCTTGTATATCTCTGCTGGTATGGAGTCAGGACCAGGTGTCTTGCCGCTGGAGAGTTGCTGGATGGCTTTGTTTACTTCCACTATGGTTGGCAGGTCATCAAGTGTTTCATTGGTGGGAACTTGAGGAAGGCAGTTGATGGTTTCATCATCGATGAAGGAAGTTGAATTTAGGATGTTGCTGAAATGCTCTGCTCAACGTTGAAGGATTTCTTTCTTAACGGTGACCAATGTTCCCCCATCTGCACTGAGGAGGGCAACTATGCCTGGTGATGTAGGACCATAGACCGCTTTCAGTGAGTCGTAGAAGTTTTTCATATCATGTTTGTCAGCAAAGCCCTGAATTTCATCAGCTTTGCTGCTCAGCCAGGAGTCCCGCATGTGCCGAAGTTTCTGCTGTACTACTCTCTGAATGTTCTTGAAGGCATCTTTTTTTTATGATGACTTCGGGTCATTCAAATGTGCCTTGAGGAGAAGATGTTTCTCGGCCAGCAATTGGTTGATGTCTTCGGAATTTTGATCAAACCAGTCTTTATGCTTTCGGGGGGCTGGACCCAGGATTTCCATAGCAGTGTTGTAAATTATGTCCTTTAGGGCTCTCCATTCTGTTTCTGTATCCTGTTTAGCTGCAGCATTGGGCTTGAGGCGGTCTTCCAGCATATTTTCAAACGACTGCTGCATTTTCTTGCTGTTTAGGCGGGTGACATTTAGCTTTTTTTGCATTTTCACCCCTTGAGGACACCGTGGTTGCCTGATGTGAATATTTATTTTTGAGACAATGAGACGATGGTCTGTCCAACATTCGGCACCAAACATGGATTTTGTCACTCGAACGTCTTGTCTGTCACTCCTCCTGACGATGACATAGTCAATGAGGTGCCAGTGTTTCGAGCGAGGGTGCATCCACGATGTCCTATTTCTCATGGGGAGACTCAAAATTGTGTTCGTAATCAGGAGATCATGTTCGGCACATGTCTGAAGGAGGAGGAGTTCATTGTTGTTACAATTTCCGACTCCGTTGGATGAAGAATGACTTGCGCGGTGACTTGAATTAATTAAAGTGAGGAAGAGTTGCGCAATTCGTCGACCTCATTCTCTCGCCTGAGTCCATCTGAGTCCAGTGGCAAGACAAGTCGAGACGACTGGAGACGAATATTGGTGCAGTGGATGACCAGAGCGCTCTACGTGCCTTGCCGTGCTCATTACGTACCACAACGCTTTGCAGGTAAACGCCAGTCACTATTTAGCCACTGTTGTGGTAAGAATTAAAAGAAATATAGTCAGTTGACTATATTCTGTACCAAATATGACACGCCAAAAGGCGACTAGGCTAGTTTACAAATAAAGGACACGCATCTACTAAGGCCAATGACAATCAGACGTCTATTTAGACATAGCCAATATCTGCCTAACATAAGGTTCCTACTTCTCAGAAGAAGAACACATAAAGCACTATGATATTGTACACTGAACTGAGAAAGAATAGTGCACACTCAAGTAACCTGAGACAATGATATTTCTTGAAATAACCTAGGTCAGATAAAGACTGAAAATCAGTACATAAATCTAAAAGACTGGAATAGTTACTGAGAACTAACATCACTAGGGATACAAACGTATACAAGGATAGTTCATACCTGTTCAAATGTCTGACCTATTCTGACTTGAAACCTTCTAAGCCTAGCCTATTTATTTCTTTCTATTAATTACGCTTATCTCCTGGGGCGTCACCCTGCCTGGTTTACAAGCCACAATTCACATTTCCCCAGAATTGCTTTAATTGCCTTCAGACACCTCACACCCCTCTTTCATTCCTGATTCAGTTTTAATTGGCAACATTTACTCTGTGTCACAGTTGACCGTTTTCCCTAAGCCCAGATGTCCATTCACACCCAGCCTTCACCATAGCCTCTAGTCAAGTGTTGGATCGGCTTTACAACGTCTGTTTCACACTCTACTGAGTCAGTCCACGATGAACGAGACACATATAAACATCTCTTTATCTATGGAACACGAACACAACGAAGCGTTGCCGTTTCTAGATATCCTAATGAGACGTAGAGCAGACGGCACAATTCAAAGATCGGTGTACCGCAAAGAAACATGGACTGGTCAATACTTAAATTTTCAGAGCTTCGCACCTGTCCAGTACAAACGGGGCTTAGTACGGACCCTGTTTGACCGTGCTAGGAAGATATGCACCCAGGACACACTGACAGAGGAATTTGAAACTCTGAAGTATGCCTTAAACCTGAATGGGTACTCCACAGGATTTATAAAGCGCCACTGCCAACAGCCCAAACCGAAATCAGAAGTAACTACAGTCCCTAAACTCAAGGTATTCATCCAGCTAACCTTCCGAGGAGATGACGTAATGCAACGTCTGCGGGACCGGCTCACCACAGCAGTCGAGCGAACATTCTGTGCTGCAGCTCTAGTCATCAGGTACAGAAACACACCGATCCCTGTCCCAGCAGTAAAAGAACCTGTAGCTTTGTACGCCAAATCAAATTGTATTTACCAATTTACATGCAGATGCGAGACCATCTACATAGGCAGAACTGAGCGACAGTTACATTGCAGGGTTTCGGAACATATTCCGAATTGGGTGGACAAGATACTACACACAGAAGATGGTAGCCTAGGCAGGCCGACACACCGGAACAGTCCGGCTTCATCGGTCGGTAGACATGTGCTCGAGATTGGTCACGTGGTTGAAAGAGACAGTGCCTTCCGGGTGTTGTTCAACACACAAAGTAGTCGATTGTTAAAGTTTGCTGAAGCTATAATAATCAACCTTCGTAAGCCGTCCTTGTGCAAGCAGTAAGACATGTTAGTCAGTTTAAAATTACTGTGGTAGACAATCTACATTACTGTGCGAACATGTGTATATTTCAATTTGAAGGATTTATCTAATTAATTCACGTAAGTTGTGTGATTTCTGCAGTATGTACCTGACGAGATGTAGCGAAATATGTCAGGCAATAAACCGTGCAATCTACTGAGTCTGTGTGATCGGCTGGACTTGGCATGTTTACAGCCCCAGGTTGCTTGCGTCAAGCCTGGGCAGTTTTACTTGCCATTCACAGTCGCGGTCCGTTTAACACTGCATGTCTGTGTGATGTTATTATCAATTCTGAGTCAGGTACACGATCCCTTAGATTGGCATTCCACACCTTGTGTTTGTTGAGAGTCAAGGGTCAGTCTTGCGTAGCTAACAGACCATGTCCGTGTGCACAGGCTCGTATTTTTATGTCTTGTACCATGGGTGTACTACCTTGCCCCAGAATTCTTTATGATAGAGAATTTCATTCCCTCTTCTGTAACTTATCTACATAGTCCATAAAAAATTAACCACAAAATATTCTGGGATGTAAATGCGGCATTTCGCGACAGTGTCTATTGGTATTTTTCATGCCACCTGCTATTTTTCCCCCGTATCAGGCTTCTTGAACTGTTTGACTTGTTCTTGATAGCGCTCGCAGTTGCGAATGACAACTGACGCAGATTTGATGCTCAGCGAATTATCACACGAAAAACTCGTATGTAGCAGCTCTGCTGTACAACGCATACACCCCAACGAAAGTTGTATACAGACGAACGAACGAACGAACGAACGAACGAACAGACTTTATTTTCAAAGGGTAACAAATTGGGCACGCAGGCCCGTCTTACATTCGGCCCTTCCAATCACTCATCTTTCTTTCATCGACAGTGCATAGGAAAAAAAACATTGTCACATGAATTTTGTAAACATAAACAATGCATATTACTATGTTATGAGACACATCAACCACCCACCCACACATCTCCCATTCACTCCAACTCCACCACCCAACCACACACATACCCACACACACATACATGCCCCTACCCATCCACCACATCCCTACACCTACATACATCTCCCCACCCACACACACCTCTCACCCACCACACACCCCATCCACCCACACCCCAAGCACACATACGTTCCCCAACCACACATCCCCCACCCACACACATCCACCCACCTACACACATATCCTCTACCCGTCCCATTACCCACCAACAATCACAGAGAGAGAGAGAGCGAGAGAGAGAGAGAGAGAGAGAGAGAGAGAGAGAGGGAGAGAGAGAGAGAGAGAGAAGACACATAAAGGCATATATACAGTCTATTAGACACATACGAACATTCTGGCAAACTGGAAAGGAGTCGTGGCTATGGATGTAATGGATATAATGACATACATACAGATAAACACAGCGATAAACAGAGAGATAAACACAGAGATGGACAGAGAGATAAACAGACATGCAGCCAAACATGTAGACTGACGGACGGACAGATGGATGCAAAGACAGCCAACAGACCCACAGATAGATGGATGGATAGACAGACAGACAGACAGACAGACAGACAGACAGACGGATGGATAGATAGATAGATAGATATATAGATAGATAGATAGATAGATAGATAGATAGATAGATAGATAGATAGATAGATAGATAGATAGATAGATAGATAGATAGATAGATAGATAGATGGATGGATAGATAGATAGATAGATGGATAGATGGATAGATAGATAGATAGATAGATAGATAGATAGATAGATAGATAGATAGATAGATAGATAGATAGATAGATAGATAGATAGATAGAGAAATAGATAGATAGAACGAACGAACAGACTTTATTTTCAAAGGGTAACAAATTGGGCACGCAGGCCCGTCTTACATTCGGCCCTTCCAATCATTCATCTTTCTTTCATCAACAGTGCATAGGAAAAAAACATTGTCACATGAATTTTGTAAACATAAACAATGCATATTACTATGTTATGAGACACATCCACCACCCACCCACACATCCCCCATTCACTCCAACTTCTCCACCCAACCACACACACATACAATACATTCCCCTACCCATCCACAACATCCCTACACCTACACATCTCCCCACCCACACACACCTCTCACCCACCACACATCCCATCCACCCACACCCCAGGCACACATACATTCAATAACCCACACATCCCCCACCTACACACATCTCCCCACCCACTCACATATCCTCTACCCGTCCCATTTCCCACCAACAATCACTCACCCAATATCCTCCTCCACCCACACACCTCCAACCACCCAACCAAACACACATTCCTCAGCCACACACATGTCTCCCCGTCAACTCACATATTCCGCACCTACCCACACACAAATTCCGCACTCACCCACATAATCTCCAATCTCCCCCAGCCCACTCACAGATCCCGAGCCCGCACCTACAAACATCCCCCACCATCTCCTAACCTGCACACACTCACCCACCCACATATCCTCTACCCACCCACACATCCTCTACCCACCCATCCCCCAGCCACACATCCCTTAACCACACACCCCTACCCATATACACACACATCCCCACCCACGCACAATCTCCCCACCCATACAAACATCCCTCACACACATCCCCACCCACCAACACATTCCCCATTCACAAACACACACCTCCCATCCACACACACACAACCCATACATTCATCCCTTCACACATCCCTAGACACACGTACTTATCCCTCAACCACTAACACCCACACATCCCTTACCCACTCATCAACACATACATCTCCTATCTACCCACCCACACTCACACATCCCAACCACCCATCTAAGCACACATCACCCACCCTCACACACATCCTTCACCCACCCACAAACCCAACCACACCTTCACCCACCCACAAAAACATCATTTAACCACACCCAGCTCCCCTCCCACACAATACCACACCCACACACTTCACAAAGACACATCCCTCACCCACACACACATCTATCCACACATCTCCTACCCATCCACACATCCCCCAACTACAATCACCCTCACTACCCACACATACATCCTTCATTCAGCCACACACACCCCCACCCAGCCAGACATATCCCCCACCCACACACACATCTCCAAATCCATCACCCACACCCATCACGCACCCCTCCCCCAACCCCCACACCCCCACACACATTCACCCACACATCTCTCACCCACACACACTCCCCACCCATCCACCCAAACATCCCACACCCATACACATCCCTCACACACATCCCCAAACCCACAACCACCCCCACCTGCAAACATCTCCCACCCACCACATATCCCCACACCCTCATCTCCCCACCCACACATATACCCCCACCTATACCATAACCCACCATCAATCATCCACCAACATATCCTCCTCCACCCACAACCACCTACACAAACACACATCCCCACCCACAAACACATCTCCCCATACACCCATACATCTCGCACGCACCCACACACAATCCCCCACCCACCCACACACAATCCCCCACCCACCCACACAAACTCACCCCTCCCACCCACACATCCTGAGCCCACCCACACACATCACGAATCCACCCACACACACACATCCCCCGATCCCCCAACCTTCTATTATGATCAAACTCCCACACTTTACACACACATACAGTGACGATTGTCGTGAGCATTGTCGCAAAATTGTAAAGAAAATGGAGAAAAATTGTACATATACATTTTGTAACTTAAAAATTTGTGATGCAATTCAACTCTCTCTCTCCCCCCCCCCTCTCTCTCTCTCTCTCTCTCTCTCTCTCTCTCTCTCTCTCTCTCTCTATCTCTCTCTCTCTCTCTCTCTCACTGACGCTCTCACTCACATTACAGTAATGTTATATTATACGTGATAAAATCAAGTGTCATACATACAAAATGATAATGTGAAAGATGAAAATACACAAATAATATGGAATGGCATGTTACAGGACATGCGAGCACTGAATTCTCTCTCTCTCTCTCTCTCTCTCTCTCTCTCTCTCTCTCTCTCTCTCTCTCTCTCTCTCTCTCTCTCTCTCTTTTACACAGGCACACACACATTCCCCACACACACACACACATATCCCTCACACACACACCCATACATACATCCTCACATCTAGACAAATACTTGATGCCTCACATGATCACTGAAGCTAATAAGAACAAACTCCCACACTTTACACACAATTGAGACACTGACGATTGGCGTGAGAATTCTCACAATTGCAAGAAGTGGAGAAAATATTGTACATATACATTATGTAGCGTAAAAATTAGTGATGCAATTCAACTCTTTTTTTTTCTCCCCCCCCCCTCTCTCTCTCTCTCACTCTCTCTCTCTCTCTCTCTCGCTCTCTCTCTCTCTCTCTCTCTCTCTCTCTCTCTCTCTCTTGCGCTCTCTTTACATACACACACTCTCACACTCATTCACTCTCTCTCTCTTACTTACACTCACTAACTCTCTCACTTGCTTTACAGTAATTTACATGAATTCATTTTATGCATGTTAAAATCAAGTGCATCAAAATGATAATATGAAAAAAATGAGAATACACAAAACATATGGATCAGCATGTTAGATGACATGCGTGCGCTCAACTCTCTCTCTCTCTCTCTCTCTCTCTCTCTCTCTTTCTCTCTTCTCTCTCACACACATGTACATACACACACCCACACACATCATACCCACGCAATACACACACCTGCACACATCCATATACTTACTCAAACGTACTCACATAACACCCGAATATACACTCCCTCGCATACACTGCATGCATGCACACTTACACATACAAAGATATACAATACATACACGAGCACACACACACAGACTCATCCATACACACATACACACACGCACATGCATATAAACGCATATAAACACATGAACGCACACTTTAACACACGTACAGACATACACACAGAGTCACACACAGATACACACATGTACACACATATACACCCATACACACATCCAGACATGCACACACATACATTACACTTTCTCATGCACTCTCTCATTCACCCACGCTCTCTCTTTTACCCACTCACTCGCTCTCACACTCACTCATTCGTGCACATACACGCATACCCACAAATTCTCTCTCACTCACTCACGCTCCCTTACTCACTCATTTACTCGATGACTCTCTAACTCACACTCACTCACTAACTTTCACACTCTATCACACAGACAGGCAGACACACAACACACCCACTCTCTCAGATTCACTCATTCTCTAACTAAATCTCT
>CAWUFQ010000579.1:7500-15000 GCA_963921405.1 Cepaea hortensis
TGTCACGTACCATCGACATTTGATAGGGCAGACATTTGAAAGATGCGTCGCCGGCACGTAAGGCCATGCGATCAGCACAAAGTTATCCAGAGTCACCAGTGGGAACGCCGCGCCCCGCGAAGGGCAACGACGATTGGTTTTGAACTAATAAAAGCGCTCTTTCCGCGAGGGTCGGAGCTTGGTAAGCATGTATTAGCTCTAGAATTGCCACAGTTATCCAAGTAGGATCGTGTCATCTAAGGAACCTCGACTGATTTAATGAGCCATTCGCGGTTTCACCGTGAGACAGTGTGAACTTAGACATGCATGGCTTAATCTTTGAGACAAGCATATGACTACTGGCAGGATCAACCAGATATCTATCGGACAGACGGACTATTCACGCACACGCAAGCCAAGAGTAGCATCGCTAAAGCGCGCCCTCCCGGTACAAGGTGATACATGCAAAACCACTGGACGCCTACCGACGAGCTTTCAAGCTACGCCGGCAGGACTAACCGAAAAACAAAAGCTATACCAGCTTACTGACTGCAGGCCCACTACTCATCGAGAGAGAGTGGGCGCTTATCGAGACTTTGTCGAACGGTCGTACAAATTTTGCTCTTTTGCCCGCTCAAACCACGACCCTGGCTGCACGATGCGGTTACATTCTTGAAACGCCTGCCTCGCTAACTCACGTTGGCTGGGAAGATCCCATTTTGGTGCACCTCACACAGCCATCCGAGACAACGAACGCTAGACGCGGAACTGATCTAGCGAACCAGACCAGCCCCACATAGTATGCACGACTCGTAAAATTGTTCACTGGTAGTTACTGTTGCAGAATTGTTAAACTGCGTTCATTCGTGCAATCAGAGCAGCGGCATGACTTAGAAAAATTTTCCGCACTCGTTAATCGACTGTAACTCGCGTTAGAATTAACGCGCGGTAGTGAAATTTGGAATATAGAGGTTTTACATGTCGCTGAATCGATTGAGACAATAAACAAGCGTAATATATTATCAACAAAGTAGTAATTATAGTGCCGACTCCGTGGCTAAGGTTTACGGACGCAATTTGTAAGCCCGCTTACTCCCCTTTCTAAACAGTTGCGCGCGATTTCGCAGCAGACCGCGTTGCGCCGTATTTTAACCAATTGGTATGGGAGCCGGTCGTTCAGAAAGCCATGGCAAACTACTGAAATTAAACTTGCCATCAACAACAGCAGTAAAATGCTGGTGCTAACAGCAATGTCCTGTAAATAGGATATGTAAAACAAAAAAAAACAAAAATCACCGATTGCCGATGTATTTATAACTATACGGCGTCAAGCACCATATGCCCAATGCGCCTTAGGGCCTGTATGAATTACATTTAGGTATATTAAGCTACATCTCTACGTAGTGAAGAAACCGTATTGTTTCCTGCTAGATGTTGAGTATTTCTTGTTTTCGTAGCATACTAATATGCAGAATAGACAGCTGGGTGTCAGATGACCAGCTGTCTCCCTCGCCGAGTTTAGATACGTCAATCAAACCCTCATCTGAGTCAGGTAGGCGTAACTATTCTCTTTCTCCTCCCTTTTTCCGCCACATCACAGCCTTTATCTAATGTCCATAAATAAAACCGCGTTCAAGGCTGCCAAAATGTCGGAAAGGTGTCAAAGTTCAGGGGTTAACAAAGACGAGCCAAATATGTTCGCTGGCAAACACATTTATGACATGAGTTGATCAGTGCTTTTCCTCGTTGCCTTCTGCCTTTTGATGTGCGTTGTCCAGTTCTCTTCTTCGTAGCGCGAGTTGTGTCTCGCCACGCATGACAGGCAAACTACTAAACGAGGTAATAATTGCAGTACAGCCCTCCGTGGCTAAGGTATTACGGACGCGATTCGTAAGCCCGCTTCCCCGCTTTCTAAACACATCTGCGCGCGATTTGGCAGCAGACAGCGTCTCGCTGTACTTTAACAAATTGGTATGGGAGCCGGTCGTTTAGAGAGCCATGGCAAACTACTGAACGCAAACGTGCCATCAACAACAGTAGTAAAATGATGGTGCTGACAGCGATGTCCTGTAAATAGGATATGTAAACAAAACAAACACACACACAAAACACCGATTGCCGATGTATTTATAACTATATGGCGTCTAGCACCATATGCCCAATGTGCCTTAGTGCCTGCATTAATTGGCGCAGCCATTCTCTTCAACCCATCCCCTCCTCTCCGTTTTCCGCCATTGACAACCTTCAACTGATGTTTATAAATAAAACTTTGCGTTCCAGGCTTTCAAAATGTCGGAAAGGTGTCAAAAGGTGTGGTCAGCGGATAACAAAGACTCGAACACGTGATCACGCCAATTCTATCAAATTCCAGCGGAATATTTTCGAATTGTATGGGAGCCGGTCGTTCAGAAAGCAATGGCAAACTACTGAACGAGGTAGTACCGGACTCCGTGGCTAAGGTCTTACGGAAGCGATTCCTACGACCGCTTACCCGCGTTGTAAACACAGCTGCGCGCGATTTGACAGCAGATTCGCCGTATTTTACCAAATTGTTATGGGAGCCGGTCGTTCAGAAAGCCATGGCAAACGAGGTAGTAATTGCAGTAACGGTCTCCGTGGCTAAGGTCTTACGGATGCGATTCGTAAGCCCGCTTACCCGCGTTCGAAACACAACTGCGCGCGATTTGGCAGCAGATCGCATTTCGCCGTATTTTAACGAATTGGTGTGGGAGCCGGTCGTTCAGACAGCTATGGTAAACTACTGAACGAAGTAGTAATTCCAGTGCCGGTTTCCGTGGCTAAGACCTTACGGACGTGATTCGTACGCCCACTTTAAAAAAAAAAAAAAAAAAAAAAATTACGCTGCGGGGAATCGAACCCGCGACCGACATTATAAGTGACACCAAAAATCTTAAATGTACGTGCCGACGTACTAACTGACTGTGCCAAGGAAGATCACTAGAAGAAATAGGCCGTGAATGTATAACTACCAGGCCATCGCATTCGAGAATTCTTTGGTTATGTGTTGTGGCACTTCTCTCAAGATGCAACAACGAAAGCCAAACTCGCACATCTCCGTCATCTTGAATAGAGCTCACTAGAGTCGGATGTGTCGGCCTACAGGCACAAGTAAACAGGCACAATGCAATTACGTCTTGAGAAACAAAAAATACTCCTGATGAAAGCAGAAAAAGAAGACAGAGTTTAACAACCCTTGACCGGAACAAAGACGGAATGGACAATAAACAAGCCGACTATATTATCAACAAAGTAGTAATTAAATTATAGTGCCGCGCTCCGTGGCTAAGCTAAGGCTTTACGAACGAGATTTGTAAGCCGGTTTACCCGCTTTGTAAACACAGTTGCGCGCGATTTGGCAGCAGACCGTGTTGCGCTATACTTTTACGAATTGGTATTGGAGCCGGTCGATCAGAAAGCCATGGCAAACTACTGAACGCAAACTTGCCATCAACAACAGTAGTAAAATGATGGTGCTGACAGCGATGTCCTGTAAATAGGATATGTAAACAAAACAAAAAACACCGATTGCTGAAGTATTCATAACTATATGGCGTCTAGCACCATATGCCCAATGCGCATTAGTGCCTGTATGAATTGGCGTAACTATTTTCTCCCCCCCCCCCTCCTCCCATCCGCTGTCCGCCATTGACAACCTTCATCTGATGTCTATAAATAAAACTTTGCGTTCCAGGCTTTCAAAATGTCGGAAAGGTGTCAAAAGGTGTGGTCAGTGGTTAACAAAGACTCGAACACGTGATCACACCTATTCTATCAAGTCCAGCGGAATATTTTCGATTTGTTTGGGAGCCGGTCGTTCAGAAAGCAATGGCAAACTACTGAACCAGGTAGTCATTGCTGTACCGGTCTCCGTGGCTAAGGTATAACGGAGGCGATTCGTAAGCCCGCTTACCCGCTTTCTAAACACAGCTGCGAGCGATTTGGCAGCAGATTCGCCGTATTTTATCAAATTGTTATGGGAGCCGGTCGTTCAGAAAGCCATGGCAAACTACTGAACGAGGTAGTAAGTGTAGTATCGTTGTCCGTGGCTAAGGTCTTACGGATGCGATTCGTAAGCCAGCTTACCCGCGTTCGAAACACAGCTGCGCGCGATTTGGCAGCAGATCGCGTTGCGCTGTATTTTACCTAATCGGTAATGGAGCCGGTCGTTCAGAAAGCCATGGCAAACTACTGAACGAAGTAGTCATTCCAGTGCCGGTTTCCGTGGCTAAGACCTTACGGACGTGATTCGTACGCCCGCTTAACCGCGTTCTAAACCATCTGCGCGCGATTTGGCAGCAGACAGCGTTTTGCTGTTAGTATGGGAGCCCGTCGTTCAGAGAGCCATGGCAAACCACTGAACGCAAACTTGCCATCAACAACAGAAGTAAAATAAATGATGGTGCTGACAGCGATGTCCTGTAAATAGGATATGTAAACAAAACAAAAAACACCGATTGCTGAAGTATTCATAACTATATGGCGTCTAGCACCATATGCCCAATGCGCATTAGTGCCTGTATGAATTGGCGTAGCTATTTTCTTTCCCCCCTCCCCTCCTCCCATCCGCTGTCCGCCATTGACAACCTTCATCTGATGTCTATAAATAAAACTTTGCGTTCCAGGCTTTCAAAATGTCGGAAAGGTGTCAAAAGGTGTGGTCAGTGGTTAACAAAGACTCGAACACGTGATCACGCCTATTCTATCAAGTCCAGCGGAATATTTTCGATTTGTATGGGAGCCGGTCGTTCAGAAAGCAATGGCAAACTACTGAACCAGGTAGTCATTGCTGTACCGGTCTCCGTGGCTAAGGTATAACGGAGGCGATTCGTAAGCCCGCTTACCCGCTTTCTAAACAGAGCTGCGAGCGATTTGGCAGCAGATTCGCCGTATTTTACCAAATTGTTATGGGAGCCGGTCGTTCAGAAAGCCATGGCAAACTACTGAACGAGGTAGTAAGTGTAGTACCGCCTCCGTGGCTAAGGTCTTACGGATGCGATTCGTAAGCCAGCTTACCCGCGTTCGAAACACAGCTGCGCGCGATTTGGCAGCAGATCGCGTTGCGCTGTATTTTACCGAATCGGTAATGGAGCCGGTCGTTCAGAAAGCCATGGCAAACTACTGAACGAAGTAGTCATTCCAGTGCCGGTTTCCGTGGCTAAGGCCTTACGGACGTGATTCGCACGCCCGCTTAACCGCGTTCTAAACCATCTGCGCGCGATTTGGCAGCAGACAGCGTTTTGCTGTTAGTATGGGAGCCCGTCGTTCAGAGAGAAATGGCAAACTACTGAACGCAAACTTGCCATCAACAACAGTAGTTCTCTTCCCCCATCCCCTCCCCTCCCCTTTCCGCGATTCACAACCTTCATCTGATGTCTATAATTAAAACTTTGTGTTTCGTGCTGTTAAAATGTCGGAAAGGTGTCAAAAGGTGTGGTCAGCGGTTAACAAAGACTCGAACACGTGATCACGCCAGCGCTATCAAAACGGGCCGAATATTTCCGCTGGCAAACACACCAGGTGATATGTTTATGACATGAGTTGTTCAGTTCTCTTCCACGTTGCTTTCCACCTTGATGTGCGTAGCGCGAGCTGTGCCTCGCCACGCATGACATTTATTTCCATCAATGGCGATCCGTTGACCAATATCTTCGTTAACAACGGCTTGGTATGCGGTGATCGATTCTCTTCCTCTTGTTTCACCGATCACGACTGAACAAACACATAACTACTCGAATAAAATTATCCCCCTTTTTAAATACGCCGAAAACTGAAGCGTGTTTGTTTCCGTCTGTGATTGTGTTGCTTCAGTTTGCGAGTGGCCGATGTTAGGTTACATGATCAGTGTGGTTTCTAGCTGGATAATTCGGTTTAACACATTACAATACGGTGATTTTTTTTTTATCCGCATGATATGCGCTGACCAATTCCTTTCCTCACCACGAGGCTAACGACTTTACCAATGGGCGGGATGTTTACGAGTGCAGTTTTTTATCACAACTATACGGCTGCAAGAGCTCCGCCATTCCTGCCGGCCATGACACCTAGGCCCATAAATATGCCCGCCCCTTTTGTTCGCGTGTGTTGGGCACGCAGGCCCGTCTTACACTTGGCCCTTCCAATCACCCATCTTTCGTTCATAAATAGTGTATGATACATTCACAAAGGAAAAATAAAACATTGTTAAATGAATGTTGTAAACATAAACAATGCATGTTACCATGTTATGAGACACATCTCCCACCCACCAAACAACCCCCTCCCCTACACACACACACACACACACACACACACACACACACACACACACACACACATCTTCCACCCACCTACCCATACACCCCCAATCACCCATCTCTCAACCACACATCTCCACCAACCCACACATCCCGCACCCACCCACACACACACCCCCCTCACCCACTCAGACATCCCCCACCATACACACATCTCCCCCACCCCACACATCCCCCACACCTCCGACCCTACCGCCATGGGAGGGAACCGTTCCGTTACCTTGTTCGTGAAGAATGCCACAATTACTTCCCTCTGTTGACGTTGCTTTGTACACTTTTTCTGTACACTCTTTTGCGCTGTACACTTTTTCTGTACACTCTTTTGCGCTGTACACTTTTTCAATATTTTCTTGTTCAGTAGGGGGGAGACTCCTGTGTATACTTTTTACCAGTTGAGAACAATTCTCATCCTCCCTCACGGACTAGATTGCTATTATCGCTCTGTACACTTTTTCTAGGACTTTGACCAAATTTGCACTCATGGTACTTTGGAGACTACACTATTTTTTTGTTGAAATGTTCTTCTCGACGGGCTCTCCCCGTCTGACTTAAACGGTGCACGGTCGATTGGCGCGCGGGACCCGCCGGCAACCCATCGTACACGGTTCAGTGGGGACCCTAAACAAACAAGTGTACACAGGTATCCAATATGTTAACATGCAAAGTCCCACGAGTCTGCTTTTCGTTTCACTCGCTCAACATCTCGTTGAGATACGACACGGTTTCTACTACCACTACCTCAGCCGTGGGTCCCGGGCGCCAGAGCATTTACCCATTACCGCAATTGACAAGTGGCCATGTTGAGAGTGCCGAACAGACCACACACACATGCGGCTAGCGAGATTCTGCACAACAGACAACAGCCACCCGAGACAACAGACAAGAGAAGTACTGATCTTACGAACGAGACCACACCTGACAGAATATGCATAACTCGTGAGAATGTGCAGTGGTGGTTGTTCTTGCAGCTTGCTTTTAGTAGCTTTTATTATTTGAATTAGCCACTTGGAGAAATATTTGAACACTGTCTTGGACTTGAAAAGCACACTGACGGGACTGCATTTGTTTACATATTGGAGACGTGTGTATTGTTTGTTTAGGGTCCCCACTGAGCCGTGTAAGATCGGCGGGCCCAGATTGCTAGTGGAGCCACCCACACAGTTGTTGCATGGCCTCTTGGCCCATGACCTGGCTATCCTCTGTACAC
>CAWUFQ010000579.1:22500-30000 GCA_963921405.1 Cepaea hortensis
CACATAGTATGCACGACTCGTAAAATTGTTCACTGGTAGTTACTGTTGCAGAATTGTTAAACTGCGTTCATTCGTGCAATCAGAGCAGCGGCATGACTTAGAAAAATTTTCCGCACTCGTTAATCGACTGTAACTCGCGTTAGAATTAACGCGCGGTAGTGAAATTTGGAATATAGAGGTTTTACATGTCGCTGAATCGATTGAGACAATAAACAAGCGTAATATATTATCAACAAAGTAGTAATTATAGTGCCGACTCCGTGGCTAAGGTTTACGGACGCAATTTGTAAGCCCGCTTACTCCCCTTTCTAAACAGTTGCGCGCGATTTCGCAGCAGACCGCGTTGCGCCGTATTTTAACCAATTGGTATGGGAGCCGGTCGTTCAGAAAGCCATGGCAAACTACTGAAATTAAACTTGCCATCAACAACAGCAGTAAAATGCTGGTGCTAACAGCAATGTCCTGTAAATAGGATATGTAAAACAAAAAAAAACAAAAATCACCGATTGCCGATGTATTTATAACTATACGGCGTCAAGCACCATATGCCCAATGCGCCTTAGGGCCTGTATGAATTACATTTAGGTATATTAAGCTACATCTCTACGTAGTGAAGAAACCGTATTGTTTCCTGCTAGATGTTGAGTATTTCTTGTTTTCGTAGCATACTAATATGCAGAATAGACAGCTGGGTGTCAGATGACCAGCTGTCTCCCTCGCCGAGTTTAGATACGTCAATCAAACCCTCATCTGAGTCAGGTAGGCGTAACTATTCTCTTTCTCCTCCCTTTTTCCGCCACATCACAGCCTTTATCTAATGTCCATAAATAAAACCGCGTTCAAGGCTGCCAAAATGTCGGAAAGGTGTCAAAGTTCAGGGGTTAACAAAGACGAGCCAAATATGTTCGCTGGCAAACACATTTATGACATGAGTTGATCAGTGCTTTTCCTCGTTGCCTTCTGCCTTTTGATGTGCGTTGTCCAGTTCTCTTCTTCGTAGCGCGAGTTGTGTCTCGCCACGCATGACAGGCAAACTACTAAACGAGGTAATAATTGCAGTACAGCCCTCCGTGGCTAAGGTATTACGGACGCGATTCGTAAGCCCGCTTCCCCGCTTTCTAAACACATCTGCGCGCGATTTGGCAGCAGACAGCGTCTCGCTGTACTTTAACAAATTGGTATGGGAGCCGGTCGTTTAGAGAGCCATGGCAAACTACTGAACGCAAACGTGCCATCAACAACAGTAGTAAAATGATGGTGCTGACAGCGATGTCCTGTAAATAGGATATGTAAACAAAACAAACACACACACAAAACACCGATTGCCGATGTATTTATAACTATATGGCGTCTAGCACCATATGCCCAATGTGCCTTAGTGCCTGCATTAATTGGCGCAGCCATTCTCTTCAACCCATCCCCTCCTCTCCGTTTTCCGCCATTGACAACCTTCAACTGATGTTTATAAATAAAACTTTGCGTTCCAGGCTTTCAAAATGTCGGAAAGGTGTCAAAAGGTGTGGTCAGCGGATAACAAAGACTCGAACACGTGATCACGCCAATTCTATCAAATTCCAGCGGAATATTTTCGAATTGTATGGGAGCCGGTCGTTCAGAAAGCAATGGCAAACTACTGAACGAGGTAGTACCGGACTCCGTGGCTAAGGTCTTACGGAAGCGATTCCTACGACCGCTTACCCGCGTTGTAAACACAGCTGCGCGCGATTTGACAGCAGATTCGCCGTATTTTACCAAATTGTTATGGGAGCCGGTCGTTCAGAAAGCCATGGCAAACGAGGTAGTAATTGCAGTAACGGTCTCCGTGGCTAAGGTCTTACGGATGCGATTCGTAAGCCCGCTTACCCGCGTTCGAAACACAACTGCGCGCGATTTGGCAGCAGATCGCATTTCGCCGTATTTTAACGAATTGGTGTGGGAGCCGGTCGTTCAGACAGCTATGGTAAACTACTGAACGAAGTAGTAATTCCAGTGCCGGTTTCCGTGGCTAAGACCTTACGGACGTGATTCGTACGCCCACTTTAAAAAAAAAAAAAAAAAAAAAAAATTACGCTGCGGGGAATCGAACCCGCGACCGACATTATAAGTGACACCAAAAATCTTAAATGTACGTGCCGACGTACTAACTGACTGTGCCAAGGAAGATCACTAGAAGAAATAGGCCGTGAATGTATAACTACCAGGCCATCGCATTCGAGAATTCTTTGGTTATGTGTTGTGGCACTTCTCTCAAGATGCAACAACGAAAGCCAAACTCGCACATCTCCGTCATCTTGAATAGAGCTCACTAGAGTCGGATGTGTCGGCCTACAGGCACAAGTAAACAGGCACAATGCAATTACGTCTTGAGAAACAAAAAATACTCCTGATGAAAGCAGAAAAAGAAGACAGAGTTTAACAACCCTTGACCGGAACAAAGACGGAATGGACAATAAACAAGCCGACTATATTATCAACAAAGTAGTAATTAAATTATAGTGCCGCGCTCCGTGGCTAAGCTAAGGCTTTACGAACGAGATTTGTAAGCCGGTTTACCCGCTTTGTAAACACAGTTGCGCGCGATTTGGCAGCAGACCGTGTTGCGCTATACTTTTACGAATTGGTATTGGAGCCGGTCGATCAGAAAGCCATGGCAAACTACTGAACGCAAACTTGCCATCAACAACAGTAGTAAAATGATGGTGCTGACAGCGATGTCCTGTAAATAGGATATGTAAACAAAACAAAAAACACCGATTGCTGAAGTATTCATAACTATATGGCGTCTAGCACCATATGCCCAATGCGCATTAGTGCCTGTATGAATTGGCGTAACTATTTTCTCCCCCCCCCCCTCCTCCCATCCGCTGTCCGCCATTGACAACCTTCATCTGATGTCTATAAATAAAACTTTGCGTTCCAGGCTTTCAAAATGTCGGAAAGGTGTCAAAAGGTGTGGTCAGTGGTTAACAAAGACTCGAACACGTGATCACACCTATTCTATCAAGTCCAGCGGAATATTTTCGATTTGTTTGGGAGCCGGTCGTTCAGAAAGCAATGGCAAACTACTGAACCAGGTAGTCATTGCTGTACCGGTCTCCGTGGCTAAGGTATAACGGAGGCGATTCGTAAGCCCGCTTACCCGCTTTCTAAACACAGCTGCGAGCGATTTGGCAGCAGATTCGCCGTATTTTATCAAATTGTTATGGGAGCCGGTCGTTCAGAAAGCCATGGCAAACTACTGAACGAGGTAGTAAGTGTAGTATCGTTGTCCGTGGCTAAGGTCTTACGGATGCGATTCGTAAGCCAGCTTACCCGCGTTCGAAACACAGCTGCGCGCGATTTGGCAGCAGATCGCGTTGCGCTGTATTTTACCTAATCGGTAATGGAGCCGGTCGTTCAGAAAGCCATGGCAAACTACTGAACGAAGTAGTCATTCCAGTGCCGGTTTCCGTGGCTAAGACCTTACGGACGTGATTCGTACGCCCGCTTAACCGCGTTCTAAACCATCTGCGCGCGATTTGGCAGCAGACAGCGTTTTGCTGTTAGTATGGGAGCCCGTCGTTCAGAGAGCCATGGCAAACCACTGAACGCAAACTTGCCATCAACAACAGAAGTAAAATAAATGATGGTGCTGACAGCGATGTCCTGTAAATAGGATATGTAAACAAAACAAAAAACACCGATTGCTGAAGTATTCATAACTATATGGCGTCTAGCACCATATGCCCAATGCGCATTAGTGCCTGTATGAATTGGCGTAGCTATTTTCTTTCCCCCCTCCCCTCCTCCCATCCGCTGTCCGCCATTGACAACCTTCATCTGATGTCTATAAATAAAACTTTGCGTTCCAGGCTTTCAAAATGTCGGAAAGGTGTCAAAAGGTGTGGTCAGTGGTTAACAAAGACTCGAACACGTGATCACGCCTATTCTATCAAGTCCAGCGGAATATTTTCGATTTGTATGGGAGCCGGTCGTTCAGAAAGCAATGGCAAACTACTGAACCAGGTAGTCATTGCTGTACCGGTCTCCGTGGCTAAGGTATAACGGAGGCGATTCGTAAGCCCGCTTACCCGCTTTCTAAACAGAGCTGCGAGCGATTTGGCAGCAGATTCGCCGTATTTTACCAAATTGTTATGGGAGCCGGTCGTTCAGAAAGCCATGGCAAACTACTGAACGAGGTAGTAAGTGTAGTACCGCCTCCGTGGCTAAGGTCTTACGGATGCGATTCGTAAGCCAGCTTACCCGCGTTCGAAACACAGCTGCGCGCGATTTGGCAGCAGATCGCGTTGCGCTGTATTTTACCGAATCGGTAATGGAGCCGGTCGTTCAGAAAGCCATGGCAAACTACTGAACGAAGTAGTCATTCCAGTGCCGGTTTCCGTGGCTAAGGCCTTACGGACGTGATTCGCACGCCCGCTTAACCGCGTTCTAAACCATCTGCGCGCGATTTGGCAGCAGACAGCGTTTTGCTGTTAGTATGGGAGCCCGTCGTTCAGAGAGAAATGGCAAACTACTGAACGCAAACTTGCCATCAACAACAGTAGTTCTCTTCCCCCATCCCCTCCCCTCCCCTTTCCGCGATTCACAACCTTCATCTGATGTCTATAATTAAAACTTTGTGTTTCGTGCTGTTAAAATGTCGGAAAGGTGTCAAAAGGTGTGGTCAGCGGTTAACAAAGACTCGAACACGTGATCACGCCAGCGCTATCAAAACGGGCCGAATATTTCCGCTGGCAAACACACCAGGTGATATGTTTATGACATGAGTTGTTCAGTTCTCTTCCACGTTGCTTTCCACCTTGATGTGCGTAGCGCGAGCTGTGCCTCGCCACGCATGACATTTATTTCCATCAATGGCGATCCGTTGACCAATATCTTCGTTAACAACGGCTTGGTATGCGGTGATCGATTCTCTTCCTCTTGTTTCACCGATCACGACTGAACAAACACATAACTACTCGAATAAAATTATCCCCCTTTTTAAATACGCCGAAAACTGAAGCGTGTTTGTTTCCGTCTGTGATTGTGTTGCTTCAGTTTGCGAGTGGCCGATGTTAGGTTACATGATCAGTGTGGTTTCTAGCTGGATAATTCGGTTTAACACATTACAATACGGTGATTTTTTTTTTATCCGCATGATATGCGCTGACCAATTCCTTTCCTCACCACGAGGCTAACGACTTTACCAATGGGCGGGATGTTTACGAGTGCAGTTTTTTATCACAACTATACGGCTGCAAGAGCTCCGCCATTCCTGCCGGCCATGACACCTAGGCCCATAAATATGCCCGCCCCTTTTGTTCGCGTGTGTTGGGCACGCAGGCCCGTCTTACACTTGGCCCTTCCAATCACCCATCTTTCGTTCATAAATAGTGTATGATACATTCACAAAGGAAAAATAAAACATTGTTAAATGAATGTTGTAAACATAAACAATGCATGTTACCATGTTATGAGACACATCTCCCACCCACCAAACAACCCCCTCCCCTACACACACACACACACACACACACACACACACACACACACACACACACACATCTTCCACCCACCTACCCATACACCCCCAATCACCCATCTCTCAACCACACATCTCC
The DNA here is from genome assembly GCA_963921405.1 of Cepaea hortensis. Lineage (NCBI taxonomy): Eukaryota > Metazoa > Mollusca > Gastropoda > Stylommatophora > Helicidae > Cepaea > Cepaea hortensis. The sequence goes on from CAWUFQ010000579.1 coordinate 28,101, forward strand.
ACCAACCCACACATCCCGCACCCACCCACACACACACCCCCCTCACCCACTCAGACATCCCCCACCATACACACATCTCCCCCACCCCACACATCCCCCACACCTCCGACCCTACCGCCATGGGAGGGAACCGTTCCGTTACCTTGTTCGTGAAGAATGCCACAATTACTTCCCTCTGTTGACGTTGCTTTGTACACTTTTTCTGTACACTCTTTTGCGCTGTACACTTTTTCTGTACACTCTTTTGCGCTGTACACTTTTTCAATATTTTCTTGTTCAGTAGGGGGGAGACTCCTGTGTATACTTTTTACCAGTTGAGAACAATTCTCATCCTCCCTCACGGACTAGATTGCTATTATCGCTCTGTACACTTTTTCTAGGACTTTGACCAAATTTGCACTCATGGTACTTTGGAGACTACACTATTTTTTTGTTGAAATGTTCTTCTCGACGGGCTCTCCCCGTCTGACTTAAACGGTGCACGGTCGATTGGCGCGCGGGGCCCGCCGGCAAAGTCCGCGGGGCGCAGCCCCGCGGACTTTGCCGGCGGGCCCCGCGCGCCAATCGACCCACCCCCACCTCCATCCCCCCCTCGCCCATCTCCTCTCCATCCTTTGTACACTTTCTTCATTCTCGCTCCCTCCCTCGCCTCTCGTCGAGGTACAACACGGTCTCTACTACCACCACCGACTCAGCCGTGGGTCCCGGGCGCCAGAGATACCCACTTCCGCAATTGATAAGCGTTTGCATGCCCGGGGCAGGAGTCGAACCTGCGGAGCTGAGTGACGGTGACAGTAGCGGCCGTGAACGTACCTCAACGAGGCCGCGTTGAGAGAGTTCCGACAACGAAGACAGCGTACAGAGGACTCTTGGAGAGGAGACGGACAGAACAGACCACACAAACTCGACCAGCGAGATTCCGCCCGCAGGAAATAATGCTCGTCTATGTTGCGAACAAATTTCCTGGTCTAGGGCTGAGACTCAACAGTTCGCAGTGAGTTGGCTGCTCAGCTGATTACGACACCCCGACCGAGAACTAAGTCGTCTACAAATGATCTCACACATTCACGCCGCATGGAGTGAATTTCGGACAGGCCCCCGACCAAACAAACGCGTCCAGCGAGATTCCGCCCGCAAGAAATATTGCTCGTCTATGTTGCGAACAAATTTCCTGGTCTAGGGCTGAGACTCAACAGTTCGCAGTGAGTTGGCTGCTCAGCTGATTACGACACCCCGACCGAGAACTAAGTCGTCTACAAATGATCTCACACCTCCACACCGCATGGAGTGAATATCGGACATGTTCAGCGGGACGGCAGAGGCCTCTTGCTGCCGCTCGACCAGGTTGGGCAGACCATATCGTTGCCTACCGACGCATGTCAGCGCACATCAGGTGGGATTCTGACTTAGAGGCGTTCAGCCATAATCGCTTAGATGGTAGCCTCGCACCATTGGCTTATCAACCAAGCACGTGAACCAAATGTCTGAACCTTCACAATCTCAACTCACAATCTGAAAAAAGCTCGTCTCGCTTACTTGTGTTCGCATTGAGTGCACGTCACTCAACCAGCCGAGACACTGGACGCCAGACTGATCTCACGAACCAGACCACACATAATATGCATATCTCGTGAGAATGGGAGGTACAGCTTGTTTTTGGTAGCTTTTATGTGTTTAAATTAACAGCATTAGCACAAAACATGTTTGGAGCCACTCCAATGTTAAATCTATTCTACTGAACGGGTCAGAAACATGGAGAAAGAGAGACTTTCATAGCTAGACTAGCCCTCCCTATAGTATGCACGACTCGTAAAACATTTCACTGGTTGTTATTCTTCCAAGCCTGCTATTTGTAGTTTTTTTTTGAATTAACCGCACTTTGAGACTTAGAAATAATTCA
>CAWUFQ010000579.1:37500-45000 GCA_963921405.1 Cepaea hortensis
GACATTTGAAAGATGCGTCGCCGGCACGTAAGGCCATGCGATCAGCACAAAGTTATCCAGAGTCACCAGTGGGAACGCCGCGCCCCGCGAAGGGCAACGACGATTGGTTTTGAACTAATAAAAGCGCTCTTTCCGCGAGGGTCGGAGCTTGGTAAGCATGTATTAGCTCTAGAATTGCCACAGTTATCCAAGTAGGATCGTGTCATCTAAGGAACCTCGACTGATTTAATGAGCCATTCGCGGTTTCACCGTGAGACAGTGTGAACTTAGACATGCATGGCTTAATCTTTGAGACAAGCATATGACTACTGGCAGGATCAACCAGATATCTATCGGACAGACGGACTATTCACGCACACGCAAGCCAAGAGTAGCATCGCTAAAGCGCGCCCTCCCGGTACAAGGTGATACATGCAAAACCACTGGACGCCTACCGACGAGCTTTCAAGCTACGCCGGCAGGACTAACCGAAAAACAAAAGCTATACCAGCTTACTGACTGCAGGCCCACTACTCATCGAGAGAGAGTGGGCGCTTATCGAGACTTTGTCGAACGGTCGTACAAATTTTGCTCTTTTGCCCGCTCAAACCACGACCCTGGCTGCACGATGCGGTTACATTCTTGAAACGCCTGCCTCGCTAACTCACGTTGGCTGGGAAGATCCCATTTTGGTGCACCTCACACAGCCATCCGAGACAACGAACGCTAGACGCGGAACTGATCTAGCGAACCAGACCAGCCCCACATAGTATGCACGACTCGTAAAATTGTTCACTGGTAGTTACTGTTGCAGAATTGTTAAACTGCGTTCATTCGTGCAATCAGAGCAGCGGCATGACTTAGAAAAATTTTCCGCACTCGTTAATCGACTGTAACTCGCGTTAGAATTAACGCGCGGTAGTGAAATTTGGAATATAGAGGTTTTACATGTCGCTGAATCGATTGAGACAATAAACAAGCGTAATATATTATCAACAAAGTAGTAATTATAGTGCCGACTCCGTGGCTAAGGTTTACGGACGCAATTTGTAAGCCCGCTTACTCCCCTTTCTAAACAGTTGCGCGCGATTTCGCAGCAGACCGCGTTGCGCCGTATTTTAACCAATTGGTATGGGAGCCGGTCGTTCAGAAAGCCATGGCAAACTACTGAAATTAAACTTGCCATCAACAACAGCAGTAAAATGCTGGTGCTAACAGCAATGTCCTGTAAATAGGATATGTAAAACAAAAAAAAACAAAAATCACCGATTGCCGATGTATTTATAACTATACGGCGTCAAGCACCATATGCCCAATGCGCCTTAGGGCCTGTATGAATTACATTTAGGTATATTAAGCTACATCTCTACGTAGTGAAGAAACCGTATTGTTTCCTGCTAGATGTTGAGTATTTCTTGTTTTCGTAGCATACTAATATGCAGAATAGACAGCTGGGTGTCAGATGACCAGCTGTCTCCCTCGCCGAGTTTAGATACGTCAATCAAACCCTCATCTGAGTCAGGTAGGCGTAACTATTCTCTTTCTCCTCCCTTTTTCCGCCACATCACAGCCTTTATCTAATGTCCATAAATAAAACCGCGTTCAAGGCTGCCAAAATGTCGGAAAGGTGTCAAAGTTCAGGGGTTAACAAAGACGAGCCAAATATGTTCGCTGGCAAACACATTTATGACATGAGTTGATCAGTGCTTTTCCTCGTTGCCTTCTGCCTTTTGATGTGCGTTGTCCAGTTCTCTTCTTCGTAGCGCGAGTTGTGTCTCGCCACGCATGACAGGCAAACTACTAAACGAGGTAATAATTGCAGTACAGCCCTCCGTGGCTAAGGTATTACGGACGCGATTCGTAAGCCCGCTTCCCCGCTTTCTAAACACATCTGCGCGCGATTTGGCAGCAGACAGCGTCTCGCTGTACTTTAACAAATTGGTATGGGAGCCGGTCGTTTAGAGAGCCATGGCAAACTACTGAACGCAAACGTGCCATCAACAACAGTAGTAAAATGATGGTGCTGACAGCGATGTCCTGTAAATAGGATATGTAAACAAAACAAACACACACACAAAACACCGATTGCCGATGTATTTATAACTATATGGCGTCTAGCACCATATGCCCAATGTGCCTTAGTGCCTGCATTAATTGGCGCAGCCATTCTCTTCAACCCATCCCCTCCTCTCCGTTTTCCGCCATTGACAACCTTCAACTGATGTTTATAAATAAAACTTTGCGTTCCAGGCTTTCAAAATGTCGGAAAGGTGTCAAAAGGTGTGGTCAGCGGATAACAAAGACTCGAACACGTGATCACGCCAATTCTATCAAATTCCAGCGGAATATTTTCGAATTGTATGGGAGCCGGTCGTTCAGAAAGCAATGGCAAACTACTGAACGAGGTAGTACCGGACTCCGTGGCTAAGGTCTTACGGAAGCGATTCCTACGACCGCTTACCCGCGTTGTAAACACAGCTGCGCGCGATTTGACAGCAGATTCGCCGTATTTTACCAAATTGTTATGGGAGCCGGTCGTTCAGAAAGCCATGGCAAACGAGGTAGTAATTGCAGTAACGGTCTCCGTGGCTAAGGTCTTACGGATGCGATTCGTAAGCCCGCTTACCCGCGTTCGAAACACAACTGCGCGCGATTTGGCAGCAGATCGCATTTCGCCGTATTTTAACGAATTGGTGTGGGAGCCGGTCGTTCAGACAGCTATGGTAAACTACTGAACGAAGTAGTAATTCCAGTGCCGGTTTCCGTGGCTAAGACCTTACGGACGTGATTCGTACGCCCACTTTAAAAAAAAAAAAAAAAAAAAAAAATTACGCTGCGGGGAATCGAACCCGCGACCGACATTATAAGTGACACCAAAAATCTTAAATGTACGTGCCGACGTACTAACTGACTGTGCCAAGGAAGATCACTAGAAGAAATAGGCCGTGAATGTATAACTACCAGGCCATCGCATTCGAGAATTCTTTGGTTATGTGTTGTGGCACTTCTCTCAAGATGCAACAACGAAAGCCAAACTCGCACATCTCCGTCATCTTGAATAGAGCTCACTAGAGTCGGATGTGTCGGCCTACAGGCACAAGTAAACAGGCACAATGCAATTACGTCTTGAGAAACAAAAAATACTCCTGATGAAAGCAGAAAAAGAAGACAGAGTTTAACAACCCTTGACCGGAACAAAGACGGAATGGACAATAAACAAGCCGACTATATTATCAACAAAGTAGTAATTAAATTATAGTGCCGCGCTCCGTGGCTAAGCTAAGGCTTTACGAACGAGATTTGTAAGCCGGTTTACCCGCTTTGTAAACACAGTTGCGCGCGATTTGGCAGCAGACCGTGTTGCGCTATACTTTTACGAATTGGTATTGGAGCCGGTCGATCAGAAAGCCATGGCAAACTACTGAACGCAAACTTGCCATCAACAACAGTAGTAAAATGATGGTGCTGACAGCGATGTCCTGTAAATAGGATATGTAAACAAAACAAAAAACACCGATTGCTGAAGTATTCATAACTATATGGCGTCTAGCACCATATGCCCAATGCGCATTAGTGCCTGTATGAATTGGCGTAACTATTTTCTCCCCCCCCCCCTCCTCCCATCCGCTGTCCGCCATTGACAACCTTCATCTGATGTCTATAAATAAAACTTTGCGTTCCAGGCTTTCAAAATGTCGGAAAGGTGTCAAAAGGTGTGGTCAGTGGTTAACAAAGACTCGAACACGTGATCACACCTATTCTATCAAGTCCAGCGGAATATTTTCGATTTGTTTGGGAGCCGGTCGTTCAGAAAGCAATGGCAAACTACTGAACCAGGTAGTCATTGCTGTACCGGTCTCCGTGGCTAAGGTATAACGGAGGCGATTCGTAAGCCCGCTTACCCGCTTTCTAAACACAGCTGCGAGCGATTTGGCAGCAGATTCGCCGTATTTTATCAAATTGTTATGGGAGCCGGTCGTTCAGAAAGCCATGGCAAACTACTGAACGAGGTAGTAAGTGTAGTATCGTTGTCCGTGGCTAAGGTCTTACGGATGCGATTCGTAAGCCAGCTTACCCGCGTTCGAAACACAGCTGCGCGCGATTTGGCAGCAGATCGCGTTGCGCTGTATTTTACCTAATCGGTAATGGAGCCGGTCGTTCAGAAAGCCATGGCAAACTACTGAACGAAGTAGTCATTCCAGTGCCGGTTTCCGTGGCTAAGACCTTACGGACGTGATTCGTACGCCCGCTTAACCGCGTTCTAAACCATCTGCGCGCGATTTGGCAGCAGACAGCGTTTTGCTGTTAGTATGGGAGCCCGTCGTTCAGAGAGCCATGGCAAACCACTGAACGCAAACTTGCCATCAACAACAGAAGTAAAATAAATGATGGTGCTGACAGCGATGTCCTGTAAATAGGATATGTAAACAAAACAAAAAACACCGATTGCTGAAGTATTCATAACTATATGGCGTCTAGCACCATATGCCCAATGCGCATTAGTGCCTGTATGAATTGGCGTAGCTATTTTCTTTCCCCCCTCCCCTCCTCCCATCCGCTGTCCGCCATTGACAACCTTCATCTGATGTCTATAAATAAAACTTTGCGTTCCAGGCTTTCAAAATGTCGGAAAGGTGTCAAAAGGTGTGGTCAGTGGTTAACAAAGACTCGAACACGTGATCACGCCTATTCTATCAAGTCCAGCGGAATATTTTCGATTTGTATGGGAGCCGGTCGTTCAGAAAGCAATGGCAAACTACTGAACCAGGTAGTCATTGCTGTACCGGTCTCCGTGGCTAAGGTATAACGGAGGCGATTCGTAAGCCCGCTTACCCGCTTTCTAAACAGAGCTGCGAGCGATTTGGCAGCAGATTCGCCGTATTTTACCAAATTGTTATGGGAGCCGGTCGTTCAGAAAGCCATGGCAAACTACTGAACGAGGTAGTAAGTGTAGTACCGCCTCCGTGGCTAAGGTCTTACGGATGCGATTCGTAAGCCAGCTTACCCGCGTTCGAAACACAGCTGCGCGCGATTTGGCAGCAGATCGCGTTGCGCTGTATTTTACCGAATCGGTAATGGAGCCGGTCGTTCAGAAAGCCATGGCAAACTACTGAACGAAGTAGTCATTCCAGTGCCGGTTTCCGTGGCTAAGGCCTTACGGACGTGATTCGCACGCCCGCTTAACCGCGTTCTAAACCATCTGCGCGCGATTTGGCAGCAGACAGCGTTTTGCTGTTAGTATGGGAGCCCGTCGTTCAGAGAGAAATGGCAAACTACTGAACGCAAACTTGCCATCAACAACAGTAGTTCTCTTCCCCCATCCCCTCCCCTCCCCTTTCCGCGATTCACAACCTTCATCTGATGTCTATAATTAAAACTTTGTGTTTCGTGCTGTTAAAATGTCGGAAAGGTGTCAAAAGGTGTGGTCAGCGGTTAACAAAGACTCGAACACGTGATCACGCCAGCGCTATCAAAACGGGCCGAATATTTCCGCTGGCAAACACACCAGGTGATATGTTTATGACATGAGTTGTTCAGTTCTCTTCCACGTTGCTTTCCACCTTGATGTGCGTAGCGCGAGCTGTGCCTCGCCACGCATGACATTTATTTCCATCAATGGCGATCCGTTGACCAATATCTTCGTTAACAACGGCTTGGTATGCGGTGATCGATTCTCTTCCTCTTGTTTCACCGATCACGACTGAACAAACACATAACTACTCGAATAAAATTATCCCCCTTTTTAAATACGCCGAAAACTGAAGCGTGTTTGTTTCCGTCTGTGATTGTGTTGCTTCAGTTTGCGAGTGGCCGATGTTAGGTTACATGATCAGTGTGGTTTCTAGCTGGATAATTCGGTTTAACACATTACAATACGGTGATTTTTTTTTTATCCGCATGATATGCGCTGACCAATTCCTTTCCTCACCACGAGGCTAACGACTTTACCAATGGGCGGGATGTTTACGAGTGCAGTTTTTTATCACAACTATACGGCTGCAAGAGCTCCGCCATTCCTGCCGGCCATGACACCTAGGCCCATAAATATGCCCGCCCCTTTTGTTCGCGTGTGTTGGGCACGCAGGCCCGTCTTACACTTGGCCCTTCCAATCACCCATCTTTCGTTCATAAATAGTGTATGATACATTCACAAAGGAAAAATAAAACATTGTTAAATGAATGTTGTAAACATAAACAATGCATGTTACCATGTTATGAGACACATCTCCCACCCACCAAACAACCCCCTCCCCTACACACACACACACACACACACACACACACACACACACACACACACACACATCTTCCACCCACCTACCCATACACCCCCAATCACCCATCTCTCAACCACACATCTCCACCAACCCACACATCCCGCACCCACCCACACACACACCCCCCTCACCCACTCAGACATCCCCCACCATACACACATCTCCCCCACCCCACACATCCCCCACACCTCCGACCCTACCGCCATGGGAGGGAACCGTTCCGTTACCTTGTTCGTGAAGAATGCCACAATTACTTCCCTCTGTTGACGTTGCTTTGTACACTTTTTCTGTACACTCTTTTGCGCTGTACACTTTTTCTGTACACTCTTTTGCGCTGTACACTTTTTCAATATTTTCTTGTTCAGTAGGGGGGAGACTCCTGTGTATACTTTTTACCAGTTGAGAACAATTCTCATCCTCCCTCACGGACTAGATTGCTATTATCGCTCTGTACACTTTTTCTAGGACTTTGACCAAATTTGCACTCATGGTACTTTGGAGACTACACTATTTTTTTGTTGAAATGTTCTTCTCGACGGGCTCTCCCCGTCTGACTTAAACGGTGCACGGTCGATTGGCGCGCGGGACCCGCCGGCAACCCATCGTACACGGTTCAGTGGGGACCCTAAACAAACAAGTGTACACAGGTATCCAATATGTTAACATGCAAAGTCCCACGAGTCTGCTTTTCGTTTCACTCGCTCAACATCTCGTTGAGATACGACACGGTTTCTACTACCACTACCTCAGCCGTGGGTCCCGGGCGCCAGAGCATTTACCCATTACCGCAATTGACAAGTGGCCATGTTGAGAGTGCCGAACAGACCACACACACATGCGGCTAGCGAGATTCTGCACAACAGACAACAGCCACCCGAGACAACAGACAAGAGAAGTACTGATCTTACGAACGAGACCACACCTGACAGAATATGCATAACTCGTGAGAATGTGCAGTGGTGGTTGTTCTTGCAGCTTGCTTTTAGTAGCTTTTATTATTTGAATTAGCCACTTGGAGAAATATTTGAACACTGTCTTGGACTTGAAAAGCACACTGACGGGACTGCATTTGTTTACATATTGGAGACGTGTGTATTGTTTGTTTAGGGTCCCCACTGAGCCGTGTAAGATCGGCGGGCCCAGATTGCTAGTGGAGCCACCCACACAGTTGTTGCATGGCCTCTTGGCCCATGACCTGGCTATCCTCTGTACACTTCTTTATTGTCAATCACACAACACCTGG
>CAWUFQ010000579.1:52500-72500 GCA_963921405.1 Cepaea hortensis
TCACTGGTAGTTACTGTTGCAGAATTGTTAAACTGCGTTCATTCGTGCAATCAGAGCAGCGGCATGACTTAGAAAAATTTTCCGCACTCGTTAATCGACTGTAACTCGCGTTAGAATTAACGCGCGGTAGTGAAATTTGGAATATAGAGGTTTTACATGTCGCTGAATCGATTGAGACAATAAACAAGCGTAATATATTATCAACAAAGTAGTAATTATAGTGCCGACTCCGTGGCTAAGGTTTACGGACGCAATTTGTAAGCCCGCTTACTCCCCTTTCTAAACAGTTGCGCGCGATTTCGCAGCAGACCGCGTTGCGCCGTATTTTAACCAATTGGTATGGGAGCCGGTCGTTCAGAAAGCCATGGCAAACTACTGAAATTAAACTTGCCATCAACAACAGCAGTAAAATGCTGGTGCTAACAGCAATGTCCTGTAAATAGGATATGTAAAACAAAAAAAAACAAAAATCACCGATTGCCGATGTATTTATAACTATACGGCGTCAAGCACCATATGCCCAATGCGCCTTAGGGCCTGTATGAATTACATTTAGGTATATTAAGCTACATCTCTACGTAGTGAAGAAACCGTATTGTTTCCTGCTAGATGTTGAGTATTTCTTGTTTTCGTAGCATACTAATATGCAGAATAGACAGCTGGGTGTCAGATGACCAGCTGTCTCCCTCGCCGAGTTTAGATACGTCAATCAAACCCTCATCTGAGTCAGGTAGGCGTAACTATTCTCTTTCTCCTCCCTTTTTCCGCCACATCACAGCCTTTATCTAATGTCCATAAATAAAACCGCGTTCAAGGCTGCCAAAATGTCGGAAAGGTGTCAAAGTTCAGGGGTTAACAAAGACGAGCCAAATATGTTCGCTGGCAAACACATTTATGACATGAGTTGATCAGTGCTTTTCCTCGTTGCCTTCTGCCTTTTGATGTGCGTTGTCCAGTTCTCTTCTTCGTAGCGCGAGTTGTGTCTCGCCACGCATGACAGGCAAACTACTAAACGAGGTAATAATTGCAGTACAGCCCTCCGTGGCTAAGGTATTACGGACGCGATTCGTAAGCCCGCTTCCCCGCTTTCTAAACACATCTGCGCGCGATTTGGCAGCAGACAGCGTCTCGCTGTACTTTAACAAATTGGTATGGGAGCCGGTCGTTTAGAGAGCCATGGCAAACTACTGAACGCAAACGTGCCATCAACAACAGTAGTAAAATGATGGTGCTGACAGCGATGTCCTGTAAATAGGATATGTAAACAAAACAAACACACACACAAAACACCGATTGCCGATGTATTTATAACTATATGGCGTCTAGCACCATATGCCCAATGTGCCTTAGTGCCTGCATTAATTGGCGCAGCCATTCTCTTCAACCCATCCCCTCCTCTCCGTTTTCCGCCATTGACAACCTTCAACTGATGTTTATAAATAAAACTTTGCGTTCCAGGCTTTCAAAATGTCGGAAAGGTGTCAAAAGGTGTGGTCAGCGGATAACAAAGACTCGAACACGTGATCACGCCAATTCTATCAAATTCCAGCGGAATATTTTCGAATTGTATGGGAGCCGGTCGTTCAGAAAGCAATGGCAAACTACTGAACGAGGTAGTACCGGACTCCGTGGCTAAGGTCTTACGGAAGCGATTCCTACGACCGCTTACCCGCGTTGTAAACACAGCTGCGCGCGATTTGACAGCAGATTCGCCGTATTTTACCAAATTGTTATGGGAGCCGGTCGTTCAGAAAGCCATGGCAAACGAGGTAGTAATTGCAGTAACGGTCTCCGTGGCTAAGGTCTTACGGATGCGATTCGTAAGCCCGCTTACCCGCGTTCGAAACACAACTGCGCGCGATTTGGCAGCAGATCGCATTTCGCCGTATTTTAACGAATTGGTGTGGGAGCCGGTCGTTCAGACAGCTATGGTAAACTACTGAACGAAGTAGTAATTCCAGTGCCGGTTTCCGTGGCTAAGACCTTACGGACGTGATTCGTACGCCCACTTTAAAAAAAAAAAAAAAAAAAAAAAATTACGCTGCGGGGAATCGAACCCGCGACCGACATTATAAGTGACACCAAAAATCTTAAATGTACGTGCCGACGTACTAACTGACTGTGCCAAGGAAGATCACTAGAAGAAATAGGCCGTGAATGTATAACTACCAGGCCATCGCATTCGAGAATTCTTTGGTTATGTGTTGTGGCACTTCTCTCAAGATGCAACAACGAAAGCCAAACTCGCACATCTCCGTCATCTTGAATAGAGCTCACTAGAGTCGGATGTGTCGGCCTACAGGCACAAGTAAACAGGCACAATGCAATTACGTCTTGAGAAACAAAAAATACTCCTGATGAAAGCAGAAAAAGAAGACAGAGTTTAACAACCCTTGACCGGAACAAAGACGGAATGGACAATAAACAAGCCGACTATATTATCAACAAAGTAGTAATTAAATTATAGTGCCGCGCTCCGTGGCTAAGCTAAGGCTTTACGAACGAGATTTGTAAGCCGGTTTACCCGCTTTGTAAACACAGTTGCGCGCGATTTGGCAGCAGACCGTGTTGCGCTATACTTTTACGAATTGGTATTGGAGCCGGTCGATCAGAAAGCCATGGCAAACTACTGAACGCAAACTTGCCATCAACAACAGTAGTAAAATGATGGTGCTGACAGCGATGTCCTGTAAATAGGATATGTAAACAAAACAAAAAACACCGATTGCTGAAGTATTCATAACTATATGGCGTCTAGCACCATATGCCCAATGCGCATTAGTGCCTGTATGAATTGGCGTAACTATTTTCTCCCCCCCCCCCTCCTCCCATCCGCTGTCCGCCATTGACAACCTTCATCTGATGTCTATAAATAAAACTTTGCGTTCCAGGCTTTCAAAATGTCGGAAAGGTGTCAAAAGGTGTGGTCAGTGGTTAACAAAGACTCGAACACGTGATCACACCTATTCTATCAAGTCCAGCGGAATATTTTCGATTTGTTTGGGAGCCGGTCGTTCAGAAAGCAATGGCAAACTACTGAACCAGGTAGTCATTGCTGTACCGGTCTCCGTGGCTAAGGTATAACGGAGGCGATTCGTAAGCCCGCTTACCCGCTTTCTAAACACAGCTGCGAGCGATTTGGCAGCAGATTCGCCGTATTTTATCAAATTGTTATGGGAGCCGGTCGTTCAGAAAGCCATGGCAAACTACTGAACGAGGTAGTAAGTGTAGTATCGTTGTCCGTGGCTAAGGTCTTACGGATGCGATTCGTAAGCCAGCTTACCCGCGTTCGAAACACAGCTGCGCGCGATTTGGCAGCAGATCGCGTTGCGCTGTATTTTACCTAATCGGTAATGGAGCCGGTCGTTCAGAAAGCCATGGCAAACTACTGAACGAAGTAGTCATTCCAGTGCCGGTTTCCGTGGCTAAGACCTTACGGACGTGATTCGTACGCCCGCTTAACCGCGTTCTAAACCATCTGCGCGCGATTTGGCAGCAGACAGCGTTTTGCTGTTAGTATGGGAGCCCGTCGTTCAGAGAGCCATGGCAAACCACTGAACGCAAACTTGCCATCAACAACAGAAGTAAAATAAATGATGGTGCTGACAGCGATGTCCTGTAAATAGGATATGTAAACAAAACAAAAAACACCGATTGCTGAAGTATTCATAACTATATGGCGTCTAGCACCATATGCCCAATGCGCATTAGTGCCTGTATGAATTGGCGTAGCTATTTTCTTTCCCCCCTCCCCTCCTCCCATCCGCTGTCCGCCATTGACAACCTTCATCTGATGTCTATAAATAAAACTTTGCGTTCCAGGCTTTCAAAATGTCGGAAAGGTGTCAAAAGGTGTGGTCAGTGGTTAACAAAGACTCGAACACGTGATCACGCCTATTCTATCAAGTCCAGCGGAATATTTTCGATTTGTATGGGAGCCGGTCGTTCAGAAAGCAATGGCAAACTACTGAACCAGGTAGTCATTGCTGTACCGGTCTCCGTGGCTAAGGTATAACGGAGGCGATTCGTAAGCCCGCTTACCCGCTTTCTAAACAGAGCTGCGAGCGATTTGGCAGCAGATTCGCCGTATTTTACCAAATTGTTATGGGAGCCGGTCGTTCAGAAAGCCATGGCAAACTACTGAACGAGGTAGTAAGTGTAGTACCGCCTCCGTGGCTAAGGTCTTACGGATGCGATTCGTAAGCCAGCTTACCCGCGTTCGAAACACAGCTGCGCGCGATTTGGCAGCAGATCGCGTTGCGCTGTATTTTACCGAATCGGTAATGGAGCCGGTCGTTCAGAAAGCCATGGCAAACTACTGAACGAAGTAGTCATTCCAGTGCCGGTTTCCGTGGCTAAGGCCTTACGGACGTGATTCGCACGCCCGCTTAACCGCGTTCTAAACCATCTGCGCGCGATTTGGCAGCAGACAGCGTTTTGCTGTTAGTATGGGAGCCCGTCGTTCAGAGAGAAATGGCAAACTACTGAACGCAAACTTGCCATCAACAACAGTAGTTCTCTTCCCCCATCCCCTCCCCTCCCCTTTCCGCGATTCACAACCTTCATCTGATGTCTATAATTAAAACTTTGTGTTTCGTGCTGTTAAAATGTCGGAAAGGTGTCAAAAGGTGTGGTCAGCGGTTAACAAAGACTCGAACACGTGATCACGCCAGCGCTATCAAAACGGGCCGAATATTTCCGCTGGCAAACACACCAGGTGATATGTTTATGACATGAGTTGTTCAGTTCTCTTCCACGTTGCTTTCCACCTTGATGTGCGTAGCGCGAGCTGTGCCTCGCCACGCATGACATTTATTTCCATCAATGGCGATCCGTTGACCAATATCTTCGTTAACAACGGCTTGGTATGCGGTGATCGATTCTCTTCCTCTTGTTTCACCGATCACGACTGAACAAACACATAACTACTCGAATAAAATTATCCCCCTTTTTAAATACGCCGAAAACTGAAGCGTGTTTGTTTCCGTCTGTGATTGTGTTGCTTCAGTTTGCGAGTGGCCGATGTTAGGTTACATGATCAGTGTGGTTTCTAGCTGGATAATTCGGTTTAACACATTACAATACGGTGATTTTTTTTTTATCCGCATGATATGCGCTGACCAATTCCTTTCCTCACCACGAGGCTAACGACTTTACCAATGGGCGGGATGTTTACGAGTGCAGTTTTTTATCACAACTATACGGCTGCAAGAGCTCCGCCATTCCTGCCGGCCATGACACCTAGGCCCATAAATATGCCCGCCCCTTTTGTTCGCGTGTGTTGGGCACGCAGGCCCGTCTTACACTTGGCCCTTCCAATCACCCATCTTTCGTTCATAAATAGTGTATGATACATTCACAAAGGAAAAATAAAACATTGTTAAATGAATGTTGTAAACATAAACAATGCATGTTACCATGTTATGAGACACATCTCCCACCCACCAAACAACCCCCTCCCCTACACACACACACACACACACACACACACACACACACACACACACATCTTCCACCCACCTACCCATACACCCCCAATCACCCATCTCTCAACCACACATCTCCACCAACCCACACATCCCGCACCCACCCACACACACACCCCCCTCACCCACTCAGACATCCCCCACCATACACACATCTCCCCCACCCCACACATCCCCCACACCTCCGACCCTACCGCCATGGGAGGGAACCGTTCCGTTACCTTGTTCGTGAAGAATGCCACAATTACTTCCCTCTGTTGACGTTGCTTTGTACACTTTTTCTGTACACTCTTTTGCGCTGTACACTTTTTCTGTACACTCTTTTGCGCTGTACACTTTTTCAATATTTTCTTGTTCAGTAGGGGGGAGACTCCTGTGTATACTTTTTACCAGTTGAGAACAATTCTCATCCTCCCTCACGGACTAGATTGCTATTATCGCTCTGTACACTTTTTCTAGGACTTTGACCAAATTTGCACTCATGGTACTTTGGAGACTACACTATTTTTTTGTTGAAATGTTCTTCTCGACGGGCTCTCCCCGTCTGACTTAAACGGTGCACGGTCGATTGGCGCGCGGGGCCCGCCGGCAAAGTCCGCGGGGCGCAGCCCCGCGGACTTTGCCGGCGGGCCCCGCGCGCCAATCGACCCACCCCCACCTCCATCCCCCCCTCGCCCATCTCCTCTCCATCCTTTGTACACTTTCTTCATTCTCGCTCCCTCCCTCGCCTCTCGTCGAGGTACAACACGGTCTCTACTACCACCACCGACTCAGCCGTGGGTCCCGGGCGCCAGAGATACCCACTTCCGCAATTGATAAGCGTTTGCATGCCCGGGGCAGGAGTCGAACCTGCGGAGCTGAGTGACGGTGACAGTAGCGGCCGTGAACGTACCTCAACGAGGCCGCGTTGAGAGAGTTCCGACAACGAAGACAGCGTACAGAGGACTCTTGGAGAGGAGACGGACAGAACAGACCACACAAACTCGACCAGCGAGATTCCGCCCGCAGGAAATAATGCTCGTCTATGTTGCGAACAAATTTCCTGGTCTAGGGCTGAGACTCAACAGTTCGCAGTGAGTTGGCTGCTCAGCTGATTACGACACCCCGACCGAGAACTAAGTCGTCTACAAATGATCTCACACATTCACGCCGCATGGAGTGAATTTCGGACAGGCCCCCGACCAAACAAACGCGTCCAGCGAGATTCCGCCCGCAAGAAATATTGCTCGTCTATGTTGCGAACAAATTTCCTGGTCTAGGGCTGAGACTCAACAGTTCGCAGTGAGTTGGCTGCTCAGCTGATTACGACACCCCGACCGAGAACTAAGTCGTCTACAAATGATCTCACACCTCCACACCGCATGGAGTGAATATCGGACATGTTCAGCGGGACGGCAGAGGCCTCTTGCTGCCGCTCGACCAGGTTGGGCAGACCATATCGTTGCCTACCGACGCATGTCAGCGCACATCAGGTGGGATTCTGACTTAGAGGCGTTCAGCCATAATCGCTTAGATGGTAGCCTCGCACCATTGGCTTATCAACCAAGCACGTGAACCAAATGTCTGAACCTTCACAATCTCAACTCACAATCTGAAAAAAGCTCGTCTCGCTTACTTGTGTTCGCATTGAGTGCACGTCACTCAACCAGCCGAGACACTGGACGCCAGACTGATCTCACGAACCAGACCACACATAATATGCATATCTCGTGAGAATGGGAGGTACAGCTTGTTTTTGGTAGCTTTTATGTGTTTAAATTAACAGCATTAGCACAAAACATGTTTGGAGCCACTCCAATGTTAAATCTATTCTACTGAACGGGTCAGAAACATGGAGAAAGAGAGACTTTCATAGCTAGACTAGCCCTCCCTATAGTATGCACGACTCGTAAAACATTTCACTGGTTGTTATTCTTCCAAGCCTGCTATTTGTAGTTTTTTTTTGAATTAACCGCACTTTGAGACTTAGAAATAATTCAATGACTATTAAGTGCTCTGTACACTGTTTCTTTGAATTGAAAAATAATATGCAGAATAGACAGCTGGGTGTCAGATGACCAGCTGTCTCCCTCGCCGAGTTTAGATACGTCAATCAAACCCTCATCTGAGTCAGGTAGGCGTAACTATTCTCTTTCTCCTCCCTTTTTCCGCCACATCACAGCCTTTATCTAATGTCCATAAATAAAACCGCGTTCAAGGCTGCCAAAATGTCGGAAAGGTGTCAAAGTTCAGGGGTTAACAAAGACGAGCCAAATATGTTCGCTGGCAAACACATTTATGACATGAGTTGATCAGTGCTTTTCCTCGTTGCCTTCTGCCTTTTGATGTGCGTTGTCCAGTTCTCTTCTTCGTAGCGCGAGTTGTGTCTCGCCACGCATGACAGGCAAACTACTAAACGAGGTAATAATTGCAGTACAGCCCTCCGTGGCTAAGGTATTACGGACGCGATTCGTAAGCCCGCTTCCCCGCTTTCTAAACACATCTGCGCGCGATTTGGCAGCAGACAGCGTCTCGCTGTACTTTAACAAATTGGTATGGGAGCCGGTCGTTTAGAGAGCCATGGCAAACTACTGAACGCAAACGTGCCATCAACAACAGTAGTAAAATGATGGTGCTGACAGCGATGTCCTGTAAATAGGATATGTAAACAAAACAAACACACACACAAAACACCGATTGCCGATGTATTTATAACTATATGGCGTCTAGCACCATATGCCCAATGTGCCTTAGTGCCTGCATTAATTGGCGCAGCCATTCTCTTCAACCCATCCCCTCCTCTCCGTTTTCCGCCATTGACAACCTTCAACTGATGTTTATAAATAAAACTTTGCGTTCCAGGCTTTCAAAATGTCGGAAAGGTGTCAAAAGGTGTGGTCAGCGGATAACAAAGACTCGAACACGTGATCACGCCAATTCTATCAAATTCCAGCGGAATATTTTCGAATTGTATGGGAGCCGGTCGTTCAGAAAGCAATGGCAAACTACTGAACGAGGTAGTACCGGACTCCGTGGCTAAGGTCTTACGGAAGCGATTCCTACGACCGCTTACCCGCGTTGTAAACACAGCTGCGCGCGATTTGACAGCAGATTCGCCGTATTTTACCAAATTGTTATGGGAGCCGGTCGTTCAGAAAGCCATGGCAAACGAGGTAGTAATTGCAGTAACGGTCTCCGTGGCTAAGGTCTTACGGATGCGATTCGTAAGCCCGCTTACCCGCGTTCGAAACACAACTGCGCGCGATTTGGCAGCAGATCGCATTTCGCCGTATTTTAACGAATTGGTGTGGGAGCCGGTCGTTCAGACAGCTATGGTAAACTACTGAACGAAGTAGTAATTCCAGTGCCGGTTTCCGTGGCTAAGACCTTACGGACGTGATTCGTACGCCCACTTTAAAAAAAAAAAAAAAAAAAAAAATTACGCTGCGGGGAATCGAACCCGCGACCGACATTATAAGTGACACCAAAAATCTTAAATGTACGTGCCGACGTACTAACTGACTGTGCCAAGGAAGATCACTAGAAGAAATAGGCCGTGAATGTATAACTACCAGGCCATCGCATTCGAGAATTCTTTGGTTATGTGTTGTGGCACTTCTCTCAAGATGCAACAACGAAAGCCAAACTCGCACATCTCCGTCATCTTGAATAGAGCTCACTAGAGTCGGATGTGTCGGCCTACAGGCACAAGTAAACAGGCACAATGCAATTACGTCTTGAGAAACAAAAAATACTCCTGATGAAAGCAGAAAAAGAAGACAGAGTTTAACAACCCTTGACCGGAACAAAGACGGAATGGACAATAAACAAGCCGACTATATTATCAACAAAGTAGTAATTAAATTATAGTGCCGCGCTCCGTGGCTAAGCTAAGGCTTTACGAACGAGATTTGTAAGCCGGTTTACCCGCTTTGTAAACACAGTTGCGCGCGATTTGGCAGCAGACCGTGTTGCGCTATACTTTTACGAATTGGTATTGGAGCCGGTCGATCAGAAAGCCATGGCAAACTACTGAACGCAAACTTGCCATCAACAACAGTAGTAAAATGATGGTGCTGACAGCGATGTCCTGTAAATAGGATATGTAAACAAAACAAAAAACACCGATTGCTGAAGTATTCATAACTATATGGCGTCTAGCACCATATGCCCAATGCGCATTAGTGCCTGTATGAATTGGCGTAACTATTTTCTCCCCCCCCCCCTCCTCCCATCCGCTGTCCGCCATTGACAACCTTCATCTGATGTCTATAAATAAAACTTTGCGTTCCAGGCTTTCAAAATGTCGGAAAGGTGTCAAAAGGTGTGGTCAGTGGTTAACAAAGACTCGAACACGTGATCACACCTATTCTATCAAGTCCAGCGGAATATTTTCGATTTGTTTGGGAGCCGGTCGTTCAGAAAGCAATGGCAAACTACTGAACCAGGTAGTCATTGCTGTACCGGTCTCTCCGTGGCTAAGGTATAACGGAGGCGATTCGTAAGCCCGCTTACCCGCTTTCTAAACACAGCTGCGAGCGATTTGGCAGCAGATTCGCCGTATTTTATCAAATTGTTATGGGAGCCGGTCGTTCAGAAAGCCATGGCAAACTACTGAACGAGGTAGTAAGTGTAGTATCGTTGTCCGTGGCTAAGGTCTTACGGATGCGATTCGTAAGCCAGCTTACCCGCGTTCGAAACACAGCTGCGCGCGATTTGGCAGCAGATCGCGTTGCGCTGTATTTTACCTAATCGGTAATGGAGCCGGTCGTTCAGAAAGCCATGGCAAACTACTGAACGAAGTAGTCATTCCAGTGCCGGTTTCCGTGGCTAAGACCTTACGGACGTGATTCGTACGCCCGCTTAACCGCGTTCTAAACCATCTGCGCGCGATTTGGCAGCAGACAGCGTTTTGCTGTTAGTATGGGAGCCCGTCGTTCAGAGAGCCATGGCAAACCACTGAACGCAAACTTGCCATCAACAACAGAAGTAAAATAAATGATGGTGCTGACAGCGATGTCCTGTAAATAGGATATGTAAACAAAACAAAAAACACCGATTGCTGAAGTATTCATAACTATATGGCGTCTAGCACCATATGCCCAATGCGCATTAGTGCCTGTATGAATTGGCGTAGCTATTTTCTTTCCCCCCTCCCCTCCTCCCATCCGCTGTCCGCCATTGACAACCTTCATCTGATGTCTATAAATAAAACTTTGCGTTCCAGGCTTTCAAAATGTCGGAAAGGTGTCAAAAGGTGTGGTCAGTGGTTAACAAAGACTCGAACACGTGATCACGCCTATTCTATCAAGTCCAGCGGAATATTTTCGATTTGTATGGGAGCCGGTCGTTCAGAAAGCAATGGCAAACTACTGAACCAGGTAGTCATTGCTGTACCGGTCTCCGTGGCTAAGGTATAACGGAGGCGATTCGTAAGCCCGCTTACCCGCTTTCTAAACAGAGCTGCGAGCGATTTGGCAGCAGATTCGCCGTATTTTACCAAATTGTTATGGGAGCCGGTCGTTCAGAAAGCCATGGCAAACTACTGAACGAGGTAGTAAGTGTAGTACCGCCTCCGTGGCTAAGGTCTTACGGATGCGATTCGTAAGCCAGCTTACCCGCGTTCGAAACACAGCTGCGCGCGATTTGGCAGCAGATCGCGTTGCGCTGTATTTTACCGAATCGGTAATGGAGCCGGTCGTTCAGAAAGCCATGGCAAACTACTGAACGAAGTAGTCATTCCAGTGCCGGTTTCCGTGGCTAAGGCCTTACGGACGTGATTCGCACGCCCGCTTAACCGCGTTCTAAACCATCTGCGCGCGATTTGGCAGCAGACAGCGTTTTGCTGTTAGTATGGGAGCCCGTCGTTCAGAGAGAAATGGCAAACTACTGAACGCAAACTTGCCATCAACAACAGTAGTTCTCTTCCCCCATCCCCTCCCCTCCCCTTTCCGCGATTCACAACCTTCATCTGATGTCTATAATTAAAACTTTGTGTTTCGTGCTGTTAAAATGTCGGAAAGGTGTCAAAAGGTGTGGTCAGCGGTTAACAAAGACTCGAACACGTGATCACGCCAGCGCTATCAAAACGGGCCGAATATTTCCGCTGGCAAACACACCAGGTGATATGTTTATGACATGAGTTGTTCAGTTCTCTTCCACGTTGCTTTCCACCTTGATGTGCGTAGCGCGAGCTGTGCCTCGCCACGCATGACATTTATTTCCATCAATGGCGATCCGTTGACCAATATCTTCGTTAACAACGGCTTGGTATGCGGTGATCGATTCTCTTCCTCTTGTTTCACCGATCACGACTGAACAAACACATAACTACTCGAATAAAATTATCCCCCTTTTTAAATACGCCGAAAACTGAAGCGTGTTTGTTTCCGTCTGTGATTGTGTTGCTTCAGTTTGCGAGTGGCCGATGTTAGGTTACATGATCAGTGTGGTTTCTAGCTGGATAATTCGGTTTAACACATTACAATACGGTGATTTTTTTTTTATCCGCATGATATGCGCTGACCAATTCCTTTCCTCACCACGAGGCTAACGACTTTACCAATGGGCGGGATGTTTACGAGTGCAGTTTTTTATCACAACTATACGGCTGCAAGAGCTCCGCCATTCCTGCCGGCCATGACACCTAGGCCCATAAATATGCCCGCCCCTTTTGTTCGCGTGTGTTGGGCACGCAGGCCCGTCTTACACTTGGCCCTTCCAATCACCCATCTTTCGTTCATAAATAGTGTATGATACATTCACAAAGGAAAAATAAAACATTGTTAAATGAATGTTGTAAACATAAACAATGCATGTTACCATGTTATGAGACACATCTCCCACCCACCAAACAACCCCCTCCCCTACACACACACACACACACACACACACACACACACACACACACACATCTTCCACCCACCTACCCATACACCCCCAATCACCCATCTCTCAACCACACATCTCCACCAACCCACACATCCCGCACCCACCCACACACACACCCCCCTCACCCACTCAGACATCCCCCACCATACACACATCTCCCCCACCCCACACATCCCCCACACCTCCGACCCTACCGCCATGGGAGGGAACCGTTCCGTTACCTTGTTCGTGAAGAATGCCACAATTACTTCCCTCTGTTGACGTTGCTTTGTACACTTTTTCTGTACACTCTTTTGCGCTGTACACTTTTTCTGTACACTCTTTTGCGCTGTACACTTTTTCAATATTTTCTTGTTCAGTAGGGGGGAGACTCCTGTGTATACTTTTTACCAGTTGAGAACAATTCTCATCCTCCCTCACGGACTAGATTGCTATTATCGCTCTGTACACTTTTTCTAGGACTTTGACCAAATTTGCACTCATGGTACTTTGGAGACTACACTATTTTTTTGTTGAAATGTTCTTCTCGACGGGCTCTCCCCGTCTGACTTAAACGGTGCACGGTCGATTGGCGCGCGGGGCCCGCCGGCAAAGTCCGCGGGGCGCAGCCCCGCGGACTTTGCCGGCGGGCCCCGCGCGCCAATCGACCCACCCCCACCTCCATCCCCCCCTCGCCCATCTCCTCTCCATCCTTTGTACACTTTCTTCATTCTCGCTCCCTCCCTCGCCTCTCGTCGAGGTACAACACGGTCTCTACTACCACCACCGACTCAGCCGTGGGTCCCGGGCGCCAGAGATACCCACTTCCGCAATTGATAAGCGTTTGCATGCCCGGGGCAGGAGTCGAACCTGCGGAGCTGAGTGACGGTGACAGTAGCGGCCGTGAACGTACCTCAACGAGGCCGCGTTGAGAGAGTTCCGACAACGAAGACAGCGTACAGAGGACTCTTGGAGAGGAGACGGACAGAACAGACCACACAAACTCGACCAGCGAGATTCCGCCCGCAGGAAATAATGCTCGTCTATGTTGCGAACAAATTTCCTGGTCTAGGGCTGAGACTCAACAGTTCGCAGTGAGTTGGCTGCTCAGCTGATTACGACACCCCGACCGAGAACTAAGTCGTCTACAAATGATCTCACACATTCACGCCGCATGGAGTGAATTTCGGACAGGCCCCCGACCAAACAAACGCGTCCAGCGAGATTCCGCCCGCAAGAAATATTGCTCGTCTATGTTGCGAACAAATTTCCTGGTCTAGGGCTGAGACTCAACAGTTCGCAGTGAGTTGGCTGCTCAGCTGATTACGACACCCCGACCGAGAACTAAGTCGTCTACAAATGATCTCACACCTCCACACCGCATGGAGTGAATATCGGACATGTTCAGCGGGACGGCAGAGGCCTCTTGCTGCCGCTCGACCAGGTTGGGCAGACCATATCGTTGCCTACCGACGCATGTCAGCGCACATCAGGTGGGATTCTGACTTAGAGGCGTTCAGCCATAATCGCTTAGATGGTAGCCTCGCACCATTGGCTTATCAACCAAGCACGTGAACCAAATGTCTGAACCTTCACAATCTCAACTCACAATCTGAAAAAAGCTCGTCTCGCTTACTTGTGTTCGCATTGAGTGCACGTCACTCAACCAGCCGAGACACTGGACGCCAGACTGATCTCACGAACCAGACCACACATAATATGCATATCTCGTGAGAATGGGAGGTACAGCTTGTTTTTGGTAGCTTTTATGTGTTTAAATTAACAGCATTAGCACAAAACATGTTTGGAGCCACTCCAATGTTAAATCTATTCTACTGAACGGGTCAGAAACATGGAGAAAGAGAGACTTTCATAGCTAGACTAGCCCTCCCTATAGTATGCACGACTCGTAAAACATTTCACTGGTTGTTATTCTTCCAAGCCTGCTATTTGTAGTTTTTTTTTGAATTAACCGCACTTTGAGACTTAGAAATAATTCAATGACTATTAAGTGCTCTGTACACTGTTTCTTTGAATTGAAAAATAATATGCAGAATAGACAGCTGGGTGTCAGATGACCAGCTGTCTCCCTCGCCGAGTTTAGATACGTCAATCAAACCCTCATCTGAGTCAGGTAGGCGTAACTATTCTCTTTCTCCTCCCTTTTTCCGCCACATCACAGCCTTTATCTAATGTCCATAAATAAAACCGCGTTCAAGGCTGCCAAAATGTCGGAAAGGTGTCAAAGTTCAGGGGTTAACAAAGACGAGCCAAATATGTTCGCTGGCAAACACATTTATGACATGAGTTGATCAGTGCTTTTCCTCGTTGCCTTCTGCCTTTTGATGTGCGTTGTCCAGTTCTCTTCTTCGTAGCGCGAGTTGTGTCTCGCCACGCATGACAGGCAAACTACTAAAC
This sequence comes from Cepaea hortensis, assembly GCA_963921405.1. NCBI lineage: Eukaryota > Metazoa > Mollusca > Gastropoda > Stylommatophora > Helicidae > Cepaea > Cepaea hortensis. The sequence goes on from CAWUFQ010000579.1 coordinate 67,254, forward strand.
GAGGTAATAATTGCAGTACAGCCCTCCGTGGCTAAGGTATTACGGACGCGATTCGTAAGCCCGCTTCCCCGCTTTCTAAACACATCTGCGCGCGATTTGGCAGCAGACAGCGTCTCGCTGTACTTTAACAAATTGGTATGGGAGCCGGTCGTTTAGAGAGCCATGGCAAACTACTGAACGCAAACGTGCCATCAACAACAGTAGTAAAATGATGGTGCTGACAGCGATGTCCTGTAAATAGGATATGTAAACAAAACAAACACACACACAAAACACCGATTGCCGATGTATTTATAACTATATGGCGTCTAGCACCATATGCCCAATGTGCCTTAGTGCCTGCATTAATTGGCGCAGCCATTCTCTTCAACCCATCCCCTCCTCTCCGTTTTCCGCCATTGACAACCTTCAACTGATGTTTATAAATAAAACTTTGCGTTCCAGGCTTTCAAAATGTCGGAAAGGTGTCAAAAGGTGTGGTCAGCGGATAACAAAGACTCGAACACGTGATCACGCCAATTCTATCAAATTCCAGCGGAATATTTTCGAATTGTATGGGAGCCGGTCGTTCAGAAAGCAATGGCAAACTACTGAACGAGGTAGTACCGGACTCCGTGGCTAAGGTCTTACGGAAGCGATTCCTACGACCGCTTACCCGCGTTGTAAACACAGCTGCGCGCGATTTGACAGCAGATTCGCCGTATTTTACCAAATTGTTATGGGAGCCGGTCGTTCAGAAAGCCATGGCAAACGAGGTAGTAATTGCAGTAACGGTCTCCGTGGCTAAGGTCTTACGGATGCGATTCGTAAGCCCGCTTACCCGCGTTCGAAACACAACTGCGCGCGATTTGGCAGCAGATCGCATTTCGCCGTATTTTAACGAATTGGTGTGGGAGCCGGTCGTTCAGACAGCTATGGTAAACTACTGAACGAAGTAGTAATTCCAGTGCCGGTTTCCGTGGCTAAGACCTTACGGACGTGATTCGTACGCCCACTTTAAAAAAAAAAAAAAAAAAAAAAATTACGCTGCGGGGAATCGAACCCGCGACCGACATTATAAGTGACACCAAAAATCTTAAATGTACGTGCCGACGTACTAACTGACTGTGCCAAGGAAGATCACTAGAAGAAATAGGCCGTGAATGTATAACTACCAGGCCATCGCATTCGAGAATTCTTTGGTTATGTGTTGTGGCACTTCTCTCAAGATGCAACAACGAAAGCCAAACTCGCACATCTCCGTCATCTTGAATAGAGCTCACTAGAGTCGGATGTGTCGGCCTACAGGCACAAGTAAACAGGCACAATGCAATTACGTCTTGAGAAACAAAAAATACTCCTGATGAAAGCAGAAAAAGAAGACAGAGTTTAACAACCCTTGACCGGAACAAAGACGGAATGGACAATAAACAAGCCGACTATATTATCAACAAAGTAGTAATTAAATTATAGTGCCGCGCTCCGTGGCTAAGCTAAGGCTTTACGAACGAGATTTGTAAGCCGGTTTACCCGCTTTGTAAACACAGTTGCGCGCGATTTGGCAGCAGACCGTGTTGCGCTATACTTTTACGAATTGGTATTGGAGCCGGTCGATCAGAAAGCCATGGCAAACTACTGAACGCAAACTTGCCATCAACAACAGTAGTAAAATGATGGTGCTGACAGCGATGTCCTGTAAATAGGATATGTAAACAAAACAAAAAACACCGATTGCTGAAGTATTCATAACTATATGGCGTCTAGCACCATATGCCCAATGCGCATTAGTGCCTGTATGAATTGGCGTAACTATTTTCTCCCCCCCCCCCTCCTCCCATCCGCTGTCCGCCATTGACAACCTTCATCTGATGTCTATAAATAAAACTTTGCGTTCCAGGCTTTCAAAATGTCGGAAAGGTGTCAAAAGGTGTGGTCAGTGGTTAACAAAGACTCGAACACGTGATCACACCTATTCTATCAAGTCCAGCGGAATATTTTCGATTTGTTTGGGAGCCGGTCGTTCAGAAAGCAATGGCAAACTACTGAACCAGGTAGTCATTGCTGTACCGGTCTCCGTGGCTAAGGTATAACGGAGGCGATTCGTAAGCCCGCTTACCCGCTTTCTAAACACAGCTGCGAGCGATTTGGCAGCAGATTCGCCGTATTTTATCAAATTGTTATGGGAGCCGGTCGTTCAGAAAGCCATGGCAAACTACTGAACGAGGTAGTAAGTGTAGTATCGTTGTCCGTGGCTAAGGTCTTACGGATGCGATTCGTAAGCCAGCTTACCCGCGTTCGAAACACAGCTGCGCGCGATTTGGCAGCAGATCGCGTTGCGCTGTATTTTACCTAATCGGTAATGGAGCCGGTCGTTCAGAAAGCCATGGCAAACTACTGAACGAAGTAGTCATTCCAGTGCCGGTTTCCGTGGCTAAGACCTTACGGACGTGATTCGTACGCCCGCTTAACCGCGTTCTAAACCATCTGCGCGCGATTTGGCAGCAGACAGCGTTTTGCTGTTAGTATGGGAGCCCGTCGTTCAGAGAGCCATGGCAAACCACTGAACGCAAACTTGCCATCAACAACAGAAGTAAAATAAATGATGGTGCTGACAGCGATGTCCTGTAAATAGGATATGTAAACAAAACAAAAAACACCGATTGCTGAAGTATTCATAACTATATGGCGTCTAGCACCATATGCCCAATGCGCATTAGTGCCTGTATGAATTGGCGTAGCTATTTTCTTTCCCCCCTCCCCTCCTCCCATCCGCTGTCCGCCATTGACAACCTTCATCTGATGTCTATAAATAAAACTTTGCGTTCCAGGCTTTCAAAATGTCGGAAAGGTGTCAAAAGGTGTGGTCAGTGGTTAACAAAGACTCGAACACGTGATCACGCCTATTCTATCAAGTCCAGCGGAATATTTTCGATTTGTATGGGAGCCGGTCGTTCAGAAAGCAATGGCAAACTACTGAACCAGGTAGTCATTGCTGTACCGGTCTCCGTGGCTAAGGTATAACGGAGGCGATTCGTAAGCCCGCTTACCCGCTTTCTAAACAGAGCTGCGAGCGATTTGGCAGCAGATTCGCCGTATTTTACCAAATTGTTATGGGAGCCGGTCGTTCAGAAAGCCATGGCAAACTACTGAACGAGGTAGTAAGTGTAGTACCGCCTCCGTGGCTAAGGTCTTACGGATGCGATTCGTAAGCCAGCTTACCCGCGTTCGAAACACAGCTGCGCGCGATTTGGCAGCAGATCGCGTTGCGCTGTATTTTACCGAATCGGTAATGGAGCCGGTCGTTCAGAAAGCCATGGCAAACTACTGAACGAAGTAGTCATTCCAGTGCCGGTTTCCGTGGCTAAGGCCTTACGGACGTGATTCGCACGCCCGCTTAACCGCGTTCTAAACCATCTGCGCGCGATTTGGCAGCAGACAGCGTTTTGCTGTTAGTATGGGAGCCCGTCGTTCAGAGAGAAATGGCAAACTACTGAACGCAAACTTGCCATCAACAACAGTAGTTCTCTTCCCCCATCCCCTCCCCTCCCCTTTCCGCGATTCACAACCTTCATCTGATGTCTATAATTAAAACTTTGTGTTTCGTGCTGTTAAAATGTCGGAAAGGTGTCAAAAGGTGTGGTCAGCGGTTAACAAAGACTCGAACACGTGATCACGCCAGCGCTATCAAAACGGGCCGAATATTTCCGCTGGCAAACACACCAGGTGATATGTTTATGACATGAGTTGTTCAGTTCTCTTCCACGTTGCTTTCCACCTTGATGTGCGTAGCGCGAGCTGTGCCTCGCCACGCATGACATTTATTTCCATCAATGGCGATCCGTTGACCAATATCTTCGTTAACAACGGCTTGGTATGCGGTGATCGATTCTCTTCCTCTTGTTTCACCGATCACGACTGAACAAACACATAACTACTCGAATAAAATTATCCCCCTTTTTAAATACGCCGAAAACTGAAGCGTGTTTGTTTCCGTCTGTGATTGTGTTGCTTCAGTTTGCGAGTGGCCGATGTTAGGTTACATGATCAGTGTGGTTTCTAGCTGGATAATTCGGTTTAACACATTACAATACGGTGATTTTTTTTTTATCCGCATGATATGCGCTGACCAATTCCTTTCCTCACCACGAGGCTAACGACTTTACCAATGGGCGGGATGTTTACGAGTGCAGTTTTTTATCACAACTATACGGCTGCAAGAGCTCCGCCATTCCTGCCGGCCATGACACCTAGGCCCATAAATATGCCCGCCCCTTTTGTTCGCGTGTGTTGGGCACGCAGGCCCGTCTTACACTTGGCCCTTCCAATCACCCATCTTTCGTTCATAAATAGTGTATGATACATTCACAAAGGAAAAATAAAACATTGTTAAATGAATGTTGTAAACATAAACAATGCATGTTACCATGTTATGAGACACATCTCCCACCCACCAAACAACCCCCTCCCCTACACACACACACACACACACACACACACACACACACACACACACACACACATCTTCCACCCACCTACCCATACACCCCCAATCACCCATCTCTCAACCACACATCTCCACCAACCCACACATCCCGCACCCACCCACACACACACCCCCCTCACCCACTCAGACATCCCCCACCATACACACATCTCCCCCACCCCACACATCCCCCACACCTCCGACCCTACCGCCATGGGAGGGAACCGTTCCGTTACCTTGTTCGTGAAGAATGCCACAATTACTTCCCTCTGTTGACGTTGCTTTGTACACTTTTTCTGTACACTCTTTTGCGCTGTACACTTTTTCTGTACACTCTTTTGCGCTGTACACTTTTTCAATATTTTCTTGTTCAGTAGGGGGGAGACTCCTGTGTATACTTTTTACCAGTTGAGAACAATTCTCATCCTCCCTCACGGACTAGATTGCTATTATCGCTCTGTACACTTTTTCTAGGACTTTGACCAAATTTGCACTCATGGTACTTTGGAGACTACACTATTTTTTTGTTGAAATGTTCTTCTCGACGGGCTCTCCCCGTCTGACTTAAACGGTGCACGGTCGATTGGCGCGCGGGACCCGCCGGCAACCCATCGTACACGGTTCAGTGGGGACCCTAAACAAACAAGTGTACACAGGTATCCAATATGTTAACATGCAAAGTCCCACGAGTCTGCTTTTCGTTTCACTCGCTCAACATCTCGTTGAGATACGACACGGTTTCTACTACCACTACCTCAGCCGTGGGTCCCGGGCGCCAGAGCATT
>CAWUFQ010000579.1:80000-90000 GCA_963921405.1 Cepaea hortensis
GAACTCCGACGTGGAGCGATCACGGCAGGGGGCTTCTGTCTTCAGAAGAGTTTCCCCTGTCATAAGATGTTTCAGCCCTTTAAACTCTTTACATCCTCGAGTGGACGGGCCCCGCCCAGGTCATGACTCTGGGCGTCTTTCCCCTGCCGTGGAGACGTTCGGTCACATTTTAGTTATCCCTGATTTTTATTTGATGTTACGCTTTTCCCTTTAGCTGATATACCTTGTCCGCTCCCTGGCCTCTCCCCCTCCAGTGGGGAAAGTCCGTGCAGCCTGTACCCGCCCCTCAGGTACATGTGGTCGTGGGGACTCAGCCACCTCCCCAGCCACTGCCTAGTCCCCTCCATTTTGTCACCGTTCCTCGTACCCCGTTCACGGCGTGCACTCAGTCGGGGAGCCGGTTCTCCTCTTGTTTTCGCATATGACTACTGGCAGGATCAACCAGATATCTATCGGACAGACGGACTATTCACGCACACGCAAGCCAAGAGTAGCATCGCTAAAGCGCGCCCTCCCGGTACAAGGTGATACATGCAACACCACTGGACGCCTACCGACGAGCTTTCAAGCTACGCCGGCAGGACTGACCGACAAGACGTACTGACTGCGGACCCACCACTCATCGAGAGAGAGAGTGGGCGCTTATCGAGTCTTCTCCTTCTTCTGCTAGAACCACGCCATTGGTTTTTGCAGTCGACTTGAGTGCAGCTTTCGACTATCGCTATGGAGGTAAGACGTCGGCCGACATTTACACAATTAGGCTGCGCTCGGACTCGCCTTTTCCGCTCGGAGGAAAGGCCACAGAGCCGCCACGAGACAGTTGACAGTTCGATGGTCTTGGTTGAGAGATTGATTGGTTCTGCAGTTGCCAGCTTCTAACCACACTAGTCCCGAGACTTATTCCACTCTAGATTCCGTCGGTTCCATAGCCAGCACGACGCCCTTTCGGCAGCCTCACACAGTCGTTTCTGGGCCTTATTTCTTGCCTGGCCCTTCATTCCCATTCGCTTCAGCATGTCAAACACGGAGTGGGAGACCATCCCCCTCGCGCCTATCTCCACGGCGAAGAACCTGACTGTGTAACCTAGCCGCCTCAGGCCTGCCACCATGCCATCATATTTTGCAGTTTTGAATGCATGCTGCTCCTCTATATTGCTTTCGTATGGGACAGTCAGCTCAATCAGCGTTAGCTGCTTGGCTGACGAGGAGCTGAGTACGATGTCTGGTCGCAGCCCGAAGCTGCAGATTACCTCAGGGTATTTGCCACGGCCCTTCAGGTCTACGGTCAGTTCCCAGTCCCTCGCACCATCGAAGACGGTCGCAAGCGGCAACTCGTCGGCTTTCGTCTTCCTTCTTCGCCCTTCCCGGACAAATGAAATCTCCATCGGCCTCGGTCTGTTCCCCTCTTTATTTGCTTTGGTCTTAGCTCCGTTCACTATGGCGGCCAACTCATCAAGGACTTTGTTATGCCTCCACGTGAAACGACCTTGGGTCAGGGCTGTTTTACATCCAGACAGCACGTGCTCCGCTGTCTGGATTTTTGGTGCTTTCGTGCATAGGGGACAGAGCGGGTCATCGGTTTGATCCCACTTGACTAGGTTTGCAGCTGATGGCAGGACATCGTAAAGGGATCGGACGACGAAACTTAAGCGCAGTGGAGCCATGTGCCATATGTCATTCCAGGTGAGCGACCTCTGAACAACAGCGTCCCATGACATCCAATGCGCTTGCTGCGCCTGCTGGGCAGCCTTTCGGACTCTCTCATCGTCCTCTCCCTCGCGGATCTGCCTGACCACCATTTCTCTGCGTTGTTTGGGCTCCGCCTTAGACCACCTCGGCTCTTTTGCTAAGAATCCGAGACCCAGCCTACCGTGCTGTGTGTGGCCCATCACTTCCTTCAGCTGGAGTGAGGCTTGGGCTTTCTCGATTTCGTCGACGACATGCCACTTCCTTCCCGTCCTCAAGGCGGGGACTGCGGCTCTGACCATTGCGTCTGGAGACTCGCGCATCATCATCGCGAGTCTGGTCTTTCCGGCCTTGAACTCTTCCATGAGAGACGTGAACGGGAGGACGAGCTTACTTTGTTTGCAGTACAGTGCGACAGTCGTGAGGCAAGCTGGTGCTCCAAGCCACACTCGTATGTGCCTGCTTATTTTTGACTCCATCGTGCTTACTGCGTACACGCCGATATCGTATATCAGCAGCGGCCATAGCAGTTTCGGGATTAGCACGAACTGGAGGCACCATATCTTGAATTTGCCTATCAGTCTGGTTTTGTCGATGGTAGCCAGACCGTTCGTCAGCATTGCATGCATTTCGGCCACCGCGTTCCCGTCCGTCAGGGTCGAGTCGTACACACGACCAAGACTCTTCACGGGTTCCTCTGTCACCGTGGGAATCACTTGTCCTGCCACTCTAAATCGCCGCTCCACCACCTTGCCCCTCACGATCGACAGACTTCTCGACTTTTTGGGCTTAAAACTCATCCTGGACCATCCAACTACCTCGTCCAGTCTGCGGAGGATGCTGCCAGCATCGCTCTCTCTCGGTGTCAAGATAGTCGTGTCGTCCATGAAGGCCTTCAGCGGTGGAGAGCGGTTATTGTTATCTTCGCTGAGTCTCGGACCGTGCGCATAGCCGGATGCCGCATCCAATATGACCTGCATCGCCATGACAAATAGTATTGGCGAAATCGTACACCCCATGGCAATACCCACTTGTAAGTCGATCCATCTCGTCGTGAACGTTTTGGTCGAGAACCGAAGAGAGAAGCCCGAGAAGTACTGCACAAGCATTTCCTTGACGTTCTCGGGCACGTGATAAGCCTTGAGCGCATGCCACAACAGCTGGTGGGGCACTGACCCATAGGCGTTGGCCAGGTCCAACCATATCACGTGGAGTTCCTCCTTCTTCTTCTTCGCTCTCTGGATAGCATCCCAGATCATGGTACTGTGTTCGAGACATCCGGGGACTCCGGGAAGCCCCCCCTTTTGAACCGCTGTCTCGATGTACTTGTTCACCATCAAGTACTTAGTGAGCCGACTAGCCATGATCGAAAAGAATATTTTCCCCTCAACGTTCAGAAGAGAGATCGGCCTGAACTGGCCAATACCAGTTGAGTTTTGCTCTTTGGGAATGTAGATTCCGTTGGCGGTCTTCCACTCCGTGCTCACTTGCCTTTGCGTCCAGGCTGACATTAACACCAGGTGTAGCCTTGACAAGACTCTCGGACACCTTTTGTAGACTGTGTACGGCACACCGTTGGGACCCGGTGCTGACTTGCCTCTTGCTTTTTTCACAACCGCAACCACCTCGTTCCACATCGGCTGCCCGGCATTGAACTTCACAGTTGGTTTTGCCGGGCATTTTAGCCCCTCCATTTCTCCGAGTGGGACGTTCCGCTGGGCATCGGAGTACGTCGTCACGAGGTGGTTCTCCAGCTCTTCTCTGCTCACATCGAGTACGCCGGACCGCGGCTGCTCGAACAAGTCCCGTGCAAACTTGTATGGCTCCCGGAAGAACCTCTCCCGTTCCTTCCGGGTTTTCCGCCGGTTTCTGCAGAACCTTTCGGCCCGGGCTAGGGCATTGTGCTTGGCTTTCAGGTGCTGCCAGACCTGGCGCAAGCCCTCTTTCTGGTGCTCTGCGGCCTTTTTCCACCGTTTTCGAGCCGCATTTTTCTCTTGCCTCACTGCCTCCATCAGTCTCTGCCGCCTGGTCTTTTGCGGCAGAGCTGCTACCTTCCCTTCGCTGATGCAACCAAACTTAATCAGCGAGTGGCGGTAGATTATCTCTCCGAACTGTATCAACTTCTCTTCAAGGGACTTGTGCTTTAGTTCTGCATCTAAAGCACGGGATAACGTTACGTCTAACATTGCCCACTCTTCCTTCCTGATAGCACTCGGGAACGTGATCTTGATCAGCCGTTTCTCATGCTCCCTCTCCGGAATCGAACCCTGATTCCCCGTTACCCGTTACAAACATGGTAGGCATGTCACGTACCATCGACATTTGATAGGGCAGACATTTGAAAGATGCGTCGCCGGCACGTAAGGCCATGCGATCAGCACAAAGTTATCCAGAGTCACCAGTGGGAACGCCGCGCCCCGCGAAGGGCAACGACGATTGGTTTTGAACTAATAAAAGCGCTCTTTCCGCGAGGGTCGGAGCTTGGTAAGCATGTATTAGCTCTAGAATTGCCACAGTTATCCAAGTAGGATCGTGTCATCTAAGGAACCTCGACTGATTTAATGAGCCATTCGCGGTTTCACCGTGAGACAGTGTGAACTTAGACATGCATGGCTTAATCTTTGAGACAAGCATATGACTACTGGCAGGATCAACCAGATATCTATCGGACAGACGGACTATTCACGCACACGCAAGCCAAGAGTAGCATCGCTAAAGCGCGCCCTCCCGGTACAAGGTGATACATGCAAAACCACTGGACGCCTACCGACGAGCTTTCAAGCTACGCCGGCAGGACTAACCGAAAAACAAAAGCTATACCAGCTTACTGACTGCAGGCCCACTACTCATCGAGAGAGAGTGGGCGCTTATCGAGACTTTGTCGAACGGTCGTACAAATTTTGCTCTTTTGCCCGCTCAAACCACGACCCTGGCTGCACGATGCGGTTACATTCTTGAAACGCCTGCCTCGCTAACTCACGTTGGCTGGGAAGATCCCATTTTGGTGCACCTCACACAGCCATCCGAGACAACGAACGCTAGACGCGGAACTGATCTAGCGAACCAGACCAGCCCCACATAGTATGCACGACTCGTAAAATTGTTCACTGGTAGTTACTGTTGCAGAATTGTTAAACTGCGTTCATTCGTGCAATCAGAGCAGCGGCATGACTTAGAAAAATTTTCCGCACTCGTTAATCGACTGTAACTCGCGTTAGAATTAACGCGCGGTAGTGAAATTTGGAATATAGAGGTTTTACATGTCGCTGAATCGATTGAGACAATAAACAAGCGTAATATATTATCAACAAAGTAGTAATTATAGTGCCGACTCCGTGGCTAAGGTTTACGGACGCAATTTGTAAGCCCGCTTACTCCCCTTTCTAAACAGTTGCGCGCGATTTCGCAGCAGACCGCGTTGCGCCGTATTTTAACCAATTGGTATGGGAGCCGGTCGTTCAGAAAGCCATGGCAAACTACTGAAATTAAACTTGCCATCAACAACAGCAGTAAAATGCTGGTGCTAACAGCAATGTCCTGTAAATAGGATATGTAAAACAAAAAAAAACAAAAATCACCGATTGCCGATGTATTTATAACTATACGGCGTCAAGCACCATATGCCCAATGCGCCTTAGGGCCTGTATGAATTACATTTAGGTATATTAAGCTACATCTCTACGTAGTGAAGAAACCGTATTGTTTCCTGCTAGATGTTGAGTATTTCTTGTTTTCGTAGCATACTAATATGCAGAATAGACAGCTGGGTGTCAGATGACCAGCTGTCTCCCTCGCCGAGTTTAGATACGTCAATCAAACCCTCATCTGAGTCAGGTAGGCGTAACTATTCTCTTTCTCCTCCCTTTTTCCGCCACATCACAGCCTTTATCTAATGTCCATAAATAAAACCGCGTTCAAGGCTGCCAAAATGTCGGAAAGGTGTCAAAGTTCAGGGGTTAACAAAGACGAGCCAAATATGTTCGCTGGCAAACACATTTATGACATGAGTTGATCAGTGCTTTTCCTCGTTGCCTTCTGCCTTTTGATGTGCGTTGTCCAGTTCTCTTCTTCGTAGCGCGAGTTGTGTCTCGCCACGCATGACAGGCAAACTACTAAACGAGGTAATAATTGCAGTACAGCCCTCCGTGGCTAAGGTATTACGGACGCGATTCGTAAGCCCGCTTCCCCGCTTTCTAAACACATCTGCGCGCGATTTGGCAGCAGACAGCGTCTCGCTGTACTTTAACAAATTGGTATGGGAGCCGGTCGTTTAGAGAGCCATGGCAAACTACTGAACGCAAACGTGCCATCAACAACAGTAGTAAAATGATGGTGCTGACAGCGATGTCCTGTAAATAGGATATGTAAACAAAACAAACACACACACAAAACACCGATTGCCGATGTATTTATAACTATATGGCGTCTAGCACCATATGCCCAATGTGCCTTAGTGCCTGCATTAATTGGCGCAGCCATTCTCTTCAACCCATCCCCTCCTCTCCGTTTTCCGCCATTGACAACCTTCAACTGATGTTTATAAATAAAACTTTGCGTTCCAGGCTTTCAAAATGTCGGAAAGGTGTCAAAAGGTGTGGTCAGCGGATAACAAAGACTCGAACACGTGATCACGCCAATTCTATCAAATTCCAGCGGAATATTTTCGAATTGTATGGGAGCCGGTCGTTCAGAAAGCAATGGCAAACTACTGAACGAGGTAGTACCGGACTCCGTGGCTAAGGTCTTACGGAAGCGATTCCTACGACCGCTTACCCGCGTTGTAAACACAGCTGCGCGCGATTTGACAGCAGATTCGCCGTATTTTACCAAATTGTTATGGGAGCCGGTCGTTCAGAAAGCCATGGCAAACGAGGTAGTAATTGCAGTAACGGTCTCCGTGGCTAAGGTCTTACGGATGCGATTCGTAAGCCCGCTTACCCGCGTTCGAAACACAACTGCGCGCGATTTGGCAGCAGATCGCATTTCGCCGTATTTTAACGAATTGGTGTGGGAGCCGGTCGTTCAGACAGCTATGGTAAACTACTGAACGAAGTAGTAATTCCAGTGCCGGTTTCCGTGGCTAAGACCTTACGGACGTGATTCGTACGCCCACTTTAAAAAAAAAAAAAAAAAAAAAAATTACGCTGCGGGGAATCGAACCCGCGACCGACATTATAAGTGACACCAAAAATCTTAAATGTACGTGCCGACGTACTAACTGACTGTGCCAAGGAAGATCACTAGAAGAAATAGGCCGTGAATGTATAACTACCAGGCCATCGCATTCGAGAATTCTTTGGTTATGTGTTGTGGCACTTCTCTCAAGATGCAACAACGAAAGCCAAACTCGCACATCTCCGTCATCTTGAATAGAGCTCACTAGAGTCGGATGTGTCGGCCTACAGGCACAAGTAAACAGGCACAATGCAATTACGTCTTGAGAAACAAAAAATACTCCTGATGAAAGCAGAAAAAGAAGACAGAGTTTAACAACCCTTGACCGGAACAAAGACGGAATGGACAATAAACAAGCCGACTATATTATCAACAAAGTAGTAATTAAATTATAGTGCCGCGCTCCGTGGCTAAGCTAAGGCTTTACGAACGAGATTTGTAAGCCGGTTTACCCGCTTTGTAAACACAGTTGCGCGCGATTTGGCAGCAGACCGTGTTGCGCTATACTTTTACGAATTGGTATTGGAGCCGGTCGATCAGAAAGCCATGGCAAACTACTGAACGCAAACTTGCCATCAACAACAGTAGTAAAATGATGGTGCTGACAGCGATGTCCTGTAAATAGGATATGTAAACAAAACAAAAAACACCGATTGCTGAAGTATTCATAACTATATGGCGTCTAGCACCATATGCCCAATGCGCATTAGTGCCTGTATGAATTGGCGTAACTATTTTCTCCCCCCCCCCCTCCTCCCATCCGCTGTCCGCCATTGACAACCTTCATCTGATGTCTATAAATAAAACTTTGCGTTCCAGGCTTTCAAAATGTCGGAAAGGTGTCAAAAGGTGTGGTCAGTGGTTAACAAAGACTCGAACACGTGATCACACCTATTCTATCAAGTCCAGCGGAATATTTTCGATTTGTTTGGGAGCCGGTCGTTCAGAAAGCAATGGCAAACTACTGAACCAGGTAGTCATTGCTGTACCGGTCTCCGTGGCTAAGGTATAACGGAGGCGATTCGTAAGCCCGCTTACCCGCTTTCTAAACACAGCTGCGAGCGATTTGGCAGCAGATTCGCCGTATTTTATCAAATTGTTATGGGAGCCGGTCGTTCAGAAAGCCATGGCAAACTACTGAACGAGGTAGTAAGTGTAGTATCGTTGTCCGTGGCTAAGGTCTTACGGATGCGATTCGTAAGCCAGCTTACCCGCGTTCGAAACACAGCTGCGCGCGATTTGGCAGCAGATCGCGTTGCGCTGTATTTTACCTAATCGGTAATGGAGCCGGTCGTTCAGAAAGCCATGGCAAACTACTGAACGAAGTAGTCATTCCAGTGCCGGTTTCCGTGGCTAAGACCTTACGGACGTGATTCGTACGCCCGCTTAACCGCGTTCTAAACCATCTGCGCGCGATTTGGCAGCAGACAGCGTTTTGCTGTTAGTATGGGAGCCCGTCGTTCAGAGAGCCATGGCAAACCACTGAACGCAAACTTGCCATCAACAACAGAAGTAAAATAAATGATGGTGCTGACAGCGATGTCCTGTAAATAGGATATGTAAACAAAACAAAAAACACCGATTGCTGAAGTATTCATAACTATATGGCGTCTAGCACCATATGCCCAATGCGCATTAGTGCCTGTATGAATTGGCGTAGCTATTTTCTTTCCCCCCTCCCCTCCTCCCATCCGCTGTCCGCCATTGACAACCTTCATCTGATGTCTATAAATAAAACTTTGCGTTCCAGGCTTTCAAAATGTCGGAAAGGTGTCAAAAGGTGTGGTCAGTGGTTAACAAAGACTCGAACACGTGATCACGCCTATTCTATCAAGTCCAGCGGAATATTTTCGATTTGTATGGGAGCCGGTCGTTCAGAAAGCAATGGCAAACTACTGAACCAGGTAGTCATTGCTGTACCGGTCTCCGTGGCTAAGGTATAACGGAGGCGATTCGTAAGCCCGCTTACCCGCTTTCTAAACAGAGCTGCGAGCGATTTGGCAGCAGATTCGCCGTATTTTACCAAATTGTTATGGGAGCCGGTCGTTCAGAAAGCCATGGCAAACTACTGAACGAGGTAGTAAGTGTAGTACCGCCTCCGTGGCTAAGGTCTTACGGATGCGATTCGTAAGCCAGCTTACCCGCGTTCGAAACACAGCTGCGCGCGATTTGGCAGCAGATCGCGTTGCGCTGTATTTTACCGAATCGGTAATGGAGCCGGTCGTTCAGAAAGCCATGGCAAACTACTGAACGAAGTAGTCATTCCAGTGCCGGTTTCCGTGGCTAAGGCCTTACGGACGTGATTCGCACGCCCGCTTAACCGCGTTCTAAACCATCTGCGCGCGATTTGGCAGCAGACAGCGTTTTGCTGTTAGTATGGGAGCCCGTCGTTCAGAGAGAAATGGCAAACTACTGAACGCAAACTTGCCATCAACAACAGTAGTTCTCTTCCCCCATCCCCTCCCCTCCCCTTTCCGCGATTCACAACCTTCATCTGATGTCTATAATTAAAACTTTGTGTTTCGTGCTGTTAAAATGTCGGAAAGGTGTCAAAAGGTGTGGTCAGCGGTTAACAAAGACTCGAACACGTGATCACGCCAGCGCTATCAAAACGGGCCGAATATTTCCGCTGGCAAACACACCAGGTGATATGTTTATGACATGAGTTGTTCAGTTCTCTTCCACGTTGCTTTCCACCTTGATGTGCGTAGCGCGAGCTGTGCCTCGCCACGCATGACATTTATTTCCATCAATGGCGATCCGTTGACCAATATCTTCGTTAACAACGGCTTGGTATGCGGTGATCGATTCTCTTCCTCTTGTTTCACCGATCACGACTGAACAAACACATAACTACTCGAATAAAATTATCCCCCTTTTTAAATACGCCGAAAACTGAAGCGTGTTTGTTTCCGTCTGTGATTGTGTTGCTTCAGTTTGCGAGTGGCCGATGTTAGGTTACATGATCAGTGTGGTTTCTAGCTGGATAATTCGGTTTAACACATTACAATACGGTGATTTTTTTTTTATCCGCATGATATGCGCTGACCAATTCCTTTCCTCACCACGAGGCTAACGACTTTACCAATGGGCGGGATGTTTACGAGTGCAGTTTTTTATCACAACTATACGGCTGCAA
>CAWUFQ010000579.1:97500-107500 GCA_963921405.1 Cepaea hortensis
CATCGTTTATGGTCAGAACTACGACGGTATCTGATCGTCTTCGCGCCTCTGACTTTCGTTCTTGATTAATGAAAACATTCTTGACAAATGCTTTCGCAGTAGCTCGTCTTGCGGCGATCCAAGAATTTCACCTCTAACGCCGCAATACGAATGCCCCCGTTTGTCCCTGTTAATCATTTCCTCCAATTCCGAAAACCAACAAAATAGAACCGAGGACCTATTCCATTATTCCATGCACCATTATTCAGGCAGCCGAGGCCTGCTTTGAACACTCTAATTTTTTCAAAGTAAACGCGCCGGCCACCCGGGACGCTCAGCGAAGAGCACCCACGGGAGAGAGCCGGCAGACGGTAGGGCAGGAACAACGGGCAGTGAACCGGCGCGAGCCGGACCGCCCGCCTGCACCTGAGATCCAACTACGAGCTTTTTAACTGCAACAACTTTAATATACGCTATTGGAGCTGGAATTACCGCGGCTGCTGGCACCAGACTTGCCCTCCAATAGATCCTCGTTAAAGGGTTTAAAGTGTACTCATTCCAATTACGGGGCCTCGATAGAGTCCCGTATTGTTATTTTTCGTCACTACCTCCCCGTGCCGGGAGTGGGTAAGTTGCGCGCCTGCTGCCTTCCTTGGATGTGGTAGCCGTTTCTCATGCTCCCTCTCCGGAATCGAACCCTGATTCCCCGTTACCCGTTACAAACATGGTAGGCATGTCACGTACCATCGACATTTGATAGGGCAGACATTTGAAAGATGCGTCGCCGGCACGTAAGGCCATGCGATCAGCACAAAGTTATCCAGAGTCACCAGTGGGAACGCCGCGCCCCGCGAAGGGCAACGACGATTGGTTTTGAACTAATAAAAGCGCTCTTTCCGCGAGGGTCGGAGCTTGGTAAGCATGTATTAGCTCTAGAATTGCCACAGTTATCCAAGTAGGATCGTGTCATCTAAGGAACCTCGACTGATTTAATGAGCCATTCGCGGTTTCACCGTGAGACAGTGTGAACTTAGACATGCATGGCTTAATCTTTGAGACAAGTAGTAAGAACTCCGACGTGGAGCGATCACGGCAGGGGGCTTCTGTCTTCAGAAGAGTTTCCCCTGTCATAAGATGTTTCAGCCCTTTAAACTCCTTACATCCTCGAGTGGACGGGCCCCGCCCAGGTCATGACTCTGGGCGTCTTTCCCCTGCCGTGGAGACGTTCGGTCACATTTTTAGTTATCCCTGATTTTTCTTTGATGTTACGCTTTTCCCTTTAGCTGATATACCTTGTCCGCTCCCTGGCCTCTCCCCCTCCAGTGGGGAAAGTCCGTGCAGCCTGTACCCGCCCCTCAGGTACATGTGGTCGTGGGGACTCAGCCACCTCCCCAGCCACTGCCTAGTCCCCTCCATTTTGTCACCGTTCCTCGTACCCCGTTCACGGCGTGCACTCAGTCGGGGAGCCGGTTCTCCTCTTGTTTTCGCATATGACTACTGGCAGGATCAACCAGATATCTATCGGACAGACGGACTATTCACGCACACGCAAGCCAAGAGTAGCATCGCTAAAGCGCGCCCTCCCGGTACAAGGTGATACATGCAAAACCACTGGACGCCTACCGACGAGCTTTCAAGCTACGCCGGCAGGACTAACCGAAAAACAAAAGCTATACCAGCTTACTGACTGCAGGCCCACTACTCATCGAGAGAGAGTGGGCGCTTATCGAGACTTTGTCGAACGGTCGTACAAATTTTGCTCTTTTGCCCGCTCAAACCACGACCCTGGCTGCACGATGCGGTTACATTCTTGAAACGCCTGCCTCGCTAACTCACGTTGGCTGGGAAGATCCCATTTTGGTGCACCTCACACAGCCATCCGAGACAACGAACGCTAGACGCGGAACTGATCTAGCGAACCAGACCAGCCCCACATAGTATGCACGACTCGTAAAATTGTTCACTGGTAGTTACTGTTGCAGAATTGTTAAACTGCGTTCATTCGTGCAATCAGAGCAGCGGCATGACTTAGAAAAATTTTCCGCACTCGTTAATCGACTGTAACTCGCGTTAGAATTAACGCGCGGTAGTGAAATTTGGAATATAGAGGTTTTACATGTCGCTGAATCGATTGAGACAATAAACAAGCGTAATATATTATCAACAAAGTAGTAATTATAGTGCCGACTCCGTGGCTAAGGTTTACGGACGCAATTTGTAAGCCCGCTTACTCCCCTTTCTAAACAGTTGCGCGCGATTTCGCAGCAGACCGCGTTGCGCCGTATTTTAACCAATTGGTATGGGAGCCGGTCGTTCAGAAAGCCATGGCAAACTACTGAAATTAAACTTGCCATCAACAACAGCAGTAAAATGCTGGTGCTAACAGCAATGTCCTGTAAATAGGATATGTAAAACAAAAAAAAACAAAAATCACCGATTGCCGATGTATTTATAACTATACGGCGTCAAGCACCATATGCCCAATGCGCCTTAGGGCCTGTATGAATTACATTTAGGTATATTAAGCTACATCTCTACGTAGTGAAGAAACCGTATTGTTTCCTGCTAGATGTTGAGTATTTCTTGTTTTCGTAGCATACTAATATGCAGAATAGACAGCTGGGTGTCAGATGACCAGCTGTCTCCCTCGCCGAGTTTAGATACGTCAATCAAACCCTCATCTGAGTCAGGTAGGCGTAACTATTCTCTTTCTCCTCCCTTTTTCCGCCACATCACAGCCTTTATCTAATGTCCATAAATAAAACCGCGTTCAAGGCTGCCAAAATGTCGGAAAGGTGTCAAAGTTCAGGGGTTAACAAAGACGAGCCAAATATGTTCGCTGGCAAACACATTTATGACATGAGTTGATCAGTGCTTTTCCTCGTTGCCTTCTGCCTTTTGATGTGCGTTGTCCAGTTCTCTTCTTCGTAGCGCGAGTTGTGTCTCGCCACGCATGACAGGCAAACTACTAAACGAGGTAATAATTGCAGTACAGCCCTCCGTGGCTAAGGTATTACGGACGCGATTCGTAAGCCCGCTTCCCCGCTTTCTAAACACATCTGCGCGCGATTTGGCAGCAGACAGCGTCTCGCTGTACTTTAACAAATTGGTATGGGAGCCGGTCGTTTAGAGAGCCATGGCAAACTACTGAACGCAAACGTGCCATCAACAACAGTAGTAAAATGATGGTGCTGACAGCGATGTCCTGTAAATAGGATATGTAAACAAAACAAACACACACACAAAACACCGATTGCCGATGTATTTATAACTATATGGCGTCTAGCACCATATGCCCAATGTGCCTTAGTGCCTGCATTAATTGGCGCAGCCATTCTCTTCAACCCATCCCCTCCTCTCCGTTTTCCGCCATTGACAACCTTCAACTGATGTTTATAAATAAAACTTTGCGTTCCAGGCTTTCAAAATGTCGGAAAGGTGTCAAAAGGTGTGGTCAGCGGATAACAAAGACTCGAACACGTGATCACGCCAATTCTATCAAATTCCAGCGGAATATTTTCGAATTGTATGGGAGCCGGTCGTTCAGAAAGCAATGGCAAACTACTGAACGAGGTAGTACCGGACTCCGTGGCTAAGGTCTTACGGAAGCGATTCCTACGACCGCTTACCCGCGTTGTAAACACAGCTGCGCGCGATTTGACAGCAGATTCGCCGTATTTTACCAAATTGTTATGGGAGCCGGTCGTTCAGAAAGCCATGGCAAACGAGGTAGTAATTGCAGTAACGGTCTCCGTGGCTAAGGTCTTACGGATGTGATTCGTAAGCCCGCTTACCCGCGTTCGAAACACAACTGCGCGCGATTTGGCAGCAGATCGCATTTCGCCGTATTTTAACGAATTGGTGTGGGAGCCGGTCGTTCAGACAGCTATGGTAAACTACTGAACGAAGTAGTAATTCCAGTGCCGGTTTCCGTGGCTAAGACCTTACGGACGTGATTCGTACGCCCACTTTAAAAAAAAAAAAAAAAAAAAAAAAATTACGCTGCGGGGAATCGAACCCGCGACCGACATTATAAGTGACACCAAAAATCTTAAATGTACGTGCCGACGTACTAACTGACTGTGCCAAGGAAGATCACTAGAAGAAATAGGCCGTGAATGTATAACTACCAGGCCATCGCATTCGAGAATTCTTTGGTTATGTGTTGTGGCACTTCTCTCAAGATGCAACAACGAAAGCCAAACTCGCACATCTCCGTCATCTTGAATAGAGCTCACTAGAGTCGGATGTGTCGGCCTACAGGCACAAGTAAACAGGCACAATGCAATTACGTCTTGAGAAACAAAAAATACTCCTGATGAAAGCAGAAAAAGAAGACAGAGTTTAACAACCCTTGACCGGAACAAAGACGGAATGGACAATAAACAAGCCGACTATATTATCAACAAAGTAGTAATTAAATTATAGTGCCGCGCTCCGTGGCTAAGCTAAGGCTTTACGAACGAGATTTGTAAGCCGGTTTACCCGCTTTGTAAACACAGTTGCGCGCGATTTGGCAGCAGACCGTGTTGCGCTATACTTTTACGAATTGGTATTGGAGCCGGTCGATCAGAAAGCCATGGCAAACTACTGAACGCAAACTTGCCATCAACAACAGTAGTAAAATGATGGTGCTGACAGCGATGTCCTGTAAATAGAATATGTAAACAAAACAAAAAACACCGATTGCTGAAGTATTCATAACTATATGGCGTCTAGCACCATATGCCCAATGCGCATTAGTGCCTGTATGAATTGGCGTAACTATTTTCTCCCCCCCCCCCCCTCCTCCCATCCGCTGTCCGCCATTGACAACCTTCATCTGATGTCTATAAATAAAACTTTGCGTTCCAGGCTTTCAAAATGTCGGAAAGGTGTCAAAAGGTGTGGTCAGTGGTTAACAAAGACTCGAACACGTGATCACACCTATTCTATCAAGTCCAGCGGAATATTTTCGATTTGTTTGGGAGCCGGTCGTTCAGAAAGCAATGGCAAACTACTGAACCAGGTAGTCATTGCTGTACCGGTCTCCGTGGCTAAGGTATAACGGAGGCGATTCGTAAGCCCGCTTACCCGCTTTCTAAACACAGCTGCGAGCGATTTGGCAGCAGATTCGCCGTATTTTATCAAATTGTTATGGGAGCCGGTCGTTCAGAAAGCCATGGCAAACTACTGAACGAGGTAGTAAGTGTAGTATCGTTGTCCGTGGCTAAGGTCTTACGGATGCGATTCGTAAGCCAGCTTACCCGCGTTCGAAACACAGCTGCGCGCGATTTGGCAGCAGATCGCGTTGCGCTGTATTTTACCTAATCGGTAATGGAGCCGGTCGTTCAGAAAGCCATGGCAAACTACTGAACGAAGTAGTCATTCCAGTGCCGGTTTCCGTGGCTAAGACCTTACGGACGTGATTCGTACGCCCGCTTAACCGCGTTCTAAACCATCTGCGCGCGATTTGGCAGCAGACAGCGTTTTGCTGTTAGTATGGGAGCCCGTCGTTCAGAGAGCCATGGCAAACCACTGAACGCAAACTTGCCATCAACAACAGAAGTAAAATAAATGATGGTGCTGACAGCGATGTCCTGTAAATAGGATATGTAAACAAAACAAAAAACACCGATTGCTGAAGTATTCATAACTATATGGCGTCTAGCACCATATGCCCAATGCGCATTAGTGCCTGTATGAATTGGCGTAGCTATTTTCTTTCCCCCCTCCCCTCCTCCCATCCGCTGTCCGCCATTGACAACCTTCATCTGATGTCTATAAATAAAACTTTGCGTTCCAGGCTTTCAAAATGTCGGAAAGGTGTCAAAAGGTGTGGTCAGTGGTTAACAAAGACTCGAACACGTGATCACGCCTATTCTATCAAGTCCAGCGGAATATTTTCGATTTGTATGGGAGCCGGTCGTTCAGAAAGCAATGGCAAACTACTGAACCAGGTAGTCATTGCTGTACCGGTCTCCGTGGCTAAGGTATAACGGAGGCGATTCGTAAGCCCGCTTACCCGCTTTCTAAACAGAGCTGCGAGCGATTTGGCAGCAGATTCGCCGTATTTTACCAAATTGTTATGGGAGCCGGTCGTTCAGAAAGCCATGGCAAACTACTGAACGAGGTAGTAAGTGTAGTACCGCCTCCGTGGCTAAGGTCTTACGGATGCGATTCGTAAGCCAGCTTACCCGCGTTCGAAACACAGCTGCGCGCGATTTGGCAGCAGATCGCGTTGCGCTGTATTTTACCGAATCGGTAATGGAGCCGGTCGTTCAGAAAGCCATGGCAAACTACTGAACGAAGTAGTCATTCCAGTGCCGGTTTCCGTGGCTAAGGCCTTACGGACGTGATTCGCACGCCCGCTTAACCGCGTTCTAAACCATCTGCGCGCGATTTGGCAGCAGACAGCGTTTTGCTGTTAGTATGGGAGCCCGTCGTTCAGAGAGAAATGGCAAACTACTGAACGCAAACTTGCCATCAACAACAGTAGTTCTCTTCCCCCATCCCCTCCCCTCCCCTTTCCGCGATTCACAACCTTCATCTGATGTCTATAATTAAAACTTTGTGTTTCGTGCTGTTAAAATGTCGGAAAGGTGTCAAAAGGTGTGGTCAGCGGTTAACAAAGACTCGAACACGTGATCACGCCAGCGCTATCAAAACGGGCCGAATATTTCCGCTGGCAAACACACCAGGTGATATGTTTATGACATGAGTTGTTCAGTTCTCTTCCACGTTGCTTTCCACCTTGATGTGCGTAGCGCGAGCTGTGCCTCGCCACGCATGACATTTATTTCCATCAATGGCGATCCGTTGACCAATATCTTCGTTAACAACGGCTTGGTATGCGGTGATCGATTCTCTTCCTCTTGTTTCACCGATCACGACTGAACAAACACATAACTACTCGAATAAAATTATCCCCCTTTTTAAATACGCCGAAAACTGAAGCGTGTTTGTTTCCGTCTGTGATTGTGTTGCTTCAGTTTGCGAGTGGCCGATGTTAGGTTACATGATCAGTGTGGTTTCTAGCTGGATAATTCGGTTTAACACATTACAATACGGTGATTTTTTTTTTATCCGCATGATATGCGCTGACCAATTCCTTTCCTCACCACGAGGCTAACGACTTTACCAATGGGCGGGATGTTTACGAGTGCAGTTTTTTATCACAACTATACGGCTGCAAGAGCTCCGCCATTCCTGCCGGCCATGACACCTAGGCCCATAAATATGCCCGCCCCTTTTGTTCGCGTGTGTTGGGCACGCAGGCCCGTCTTACACTTGGCCCTTCCAATCACCCATCTTTCGTTCATAAATAGTGTATGATACATTCACAAAGGAAAAATAAAACATTGTTAAATGAATGTTGTAAACATAAACAATGCATGTTACCATGTTATGAGACACATCTCCCACCCACCAAACAACCCCCTCCCCTACACACACACACACACACACACACACACACACACACACACACACACACACATCTTCCACCCACCTACCCATACACCCCCAATCACCCATCTCTCAACCACACATCTCCACCAACCCACACATCCCGCACCCACCCACACACACACCCCCCTCACCCACTCAGACATCCCCCACCATACACACATCTCCCCCACCCCACACATCCCCCACACCTCCGACCCTACCGCCATGGGAGGGAACCGTTCCGTTACCTTGTTCGTGAAGAATGCCACAATTACTTCCCTCTGTTGACGTTGCTTTGTACACTTTTTCTGTACACTCTTTTGCGCTGTACACTTTTTCTGTACACTCTTTTGCGCTGTACACTTTTTCAATATTTTCTTGTTCAGTAGGGGGGAGACTCCTGTGTATACTTTTTACCAGTTGAGAACAATTCTCATCCTCCCTCACGGACTAGATTGCTATTATCGCTCTGTACACTTTTTCTAGGACTTTGACCAAATTTGCACTCATGGTACTTTGGAGACTACACTATTTTTTTGTTGAAATGTTCTTCTCGACGGGCTCTCCCCGTCTGACTTAAACGGTGCACGGTCGATTGGCGCGCGGGGCCCGCCGGCAAAGTCCGCGGGGCGCAGCCCCGCGGACTTTGCCGGCGGGCCCCGCGCGCCAATCGACCCACCCCCACCTCCATCCCCCCCTCGCCCATCGCCTCTCCATCCTTTGTACACTTTCTTCATTCTCGCTCCCTCCCTCGCCTCTCGTCGAGGTACAACACGGTCTCTACTACCACCACCGACTCAGCCGTGGGTCCCGGGCGCCAGAGATACCCACTTCCGCAATTGATAAGCGTTTGCATGCCCGGGGCAGGAGTCGAACCTGCGGAGCTGAGTGACGGTGACAGTAGCGGCCGTGAACGTACCTCAACGAGGCCGCGTTGAGAGAGTTCCGACAACGAAGACAGCGTACAGAGGACTCTTGGAGAGGAGACGGACAGAACAGACCACACAAACTCGACCAGCGAGATTCCGCCCGCAGGAAATAATGCTCGTCTATGTTGCGAACAAATTTCCTGGTCTAGGGCTGAGACTCAACAGTTCGCAGTGAGTTGGCTGCTCAGCTGATTACGACACCCCGACCGAGAACTAAGTCGTCTACAAATGATCTCACACATTCACGCCGCATGGAGTGAATTTCGGACAGGCCCCCGACCAAACAAACGCGTCCAGCGAGATTCCGCCCGCAAGAAATATTGCTCGTCTATGTTGCGAACAAATTTCCTGGTCTAGGGCTGAGACTCAACAGTTCGCAGTGAGTTGGCTGCTCAGCTGATTACGACACCCCGACCGAGAACTAAGTCGTCTACAAATGATCTCACACCTCCACACCGCATGGAGTGAATATCGGACATGTTCAGCGGGACGGCAGAGGCCTCTTGCTGCCGCTCGACCAGGTTGGGCAGACCATATCGTTGCCTACCGACGCATGTCAGCGCACATCAGGTGGGATTCTGACTTAGAGGCGTTCAGCCATAATCGCTTAGATGGTAGCCTCGCACCATTGGCTTATCAACCAAGCACGTGAACCAAATGTCTGAACCTTCACAATCTCAACTCACAATCTGAAAAAAGCTCGTCTCGCTTACTTGTGTTCGCATTGAGTGCACGTCACTCAACCAGCCGAGACACTGGACGCCAGACTGATCTCACGAACCAGACCACACATAATATGCATATCTCGTGAGAATGGGAGGTACAGCTTGTTTTTGGTAGCTTTTATGTGTTTAAATTAACAGCATTAGCACAAAACATGTTTGGAACCACTCCAATGTTAAATCTATTCTACTGAACGGGTCAGAAACATGGAGAAAGAGAGACTTTCATAGCTAGACTAGCCCTCCCTATAGTATGCACGACTCGTAAAACATTTCACTGGTTGTTATTCTTCCAAGCCTGCTATTTGTAGTTTTTTTTTGAATTAACCGCACTTTGAGACTTAGAAATAATTCAATGACTATTAAGTGCTCTGTACACTGTTTCTTTGAATTGAAAAAGTGTACAGAAGATAGCGAGGCGATGGGCAAGGAGGCCATGGAGGTGTGGGTGGGTCGATTGGCGCGCGGGACCCGCCGGCAACCCATCGTACACGGTTCAGTGGGGACCCTAAACAAACAAGTGTACACAGGTATCCAATATGTTAACATGCAAAGTCCCACGAGTCTGCTTTTCGTTTCACTCGCTCAACATCTCGTTGAGATACGACACGGTTTCTACTACCACTACCTCAGCCGTGGGTCCCGGGCGCCAGAGCATTTACCCATTACCGCAATTGACAAGTGGCCATGTTGAGAGTGCCGAACAGACCACACACACATGCGGCTAGCGAGATTCTGCACAACAGACAACAGCCACCCGAGACAACAGACAAGAGAAGTACTGATCTTACGAACGAGACCACACCTGACAGAATATGCATAACTCGTGAGAATGTGCAGTGGTGGTTGTTCTTGCAGCTTGCTTTTAGTAGCTTTTATTATTTGAATTAGCCACTTGGAGAAATATTTGAACACTGTCTTGGACTTGAAAAGCACACTGAC
>CAWUFQ010000579.1:115000-122500 GCA_963921405.1 Cepaea hortensis
ACCACGACCCTGGCTGCACGATGCGGTTACATTCTTGAAACGCCTGCCTCGCTAACTCACGTTGGCTGGGAAGATCCCATTTTGGTGCACCTCACACAGCCATCCGAGACAACGAACGCTAGACGCGGAACTGATCTAGCGAACCAGACCAGCCCCACATAGTATGCACGACTCGTAAAATTGTTCACTGGTAGTTACTGTTGCAGAATTGTTAAACTGCGTTCATTCGTGCAATCAGAGCAGCGGCATGACTTAGAAAAATTTTCCGCACTCGTTAATCGACTGTAACTCGCGTTAGAATTAACGCGCGGTAGTGAAATTTGGAATATAGAGGTTTTACATGTCGCTGAATCGATTGAGACAATAAACAAGCGTAATATATTATCAACAAAGTAGTAATTATAGTGCCGACTCCGTGGCTAAGGTTTACGGACGCAATTTGTAAGCCCGCTTACTCCCCTTTCTAAACAGTTGCGCGCGATTTCGCAGCAGACCGCGTTGCGCCGTATTTTAACCAATTGGTATGGGAGCCGGTCGTTCAGAAAGCCATGGCAAACTACTGAAATTAAACTTGCCATCAACAACAGCAGTAAAATGCTGGTGCTAACAGCAATGTCCTGTAAATAGGATATGTAAAACAAAAAAAAAAAAAAAAAATCACCGATTGCCGATGTATTTATAACTATACGGCGTCAAGCACCATATGCCCAATGCGCCTTAGGGCCTGTATGAATTACATTTAGGTATATTAAGCTACATCTCTACGTAGTGAAGAAACCGTATTGTTTCCTGCTAGATGTTGAGTATTTCTTGTTTTCGTAGCATACTAATATGCAGAATAGACAGCTGGGTGTCAGATGACCAGCTGTCTCCCTCGCCGAGTTTAGATACGTCAATCAAACCCTCATCTGAGTCAGGTAGGCGTAACTATTCTCTTTCTCCTCCCTTTTTCCGCCACATCACAGCCTTTATCTAATGTCCATAAATAAAACCGCGTTCAAGGCTGCCAAAATGTCGGAAAGGTGTCAAAGTTCAGGGGTTAACAAAGACGAGCCAAATATGTTCGCTGGCAAACACATTTATGACATGAGTTGATCAGTGCTTTTCCTCGTTGCCTTCTGCCTTTTGATGTGCGTTGTCCAGTTCTCTTCTTCGTAGCGCGAGTTGTGTCTCGCCACGCATGACAGGCAAACTACTAAACGAGGTAATAATTGCAGTACAGCCCTCCGTGGCTAAGGTATTACGGACGCGATTCGTAAGCCCGCTTCCCCGCTTTCTAAACACATCTGCGCGCGATTTGGCAGCAGACAGCGTCTCGCTGTACTTTAACAAATTGGTATGGGAGCCGGTCGTTTAGAAAGCCATGGCAAACTACTGAACGCAAACGTGCCATCAACAACAGTAGTAAAATGATGGTGCTGACAGCGATGTCCTGTAAATAGGATATATAAACAAAACAAACACACACACAAAACACCGATTGCCGATGTATTTATAACTATATGGCGTCTAGCACCATATGCCCAATGTGCCTTAGTGCCTGCATTAATTGGCGCAGCCATTCTCTTCAACCCATCCCCTCCTCTCCGTTTTCCGCCATTGACAACCTTCAACTGATGTTTATAAATAAAACTTTGCGTTCCAGGCTTTCAAAATGTCGGAAAGGTGTCAAAAGGTGTGGTCAGCGGATAACAAAGACTCGAACACGTGATCACGCCAATTCTATCAAATTCCAGCGGAATATTTTCGAATTGTATGGGAGCCGGTCGTTCAGAAAGCAATGGCAAACTACTGAACGAGGTAGTACCGGACTCCGTGGCTAAGGTTTTACGGAAGCGATTCCTACGACCGCTTACCCGCGTTGTAAACACAGCTGCGCGCGATTTGACAGCAGATTCGCCGTATTTTACCAAATTGTTATGGGAGCCGGTCGTTCAGAAAGCCATGGCAAACGAGGTAGTAATTGCAGTAACGGTCTCCGTGGCTAAGGTCTTACGGATGCGATTCGTAAGCCCGCTTACCCGCGTTCGAAACACAACTGCGCGCGATTTGGCAGCAGATCGCGTTTCGCCGTATTTTAACGAATTGGTGTGGGAGCCGGTCGTTCAGACAGCTATGGTAAACTACTGAACGAAGTAGTAATTCCAGTGCCGGTTTCCGTGGCTAAGACCTTACGGACGTGATTCGTACGCCCACTTTAAAAAAAAAAAAAAAAAATTTCGCTGCGGGGAATCGAACCCGCGACCGACATTATAAGTGACACCAAAAATCTTAAATGTACGTGCCGACGTACTAACTGACTGTGCCAAGGAAGATCACTAGAAGAAATAGGCCGTGAATGTATAACTACCAGGCCATCGCATTCGAGAATTCTTTGGTTATGTGTTGTGGCACTTCTCTCAAGATGCAACAACGAAAGCCAAACTCGCACATCTCGGTCATCTTGAATAGAGCTCACTAGAGTCGGATGTGTCGGCCTACAGGCACAAGTAAACAGGCACAATGCAATTACGTCTTGAGAAACAAAAAATACTCCTGATGAAAGCAGAAAAAGAAGACAGAGTTTAACAACCCTTGACCGGAACAAAGACGGAATGGACAATAAACAAGCCGACTATATTATCAACAAAGTAGTAATTAAATTATAGTGCCGGGCTCTGTGGCTAAGCTAAGGCTTTACGAACGAGATTTGTAAGCCGGTTTACCCGCTTTGTAAACACAGTTGCGCGCGATTTGGCAGCAGACCGTGTTGCGCTATACTTTTACGAATTGGTATGGGAGCCGGTCGATCAGAAAGCCATGGCAAACTACTGAACGCAAACTTGCCATCAACAACAGTAGTAAAATGATGGTGCTGACAGCGATGTCCTGTAAATAGGATATGTAAACAAAACAAAAAACACCGATTGCTGAAGTATTCATAACTATATGGCGTCTAGCACCATATGCCCAATGCGCATTAGTGCCTGTATGAATTGGCGTAACTATTTTCTTCCCCCCCCCCCCCCCTCCTCCCATCCGCTGTCCGCCATTGACAACCTTCATCTGATGTCTATAAATAAAACTTTGCGTTCCAGGCTTTCAAAATGTCGGAAAGGTGTCAAAAGGTGTGGTCAGTGGTTAACAAAGACTCGAACACGTGATCACACCTATTCTATCAAGTCCAGCGGAATATTTTCGATTTGTTTGGGAGCCGGTCGTTCAGAAAGCAATGGCAAACTACTGAACCAGGTAGTCATTGCTGTACCGGTCTCCATGGCTAAGGTATAACGGAGGCGATTCGTAAGCCCGCTTACCCGCTTTCTAAACACAGCTGCGAGCGATTTGGCAGCAGATTCGCCGTATTTTATCAAATTGTTATGGGAGCCGGTCGTTCAGAAAGCCATGGCAAACTACTGAACGAGGTAGTAAGTGTAGTATCGTTCTCCGTGACTAAGGTCTTACGGATGCGATTCGTAAGCCAGCTTACCCGCGTTCGAAACACAGCTGCGCGCGATTTGGCAGCAGATCGCGTTGCGCTGTATTTTACCGAATCGGTAATGGAGCCGGTCGTTCAGAAAGCCATGGCAAACTACTGAACGAAGTAGTCATTCCAGTGCCGGTTTCCGTGGCTAAGGCCTTACGGACGTGATTCGCACGCCCGCTTAACCGCGTTCTAAACCATCTGCGCGCGATTTGGCAGCAGACAGCGTTTTGCTGTTAGTATGGGAGCCCGTCGTTCAGAGAGCCATGGCAAACCACTGAACGCAAACTTGCCATCAACAACAGAAGTAAAATAAATGATGGTGCTGACAGCGATGTCCTGTAAATAGGATATGTAAACAAAACAAAAAACACCGATTGCTGAAGTATTCATAACTATATGGCGTCTAGCACCATATGCCCAATGCGCATTAGTGCCTGTATGAATTGGCGTAGCTATTTTCTTTCCCCCCTCCCCTCCTCCCATCCGCTGTCCGCCATTGACAACCTTCATCTGATGTCTATAAATAAAACTTTGCGTTCCAGGCTTTCAAAATGTCGGAAAGGTGTCAAAAGGTGTGGTCAGTGGTTAACAAAGACTCGAACACGTGATCACGCCTATTCTATCAAGTCCAGCGGAATATTTTCGATTTGTATGGGAGCCGGTCGTTCAGAAAGCAATGGCAAACTACTGAACCAGGTAGTCATTGCTGTACCGGTCTCCGTGGCTAAGGTATAACGGAGGCGATTCGTAAGCCCGCTTACCCGCTTTCTAAACAGAGCTGCGAGCGATTTGGCAGCAGATTCGCCGTATTTTACCAAATTGTTATGGGAGCCGGTCGTTCAGAAAGCCATGGCAAACTACTGAACGAGGTAGTAAGTGTAGTATCGTTCTCCGTGACTAAGGTCTTACGGATGCGATTCGTAAGCCAGCTTACCCGCGTTCGAAACACAGCTGCGCGCGATTTGGCAGCAGATCGCGTTGCGCTGTATTTTACCGAATCGGTAATGGAGCCGGTCGTTCAGAAAGCCATGGCAAACTACTGAACGAAGTAGTCATTCCAGTGCCGGTTTCCGTGGCTAAGGCCTTACGGACGTGATTCGCACGCCCGCTTAACCGCGTTCTAAACCATCTGCGCGCGATTTGGCAGCAGACAGCGTTTTGCTGTTAGTATGGGAGCCCGTCGTTCAGAGAGCCATGGCAAACTACTGAACGCAAACTTGCCATCAACAACAGTAGTTCTCTTCCCCCATCCCCTCCCCTCCCCTTTCCGCGATTCACAACCTTCATCTGATGTCTATAATTAAAACTTTGTGTTTCGTGCTGTTAAAATGTCGGAAAGGTGTCAAAAGGTGTGGTCAGCGGTTAACAAAGACTCGAACACGTGATCACGCCAGTGCTATCAAAACGGGCCGAATATTTCCGCTGGCAAACACACCAGGTGATATGTTTATGACATGAGTTGTTCAGTTCTCTTCCACGTTGCTTTCCACCTTGATGTGCGTAGCGCGAGCTGTGCCTCGCCACGCATGACATTTATTTCCATCAATGGCGATCCGTTGACCAATATCTTCGTTAACAACGGCTTGGTATGCGGTGATCGATTCTCTTCCTCTTGTTTCACCGATCCCGACTGAACAAACACATAACTACTCGAATAAAATTATCCCCCTTTTTAAATACGCCGAAAACTGAAGCGTGTTTGTTTCCGTCTGTGATTGTGTTGCTTCAGTTTGCGAGTGGCCGATGTTAGGTTACATGATCAGTGTGTTTTCTAGCTGGATAATTCGGTTTAACACATTACAATACGGTGGATTTTTTTTTTATCCGCATGATATGCGCTGACCAATTCCTTTCCTCACCACGAGGCTAACGACTTTACCAATGGGCGGGATGTTTACGAGTGCAGTTTTTTATCACAACTATACGGCTGCAAGAGCTCCGCCATTCCTGCCGGCCATGACACCTAGGCCCATAAATATGCCCGCCCCTTTTGTTCGCGTGTGTTGGGCACGCAGGCCCGTCTTACACTTGGCCCTTCCAATCACCCATCTTTCGTTCATAAATAGTGTATGATACATTCACAAAGGAAAAATAAAACATTGTTAAATGAATGTTGTAAACATAAACAATGCATATTACCATGTTATGAGACACATCTCCCACCCACCAAACAACCCCCTCCCCTACACACACACACACACACACACACACACACACACACACATATCTTCCACCCACCTACCCATACACCCCCAATCACCCATCTCTCAACCACACATCTCCACCAACCCACACATCCCGCACCCACCCACACACACACCCCCCTCACCCACTCAGACATCCCCCACCATACACACATCTCCCCCACCCCACACATCCCCCACACCTCCGACCCTCCCGCCATGGGAGGGAACCGTTCCGTTACCTTGTTCGTGAAGAATGCCACAATTACTTCCCTCTGTTGACGTTGCTTTGTACACTTTTTCTGTACACTCTTTTGCGCTGTACACTTTTTCTGTACACTCTTTTGCGCTGTACACTTTTTCAATATTTTCTTGTTCAGTAGGGGGGAGACTCCTGTGTATACTTTTTACCAGTTGAGAACAATTCTCATCCTCCCTCACGGACTAGATTGCTATTATCGCTCTGTACACTTTTTCTAGGACTTTGACCAAATTTGCACTCATGGTACTTTGGAGACTACACTATTTTTTTTGTTGAAATGTTCTTCTCGACGGGCTCTCCCCGTCTGACTTAAACGGTGCACGGTCGATTGGCGCGCGGGGCCCGCCGGCAAAGTCCGCGGGGCGCAGCCCCGCGGACTTTGCCGGCGGGCCCCGCGCGCCAATCGACCCACCCCCACCTCCATCCCCCCCTCGCCCATCTCCTCTCCATCCTTTGTACACTTTCTTCATTCTCGCTCCCTCCCTCGCCTCTCGTCGAGGTACAACACGGTCTCTATTACCACCACCGACTCAGCCGTGGGTCCCGGGCGCCAGAGATACCCACTTCCGCAATTGATAAGCGTTTGCATGCCCGGGGCAGGAGTCGAACCTGCGGAGCTGAGTGACGGTGACAGTAGCGGCCGTGAACGTACCTCAACGAGGCCGCGTTGAGAGAGTTCCGACAACGAAGACAGCGTACAGAGGACTCTTGGAGAGGAGACGGACAGAACAGACCACACAAACTCGACCAGCGAGATTCCGCCCGCAGGAAATAATGCTCGTCTATGTTGCGAACAAATTTCCTGGTCTAGGGCTGAGACTCAACAGTTCGCAGTGAGTTGGCTGCTCAGCTGATTACGACACCCCGACCGAGAACTAAGTCGTCTACAAATGATCTCACACATTCACGCCGCATGGAGTGAATTTCGGATAGGCCCCCGACCAAACAAACGCGTCCAGCGAGATTCCGCCCGCAAGAAATATTGCTCGTCTATGTTGCGAACAAATTTCCTGGTCTAGGGCTGAGACTCAACAGTTCGCAGTGAGTTGGCTGCTCAGCTGATTACGACACCCCGACCGAGAACTAAGTCGTCTACAAATGATCTCACACATTCACGCCGCATGGAGTGAATTTCGGATAGGCCCCCGACCAAACAAACGCGTCCAGCGAGATTCCGCCCGCAAGAAATATTGCTCGTCTATGTTGCGAACAAATTTCCTGGTCTAGGGCTGAGACTCAACAGTTCGCAGTGAGTTGGCTGCTCAGCTGATTACGACACCCCGACCGAGAACTAAGTCGTCTACAAATGATCTCACACATTCACGCCGCATGGAGTGAATTTCGGACAGGCCCCCGACCAAACAAACGCGTCCAGCGAGATTCCGCCCGCAAGAAATATTGCTCGTCTATGTTGCGAACAAATTTCCTGGTCTAGGGCTGAGACTCAACAGTTCGCAGTGAGTTGGCTGCTCAGCTGATTACGACACCCCGACCGAGAACTAAGTCGTCTACAAATGATCTCACACCTCCACACCGCATGGAGTGAATATCGGACAGGTCCCCGCCCGTTATGTTCAGCGGGACGGCAG
>CAWUFQ010000579.1:132500-137500 GCA_963921405.1 Cepaea hortensis
GGTCGTTTAGAAAGCCATGGCAAACTACTGAACGCAAACGTGCCATCAACAACAGTAGTAAAATGATGGTGCTGACAGCGATGTCCTGTAAATAGGATATATAAACAAAACAAACACACACACAAAACACCGATTGCCGATGTATTTATAACTATATGGCGTCTAGCACCATATGCCCAATGTGCCTTAGTGCCTGCATTAATTGGCGCAGCCATTCTCTTCAACCCATCCCCTCCTCTCCGTTTTCCGCCATTGACAACCTTCAACTGATGTTTATAAATAAAACTTTGCGTTCCAGGCTTTCAAAATGTCGGAAAGGTGTCAAAAGGTGTGGTCAGCGGATAACAAAGACTCGAACACGTGATCACGCCAATTCTATCAAATTCCAGCGGAATATTTTCGAATTGTATGGGAGCCGGTCGTTCAGAAAGCAATGGCAAACTACTGAACGAGGTAGTACCGGACTCCGTGGCTAAGGTTTTACGGAAGCGATTCCTACGACCGCTTACCCGCGTTGTAAACACAGCTGCGCGCGATTTGACAGCAGATTCGCCGTATTTTACCAAATTGTTATGGGAGCCGGTCGTTCAGAAAGCCATGGCAAACGAGGTAGTAATTGCAGTAACGGTCTCCGTGGCTAAGGTCTTACGGATGCGATTCGTAAGCCCGCTTACCCGCGTTCGAAACACAACTGCGCGCGATTTGGCAGCAGATCGCGTTTCGCCGTATTTTAACGAATTGGTGTGGGAGCCGGTCGTTCAGACAGCTATGGTAAACTACTGAACGAAGTAGTAATTCCAGTGCCGGTTTCCGTGGCTAAGACCTTACGGACGTGATTCGTACGCCCACTTTAAAAAAAAAAAAAAAAAAATTTCGCTGCGGGGAATCGAACCCGCGACCGACATTATAAGTGACACCAAAAATCTTAAATGTACGTGCCGACGTACTAACTGACTGTGCCAAGGAAGATCACTAGAAGAAATAGGCCGTGAATGTATAACTACCAGGCCATCGCATTCGAGAATTCTTTGGTTATGTGTTGTGGCACTTCTCTCAAGATGCAACAACGAAAGCCAAACTCGCACATCTCGGTCATCTTGAATAGAGCTCACTAGAGTCGGATGTGTCGGCCTACAGGCACAAGTAAACAGGCACAATGCAATTACGTCTTGAGAAACAAAAAATACTCCTGATGAAAGCAGAAAAAGAAGACAGAGTTTAACAACCCTTGACCGGAACAAAGACGGAATGGACAATAAACAAGCCGACTATATTATCAACAAAGTAGTAATTAAATTATAGTGCCGGGCTCTGTGGCTAAGCTAAGGCTTTACGAACGAGATTTGTAAGCCGGTTTACCCGCTTTGTAAACACAGTTGCGCGCGATTTGGCAGCAGACCGTGTTGCGCTATACTTTTACGAATTGGTATGGGAGCCGGTCGATCAGAAAGCCATGGCAAACTACTGAACGCAAACTTGCCATCAACAACAGTAGTAAAATGATGGTGCTGACAGCGATGTCCTGTAAATAGGATATGTAAACAAAACAAAAAACACCGATTGCTGAAGTATTCATAACTATATGGCGTCTAGCACCATATGCCCAATGCGCATTAGTGCCTGTATGAATTGGCGTAACTATTTTCTTCCCCCCCCCCCTCCTCCCATCCGCTGTCCGCCATTGACAACCTTCATCTGATGTCTATAAATAAAACTTTGCGTTCCAGGCTTTCAAAATGTCGGAAAGGTGTCAAAAGGTGTGGTCAGTGGTTAACAAAGACTCGAACACGTGATCACACCTATTCTATCAAGTCCAGCGGAATATTTTCGATTTGTTTGGGAGCCGGTCGTTCAGAAAGCAATGGCAAACTACTGAACCAGGTAGTCATTGCTGTACCGGTCTCCATGGCTAAGGTATAACGGAGGCGATTCGTAAGCCCGCTTACCCGCTTTCTAAACACAGCTGCGAGCGATTTGGCAGCAGATTCGCCGTATTTTATCAAATTGTTATGGGAGCCGGTCGTTCAGAAAGCCATGGCAAACTACTGAACGAGGTAGTAAGTGTAGTATCGTTCTCCGTGACTAAGGTCTTACGGATGCGATTCGTAAGCCAGCTTACCCGCGTTCGAAACACAGCTGCGCGCGATTTGGCAGCAGATCGCGTTGCGCTGTATTTTACCGAATCGGTAATGGAGCCGGTCGTTCAGAAAGCCATGGCAAACTACTGAACGAAGTAGTCATTCCAGTGCCGGTTTCCGTGGCTAAGGCCTTACGGACGTGATTCGCACGCCCGCTTAACCGCGTTCTAAACCATCTGCGCGCGATTTGGCAGCAGACAGCGTTTTGCTGTTAGTATGGGAGCCCGTCGTTCAGAGAGCCATGGCAAACCACTGAACGCAAACTTGCCATCAACAACAGAAGTAAAATAAATGATGGTGCTGACAGCGATGTCCTGTAAATAGGATATGTAAACAAAACAAAAAACACCGATTGCTGAAGTATTCATAACTATATGGCGTCTAGCACCATATGCCCAATGCGCATTAGTGCCTGTATGAATTGGCGTAGCTATTTTCTTTCCCCCCTCCCCTCCTCCCATCCGCTGTCCGCCATTGACAACCTTCATCTGATGTCTATAAATAAAACTTTGCGTTCCAGGCTTTCAAAATGTCGGAAAGGTGTCAAAAGGTGTGGTCAGTGGTTAACAAAGACTCGAACACGTGATCACGCCTATTCTATCAAGTCCAGCGGAATATTTTCGATTTGTATGGGAGCCGGTCGTTCAGAAAGCAATGGCAAACTACTGAACCAGGTAGTCATTGCTGTACCGGTCTCCGTGGCTAAGGTATAACGGAGGCGATTCGTAAGCCCGCTTACCCGCTTTCTAAACAGAGCTGCGAGCGATTTGGCAGCAGATTCGCCGTATTTTACCAAATTGTTATGGGAGCCGGTCGTTCAGAAAGCCATGGCAAACTACTGAACGAGGTAGTAAGTGTAGTATCGTTCTCCGTGACTAAGGTCTTACGGATGCGATTCGTAAGCCAGCTTACCCGCGTTCGAAACACAGCTGCGCGCGATTTGGCAGCAGATCGCGTTGCGCTGTATTTTACCGAATCGGTAATGGAGCCGGTCGTTCAGAAAGCCATGGCAAACTACTGAACGAAGTAGTCATTCCAGTGCCGGTTTCCGTGGCTAAGGCCTTACGGACGTGATTCGCACGCCCGCTTAACCGCGTTCTAAACCATCTGCGCGCGATTTGGCAGCAGACAGCGTTTTGCTGTTAGTATGGGAGCCCGTCGTTCAGAGAGCCATGGCAAACTACTGAACGCAAACTTGCCATCAACAACAGTAGTTCTCTTCCCCCATCCCCTCCCCTCCCCTTTCCGCGATTCACAACCTTCATCTGATGTCTATAATTAAAACTTTGTGTTTCGTGCTGTTAAAATGTCGGAAAGGTGTCAAAAGGTGTGGTCAGCGGTTAACAAAGACTCGAACACGTGATCACGCCAGTGCTATCAAAACGGGCCGAATATTTCCGCTGGCAAACACACCAGGTGATATGTTTATGACATGAGTTGTTCAGTTCTCTTCCACGTTGCTTTCCACCTTGATGTGCGTAGCGCGAGCTGTGCCTCGCCACGCATGACATTTATTTCCATCAATGGCGATCCGTTGACCAATATCTTCGTTAACAACGGCTTGGTATGCGGTGATCGATTCTCTTCCTCTTGTTTCACCGATCCCGACTGAACAAACACATAACTACTCGAATAAAATTATCCCCCTTTTTAAATACGCCGAAAACTGAAGCGTGTTTGTTTCCGTCTGTGATTGTGTTGCTTCAGTTTGCGAGTGGCCGATGTTAGGTTACATGATCAGTGTGTTTTCTAGCTGGATAATTCGGTTTAACACATTACAATACGGTGGATTTTTTTTTTATCCGCATGATATGCGCTGACCAATTCCTTTCCTCACCACGAGGCTAACGACTTTACCAATGGGCGGGATGTTTACGAGTGCAGTTTTTTATCACAACTATACGGCTGCAAGAGCTCCGCCATTCCTGCCGGCCATGACACCTAGGCCCATAAATATGCCCGCCCCTTTTGTTCGCGTGTGTTGGGCACGCAGGCCCGTCTTACACTTGGCCCTTCCAATCACCCATCTTTCGTTCATAAATAGTGTATGATACATTCACAAAGGAAAAATAAAACATTGTTAAATGAATGTTGTAAACATAAACAATGCATATTACCATGTTATGAGACACATCTCCCACCCACCAAACAACCCCCTCCCCTACACACACACACACACACACACACACACACACACACATATCTTCCACCCACCTACCCATACACCCCCAATCACCCATCTCTCAACCACACATCTCCACCAACCCACACATCCCGCACCCACCCACACACACACCCCCCTCACCCACTCAGACATCCCCCACCATACACACATCTCCCCCACCCCACACATCCCCCACACCTCCGACCCTCCCGCCATGGGAGGGAACCGTTCCGTTACCTTGTTCGTGAAGAATGCCACAATTACTTCCCTCTGTTGACGTTGCTTTGTACACTTTTTCTGTACACTCTTTTGCGCTGTACACTTTTTCTGTACACTCTTTTGCGCTGTACACTTTTTCAATATTTTCTTGTTCAGTAGGGGGGAGACTCCTGTGTATACTTTTTACCAGTTGAGAACAATTCTCATCCTCCCTCACGGACTAGATTGCTATTATCGCTCTGTACACTTTTTCTAGGACTTTGTGAACGTACCTCAACGAGGCCGCGTTGAGAGAGTTCCGACAACGAAGACAGCGTACAGAGGACTCTTGGAGAGGAGACGGACAGAACAGACCACACAAACTCGACCAGCGAGATTCCGCCCGCAGGAAATAATGCTCGTCTATGTTGCGAACAAATTTCCTGGTCTAGGGCTGAGACTCAACAGTTCGCAGTGAGTTGGCTGCTCAGCTGATTACG
>CAWUFQ010000579.1:147500-155000 GCA_963921405.1 Cepaea hortensis
TATAGTGCCGACTCCGTGGCTAAGGTTTACGGACGCAATTTGTAAGCCCGCTTACTCCCCTTTCTAAACAGTTGCGCGCGATTTCGCAGCAGACCGCGTTGCGCCGTATTTTAACCAATTGGTATGGGAGCCGGTCGTTCAGAAAGCCATGGCAAACTACTGAAATTAAACTTGCCATCAACAACAGCAGTAAAATGCTGGTGCTAACAGCAATGTCCTGTAAATAGGATATGTAAAACAAAAAAAAAAAAAAAAAATCACCGATTGCCGATGTATTTATAACTATACGGCGTCAAGCACCATATGCCCAATGCGCCTTAGGGCCTGTATGAATTACATTTAGGTATATTAAGCTACATCTCTACGTAGTGAAGAAACCGTATTGTTTCCTGCTAGATGTTGAGTATTTCTTGTTTTCGTAGCATACTAATATGCAGAATAGACAGCTGGGTGTCAGATGACCAGCTGTCTCCCTCGCCGAGTTTAGATACGTCAATCAAACCCTCATCTGAGTCAGGTAGGCGTAACTATTCTCTTTCTCCTCCCTTTTTCCGCCACATCACAGCCTTTATCTAATGTCCATAAATAAAACCGCGTTCAAGGCTGCCAAAATGTCGGAAAGGTGTCAAAGTTCAGGGGTTAACAAAGACGAGCCAAATATGTTCGCTGGCAAACACATTTATGACATGAGTTGATCAGTGCTTTTCCTCGTTGCCTTCTGCCTTTTGATGTGCGTTGTCCAGTTCTCTTCTTCGTAGCGCGAGTTGTGTCTCGCCACGCATGACAGGCAAACTACTAAACGAGGTAATAATTGCAGTACAGCCCTCCGTGGCTAAGGTATTACGGACGCGATTCGTAAGCCCGCTTCCCCGCTTTCTAAACACATCTGCGCGCGATTTGGCAGCAGACAGCGTCTCGCTGTACTTTAACAAATTGGTATGGGAGCCGGTCGTTTAGAAAGCCATGGCAAACTACTGAACGCAAACGTGCCATCAACAACAGTAGTAAAATGATGGTGCTGACAGCGATGTCCTGTAAATAGGATATATAAACAAAACAAACACACACACAAAACACCGATTGCCGATGTATTTATAACTATATGGCGTCTAGCACCATATGCCCAATGTGCCTTAGTGCCTGCATTAATTGGCGCAGCCATTCTCTTCAACCCATCCCCTCCTCTCCGTTTTCCGCCATTGACAACCTTCAACTGATGTTTATAAATAAAACTTTGCGTTCCAGGCTTTCAAAATGTCGGAAAGGTGTCAAAAGGTGTGGTCAGCGGATAACAAAGACTCGAACACGTGATCACGCCAATTCTATCAAATTCCAGCGGAATATTTTCGAATTGTATGGGAGCCGGTCGTTCAGAAAGCAATGGCAAACTACTGAACGAGGTAGTACCGGACTCCGTGGCTAAGGTTTTACGGAAGCGATTCCTACGACCGCTTACCCGCGTTGTAAACACAGCTGCGCGCGATTTGACAGCAGATTCGCCGTATTTTACCAAATTGTTATGGGAGCCGGTCGTTCAGAAAGCCATGGCAAACGAGGTAGTAATTGCAGTAACGGTCTCCGTGGCTAAGGTCTTACGGATGCGATTCGTAAGCCCGCTTACCCGCGTTCGAAACACAACTGCGCGCGATTTGGCAGCAGATCGCGTTTCGCCGTATTTTAACGAATTGGTGTGGGAGCCGGTCGTTCAGACAGCTATGGTAAACTACTGAACGAAGTAGTAATTCCAGTGCCGGTTTCCGTGGCTAAGACCTTACGGACGTGATTCGTACGCCCACTTTAAAAAAAAAAAAAAAAAAAATTTCGCTGCGGGGAATCGAACCCGCGACCGACATTATAAGTGACACCAAAAATCTTAAATGTACGTGCCGACGTACTAACTGACTGTGCCAAGGAAGATCACTAGAAGAAATAGGCCGTGAATGTATAACTACCAGGCCATCGCATTCGAGAATTCTTTGGTTATGTGTTGTGGCACTTCTCTCAAGATGCAACAACGAAAGCCAAACTCGCACATCTCGGTCATCTTGAATAGAGCTCACTAGAGTCGGATGTGTCGGCCTACAGGCACAAGTAAACAGGCACAATGCAATTACGTCTTGAGAAACAAAAAATACTCCTGATGAAAGCAGAAAAAGAAGACAGAGTTTAACAACCCTTGACCGGAACAAAGACGGAATGGACAATAAACAAGCCGACTATATTATCAACAAAGTAGTAATTAAATTATAGTGCCGGGCTCTGTGGCTAAGCTAAGGCTTTACGAACGAGATTTGTAAGCCGGTTTACCCGCTTTGTAAACACAGTTGCGCGCGATTTGGCAGCAGACCGTGTTGCGCTATACTTTTACGAATTGGTATGGGAGCCGGTCGATCAGAAAGCCATGGCAAACTACTGAACGCAAACTTGCCATCAACAACAGTAGTAAAATGATGGTGCTGACAGCGATGTCCTGTAAATAGGATATGTAAACAAAACAAAAAACACCGATTGCTGAAGTATTCATAACTATATGGCGTCTAGCACCATATGCCCAATGCGCATTAGTGCCTGTATGAATTGGCGTAACTATTTTCTTCCCCCCCCCCCCTCCTCCCATCCGCTGTCCGCCATTGACAACCTTCATCTGATGTCTATAAATAAAACTTTGCGTTCCAGGCTTTCAAAATGTCGGAAAGGTGTCAAAAGGTGTGGTCAGTGGTTAACAAAGACTCGAACACGTGATCACGCCTATTCTATCAAGTCCAGCGGAATATTTTCGATTTGTATGGGAGCCGGTCGTTCAGAAAGCAATGGCAAACTACTGAACCAGGTAGTCATTGCTGTACCGGTCTCCGTGGCTAAGGTATAACGGAGGCGATTCGTAAGCCCGCTTACCCGCTTTCTAAACAGAGCTGCGAGCGATTTGGCAGCAGATTCGCCGTATTTTACCAAATTGTTATGGGAGCCGGTCGTTCAGAAAGCCATGGCAAACTACTGAACGAGGTAGTAAGTGTAGTATCGTTCTCCGTGACTAAGGTCTTACGGATGCGATTCGTAAGCCAGCTTACCCGCGTTCGAAACACAGCTGCGCGCGATTTGGCAGCAGATCGCGTTGCGCTGTATTTTACCGAATCGGTAATGGAGCCGGTCGTTCAGAAAGCCATGGCAAACTACTGAACGAAGTAGTCATTCCAGTGCCGGTTTCCGTGGCTAAGGCCTTACGGACGTGATTCGCACGCCCGCTTAACCGCGTTCTAAACCATCTGCGCGCGATTTGGCAGCAGACAGCGTTTTGCTGTTAGTATGGGAGCCCGTCGTTCAGAGAGCCATGGCAAACTACTGAACGCAAACTTGCCATCAACAACAGTAGTTCTCTTCCCCCATCCCCTCCCCTCCCCTTTCCGCGATTCACAACCTTCATCTGATGTCTATAATTAAAACTTTGTGTTTCGTGCTGTTAAAATGTCGGAAAGGTGTCAAAAGGTGTGGTCAGCGGTTAACAAAGACTCGAACACGTGATCACGCCAGTGCTATCAAAACGGGCCGAATATTTCCGCTGGCAAACACACCAGGTGATATGTTTATGACATGAGTTGTTCAGTTCTCTTCCACGTTGCTTTCCACCTTGATGTGCGTAGCGCGAGCTGTGCCTCGCCACGCATGACATTTATTTCCATCAATGGCGATCCGTTGACCAATATCTTCGTTAACAACGGCTTGGTATGCGGTGATCGATTCTCTTCCTCTTGTTTCACCGATCCCGACTGAACAAACACATAACTACTCGAATAAAATTATCCCCCTTTTTAAATACGCCGAAAACTGAAGCGTGTTTGTTTCCGTCTGTGATTGTGTTGCTTCAGTTTGCGAGTGGCCGATGTTAGGTTACATGATCAGTGTGTTTTCTAGCTGGATAATTCGGTTTAACACATTACAATACGGTGGATTTTTTTTTTATCCGCATGATATGCGCTGACCAATTCCTTTCCTCACCACGAGGCTAACGACTTTACCAATGGGCGGGATGTTTACGAGTGCAGTTTTTTATCACAACTATACGGCTGCAAGAGCTCCGCCATTCCTGCCGGCCATGACACCTAGGCCCATAAATATGCCCGCCCCTTTTGTTCGCGTGTGTTGGGCACGCAGGCCCGTCTTACACTTGGCCCTTCCAATCACCCATCTTTCGTTCATAAATAGTGTATGATACATTCACAAAGGAAAAATAAAACATTGTTAAATGAATGTTGTAAACATAAACAATGCATATTACCATGTTATGAGACACATCTCCCACCCACCAAACAACCCCCTCCCCTACACACACACACACACACACACACACACACACACACACACATATCTTCCACCCACCTACCCATACACCCCCAATCACCCATCTCTCAACCACACATCTCCACCAACCCACACATCCCGCACCCACCCACACACACACCCCCCTCACCCACTCAGACATCCCCCACCATACACACATCTCCCCCACCCCACACATCCCCCACACCTCCGACCCTCCCGCCATGGGAGGGAACCGTTCCGTTACCTTGTTCGTGAAGAATGCCACAATTACTTCCCTCTGTTGACGTTGCTTTGTACACTTTTTCTGTACACTCTTTTGCGCTGTACACTTTTTCTGTACACTCTTTTGCGCTGTACACTTTTTCAATATTTTCTTGTTCAGTAGGGGGGAGACTCCTGTGTATACTTTTTACCAGTTGAGAACAATTCTCATCCTCCCTCACGGACTAGATTGCTATTATCGCTCTGTACACTTTTTCTAGGACTTTGTGAACGTACCTCAACGAGGCCGCGTTGAGAGAGTTCCGACAACGAAGACAGCGTACAGAGGACTCTTGGAGAGGAGACGGACAGAACAGACCACACAAACTCGACCAGCGAGATTCCGCCCGCAGGAAATAATGCTCGTCTATGTTGCGAACAAATTTCCTGGTCTAGGGCTGAGACTCAACAGTTCGCAGTGAGTTGGCTGCTCAGCTGATTACGACACCCCGACCGAGAACTAAGTCGTCTACAAATGATCTCACACATTCACGCC
Organism: Cepaea hortensis; assembly: GCA_963921405.1. Lineage (NCBI taxonomy): Eukaryota > Metazoa > Mollusca > Gastropoda > Stylommatophora > Helicidae > Cepaea > Cepaea hortensis. The sequence continues at coordinate 152,575 of CAWUFQ010000579.1, forward strand.
GCATGGAGTGAATTTCGGATAGGCCCCCGACCAAACAAACGCGTCCAGCGAGATTCCGCCCGCAAGAAATATTGCTCGTCTATGTTGCGAACAAATTTCCTGGTCTAGGGCTGAGACTCAACAGTTCGCAGTGAGTTGGCTGCTCAGCTGATTACGACACCCCGACCGAGAACTAAGTCGTCTACAAATGATCTCACACATTCACGCCGCATGGAGTGAATTTCGGATAGGCCCCCGACCAAACAAACGCGTCCAGCGAGATTCCGCCCGCAAGAAATATTGCTCGTCTATGTTGCGAACAAATTTCCTGGTCTAGGGCTGAGACTCAACAGTTCGCAGTGAGTTGGCTGCTCAGCTGATTACGACACCCCGACCGAGAACTAAGTCGTCTACAAATGATCTCACACATTCACGCCGCATGGAGTGAATTTCGGACAGGCCCCCGACCAAACAAACGCGTCCAGCGAGATTCCGCCCGCAAGAAATATTGCTCGTCTATGTTGCGAACAAATTTCCTGGTCTAGGGCTGAGACTCAACAGTTCGCAGTGAGTTGGCTGCTCAGCTGATTACGACACCCCGACCGAGAACTAAGTCGTCTACAAATGATCTCACACCTCCACACCGCATGGAGTGAATATCGGACAGGTCCCCGCCCGTTATGTTCAGCGGGACGGCAGAGGCCTCTTGCTGCCGCTCGACCAGGTTGGGCAGACCATATCGTTGCCTACCGACGCATGTCAGCGCACATCAGGTGGGATTCTGACTTAGAGGCGTTCAGCCATAATCGCTTAGATGGTAGCCTCGCACCATTGGCTTATCAACCAAGCACGTGAACCAAATGTCTGAACCTTCACAATCTCAACTCACAATCTGAAAAAAGCTTGTCTCGCTTACTTGTGTTCGCATTGAGTGCACGTCACTCAACCAGCCGAGACACTGGACGCCAGACTGATCTCACGAACCAGACCACACATAATATGCATATCTCGTGAGAATGGGAGGTACAGCTTGTTTTTGGTAGCTTTTATGTGTTTAAATTAACAGCATTAGCACAAAACATGTTTGGAACCACTCCAATGTTAAATCTATTCTACTGAACGGGTCAGAAACATGGAGAAAGAGAGACTTTCATAGCTAGACTAGCCCTCCCTATAGTATGCACGACTCGTAAAACATTTCACTGGTTGTTATTCTTCCAAGCCTGCTATTTGTAGTTTTTTTTTGAATTAACCGCACTTTGAGACTTAGAAATAATTCAATGACTATTAAGTGCTCTGTACACTGTTTCTTTGAATTGAAAAAGTGTACAGAAGATAGCGAGGCGATGGGCAAGGAGGCCATGGAGGTGTGGGTGGGTCGATTGGCAAGCGGGACCCGCCGGCAACCCATCGTACACGGTTCAGTGGGGACCCTAAACAAACAAGTGTACACAGGTATCCAATATGTTAACATGCAAAGTCCCACGAGTCTGCTTTTCGTTTCACTCGCTCAACATCTCGTTGAGATACGACACGGTTTCTACTACCACTACCTCAGCCGTGGGTCCCGGGCGCCAGAGCATTTACCCATTACCGCAATTGACAAGTGGCCATGTTGAGAGTGCCGAACAGACCACACACACATGCGGCTAGCGAGATTCTGCACAACAGACAACAGCCACCCGAGACAACAGACAAGAGAAGTACTGATCTTACGAACGAGACCACACCTGACAGAATATGCATAACTCGTGAGAATGTGCAGTGGTGGTTGTTCTTGCAGCTTGCTTTTAGTAGCTTTTATTATTTGAATTAGCCACTTGGAGAAATATTTGAACACTGTCTTGGACTTGAAAAGCACACTGACGGGACTGCATTTGTTTACATATTGTTTGTTTAGGGTCCCCACTGAGCCGTGTAAGATCGGCGGGCCCAGATTGCGCTAGTGGAGCCACCCACACAGTTGTTGCATGGCCTCTTGGCCCATGACCTGGCTATCCTCTGTACACTTCTTTATTGTCAATCACACAACACCTGGTTGAGATACGACACGGTTTCTACTACCACTACTCAGCCATGGGTCCCGGGCGCCATTTACCCATTACCGCATTGACAAGCGTTTGCATGCCCGGGGCAGGAGTCGAACCTGCGCAGCTGAGTGACGGTGACAGTAGTAGCCATTAACGTACCTCAACGCGACCATGTGTAGAGTGCCAAGAGCGTACTCTTGGAGAGGAGACGGGCAGAACAGACCAAACACACACACACGCGACCAGCGAGAAATAGCCCGCAGGAGATATTGCTCGTCTAGTTGCGAACAAATCTCCTGGTCTAGGGCTGAGTCTCAACAGTTCGCAGTGAGGTGGCTGCTCAGCTGATTACGACACCCCGACCGAGAACTAAGTCGTCTACAAATGATTTCACACCTCCACGCCGCATGGGGTGAA
>CAWUFQ010000579.1:162500-170000 GCA_963921405.1 Cepaea hortensis
CCACGACCCTGGCTGCACGATGCGGTTACATTCTTGAAACGCCTGCCTCGCTAACTCACGTTGGCTGGGAAGATCCCATTTTGGTGCACCTCACACAGCCATCCGAGACAACGAACGCTAGACGCGGAACTGATCTAGCGAACCAGACCAGCCCCACATAGTATGCACGACTCGTAAAATTGTTCACTGGTAGTTACTGTTGCAGAATTGTTAAACTGCGTTCATTCGTGCAATCAGAGCAGCGGCATGACTTAGAAAAATTTTCCGCACTCGTTAATCGACTGTAACTCGCGTTAGAATTAACGCGCGGTAGTGAAATTTGGAATATAGAGGTTTTACATGTCGCTGAATCGATTGAGACAATAAACAAGCGTAATATATTATCAACAAAGTAGTAATTATAGTGCCGACTCCGTGGCTAAGGTTTACGGACGCAATTTGTAAGCCCGCTTACTCCCCTTTCTAAACAGTTGCGCGCGATTTCGCAGCAGACCGCGTTGCGCCGTATTTTAACCAATTGGTATGGGAGCCGGTCGTTCAGAAAGCCATGGCAAACTACTGAAATTAAACTTGCCATCAACAACAGCAGTAAAATGCTGGTGCTAACAGCAATGTCCTGTAAATAGGATATGTAAAACAAAAAAAAAAAAAAAAAATCACCGATTGCCGATGTATTTATAACTATACGGCGTCAAGCACCATATGCCCAATGCGCCTTAGGGCCTGTATGAATTACATTTAGGTATATTAAGCTACATCTCTACGTAGTGAAGAAACCGTATTGTTTCCTGCTAGATGTTGAGTATTTCTTGTTTTCGTAGCATACTAATATGCAGAATAGACAGCTGGGTGTCAGATGACCAGCTGTCTCCCTCGCCGAGTTTAGATACGTCAATCAAACCCTCATCTGAGTCAGGTAGGCGTAACTATTCTCTTTCTCCTCCCTTTTTCCGCCACATCACAGCCTTTATCTAATGTCCATAAATAAAACCGCGTTCAAGGCTGCCAAAATGTCGGAAAGGTGTCAAAGTTCAGGGGTTAACAAAGACGAGCCAAATATGTTCGCTGGCAAACACATTTATGACATGAGTTGATCAGTGCTTTTCCTCGTTGCCTTCTGCCTTTTGATGTGCGTTGTCCAGTTCTCTTCTTCGTAGCGCGAGTTGTGTCTCGCCACGCATGACAGGCAAACTACTAAACGAGGTAATAATTGCAGTACAGCCCTCCGTGGCTAAGGTATTACGGACGCGATTCGTAAGCCCGCTTCCCCGCTTTCTAAACACATCTGCGCGCGATTTGGCAGCAGACAGCGTCTCGCTGTACTTTAACAAATTGGTATGGGAGCCGGTCGTTTAGAAAGCCATGGCAAACTACTGAACGCAAACGTGCCATCAACAACAGTAGTAAAATGATGGTGCTGACAGCGATGTCCTGTAAATAGGATATATAAACAAAACAAACACACACACAAAACACCGATTGCCGATGTATTTATAACTATATGGCGTCTAGCACCATATGCCCAATGTGCCTTAGTGCCTGCATTAATTGGCGCAGCCATTCTCTTCAACCCATCCCCTCCTCTCCGTTTTCCGCCATTGACAACCTTCAACTGATGTTTATAAATAAAACTTTGCGTTCCAGGCTTTCAAAATGTCGGAAAGGTGTCAAAAGGTGTGGTCAGCGGATAACAAAGACTCGAACACGTGATCACGCCAATTCTATCAAATTCCAGCGGAATATTTTCGAATTGTATGGGAGCCGGTCGTTCAGAAAGCAATGGCAAACTACTGAACGAGGTAGTACCGGACTCCGTGGCTAAGGTTTTACGGAAGCGATTCCTACGACCGCTTACCCGCGTTGTAAACACAGCTGCGCGCGATTTGACAGCAGATTCGCCGTATTTTACCAAATTGTTATGGGAGCCGGTCGTTCAGAAAGCCATGGCAAACGAGGTAGTAATTGCAGTAACGGTCTCCGTGGCTAAGGTCTTACGGATGCGATTCGTAAGCCCGCTTACCCGCGTTCGAAACACAACTGCGCGCGATTTGGCAGCAGATCGCGTTTCGCCGTATTTTAACGAATTGGTGTGGGAGCCGGTCGTTCAGACAGCTATGGTAAACTACTGAACGAAGTAGTAATTCCAGTGCCGGTTTCCGTGGCTAAGACCTTACGGACGTGATTCGTACGCCCACTTTAAAAAAAAAAAAAAAAAAATTTCGCTGCGGGGAATCGAACCCGCGACCGACATTATAAGTGACACCAAAAATCTTAAATGTACGTGCCGACGTACTAACTGACTGTGCCAAGGAAGATCACTAGAAGAAATAGGCCGTGAATGTATAACTACCAGGCCATCGCATTCGAGAATTCTTTGGTTATGTGTTGTGGCACTTCTCTCAAGATGCAACAACGAAAGCCAAACTCGCACATCTCGGTCATCTTGAATAGAGCTCACTAGAGTCGGATGTGTCGGCCTACAGGCACAAGTAAACAGGCACAATGCAATTACGTCTTGAGAAACAAAAAATACTCCTGATGAAAGCAGAAAAAGAAGACAGAGTTTAACAACCCTTGACCGGAACAAAGACGGAATGGACAATAAACAAGCCGACTATATTATCAACAAAGTAGTAATTAAATTATAGTGCCGGGCTCTGTGGCTAAGCTAAGGCTTTACGAACGAGATTTGTAAGCCGGTTTACCCGCTTTGTAAACACAGTTGCGCGCGATTTGGCAGCAGACCGTGTTGCGCTATACTTTTACGAATTGGTATGGGAGCCGGTCGATCAGAAAGCCATGGCAAACTACTGAACGCAAACTTGCCATCAACAACAGTAGTAAAATGATGGTGCTGACAGCGATGTCCTGTAAATAGGATATGTAAACAAAACAAAAAACACCGATTGCTGAAGTATTCATAACTATATGGCGTCTAGCACCATATGCCCAATGCGCATTAGTGCCTGTATGAATTGGCGTAACTATTTTCTTCCCCCCCCCCCTCCTCCCATCCGCTGTCCGCCATTGACAACCTTCATCTGATGTCTATAAATAAAACTTTGCGTTCCAGGCTTTCAAAATGTCGGAAAGGTGTCAAAAGGTGTGGTCAGTGGTTAACAAAGACTCGAACACGTGATCACACCTATTCTATCAAGTCCAGCGGAATATTTTCGATTTGTTTGGGAGCCGGTCGTTCAGAAAGCAATGGCAAACTACTGAACCAGGTAGTCATTGCTGTACCGGTCTCCATGGCTAAGGTATAACGGAGGCGATTCGTAAGCCCGCTTACCCGCTTTCTAAACACAGCTGCGAGCGATTTGGCAGCAGATTCGCCGTATTTTATCAAATTGTTATGGGAGCCGGTCGTTCAGAAAGCCATGGCAAACTACTGAACGAGGTAGTAAGTGTAGTATCGTTCTCCGTGACTAAGGTCTTACGGATGCGATTCGTAAGCCAGCTTACCCGCGTTCGAAACACAGCTGCGCGCGATTTGGCAGCAGATCGCGTTGCGCTGTATTTTACCGAATCGGTAATGGAGCCGGTCGTTCAGAAAGCCATGGCAAACTACTGAACGAAGTAGTCATTCCAGTGCCGGTTTCCGTGGCTAAGGCCTTACGGACGTGATTCGCACGCCCGCTTAACCGCGTTCTAAACCATCTGCGCGCGATTTGGCAGCAGACAGCGTTTTGCTGTTAGTATGGGAGCCCGTCGTTCAGAGAGCCATGGCAAACCACTGAACGCAAACTTGCCATCAACAACAGAAGTAAAATAAATGATGGTGCTGACAGCGATGTCCTGTAAATAGGATATGTAAACAAAACAAAAAACACCGATTGCTGAAGTATTCATAACTATATGGCGTCTAGCACCATATGCCCAATGCGCATTAGTGCCTGTATGAATTGGCGTAGCTATTTTCTTTCCCCCCTCCCCTCCTCCCATCCGCTGTCCGCCATTGACAACCTTCATCTGATGTCTATAAATAAAACTTTGCGTTCCAGGCTTTCAAAATGTCGGAAAGGTGTCAAAAGGTGTGGTCAGTGGTTAACAAAGACTCGAACACGTGATCACGCCTATTCTATCAAGTCCAGCGGAATATTTTCGATTTGTATGGGAGCCGGTCGTTCAGAAAGCAATGGCAAACTACTGAACCAGGTAGTCATTGCTGTACCGGTCTCCGTGGCTAAGGTATAACGGAGGCGATTCGTAAGCCCGCTTACCCGCTTTCTAAACAGAGCTGCGAGCGATTTGGCAGCAGATTCGCCGTATTTTACCAAATTGTTATGGGAGCCGGTCGTTCAGAAAGCCATGGCAAACTACTGAACGAGGTAGTAAGTGTAGTATCGTTCTCCGTGACTAAGGTCTTACGGATGCGATTCGTAAGCCAGCTTACCCGCGTTCGAAACACAGCTGCGCGCGATTTGGCAGCAGATCGCGTTGCGCTGTATTTTACCGAATCGGTAATGGAGCCGGTCGTTCAGAAAGCCATGGCAAACTACTGAACGAAGTAGTCATTCCAGTGCCGGTTTCCGTGGCTAAGGCCTTACGGACGTGATTCGCACGCCCGCTTAACCGCGTTCTAAACCATCTGCGCGCGATTTGGCAGCAGACAGCGTTTTGCTGTTAGTATGGGAGCCCGTCGTTCAGAGAGCCATGGCAAACTACTGAACGCAAACTTGCCATCAACAACAGTAGTTCTCTTCCCCCATCCCCTCCCCTCCCCTTTCCGCGATTCACAACCTTCATCTGATGTCTATAATTAAAACTTTGTGTTTCGTGCTGTTAAAATGTCGGAAAGGTGTCAAAAGGTGTGGTCAGCGGTTAACAAAGACTCGAACACGTGATCACGCCAGTGCTATCAAAACGGGCCGAATATTTCCGCTGGCAAACACACCAGGTGATATGTTTATGACATGAGTTGTTCAGTTCTCTTCCACGTTGCTTTCCACCTTGATGTGCGTAGCGCGAGCTGTGCCTCGCCACGCATGACATTTATTTCCATCAATGGCGATCCGTTGACCAATATCTTCGTTAACAACGGCTTGGTATGCGGTGATCGATTCTCTTCCTCTTGTTTCACCGATCCCGACTGAACAAACACATAACTACTCGAATAAAATTATCCCCCTTTTTAAATACGCCGAAAACTGAAGCGTGTTTGTTTCCGTCTGTGATTGTGTTGCTTCAGTTTGCGAGTGGCCGATGTTAGGTTACATGATCAGTGTGTTTTCTAGCTGGATAATTCGGTTTAACACATTACAATACGGTGGATTTTTTTTTTATCCGCATGATATGCGCTGACCAATTCCTTTCCTCACCACGAGGCTAACGACTTTACCAATGGGCGGGATGTTTACGAGTGCAGTTTTTTATCACAACTATACGGCTGCAAGAGCTCCGCCATTCCTGCCGGCCATGACACCTAGGCCCATAAATATGCCCGCCCCTTTTGTTCGCGTGTGTTGGGCACGCAGGCCCGTCTTACACTTGGCCCTTCCAATCACCCATCTTTCGTTCATAAATAGTGTATGATACATTCACAAAGGAAAAATAAAACATTGTTAAATGAATGTTGTAAACATAAACAATGCATATTACCATGTTATGAGACACATCTCCCACCCACCAAACAACCCCCTCCCCTACACACACACACACACACACACACACACACACACACACATATCTTCCACCCACCTACCCATACACCCCCAATCACCCATCTCTCAACCACACATCTCCACCAACCCACACATCCCGCACCCACCCACACACACACCCCCCTCACCCACTCAGACATCCCCCACCATACACACATCTCCCCCACCCCACACATCCCCCACACCTCCGACCCTCCCGCCATGGGAGGGAACCGTTCCGTTACCTTGTTCGTGAAGAATGCCACAATTACTTCCCTCTGTTGACGTTGCTTTGTACACTTTTTCTGTACACTCTTTTGCGCTGTACACTTTTTCTGTACACTCTTTTGCGCTGTACACTTTTTCAATATTTTCTTGTTCAGTAGGGGGGAGACTCCTGTGTATACTTTTTACCAGTTGAGAACAATTCTCATCCTCCCTCACGGACTAGATTGCTATTATCGCTCTGTACACTTTTTCTAGGACTTTGACCAAATTTGCACTCATGGTACTTTGGAGACTACACTATTTTTTTTGTTGAAATGTTCTTCTCGACGGGCTCTCCCCGTCTGACTTAAACGGTGCACGGTCGATTGGCGCGCGGGGCCCGCCGGCAAAGTCCGCGGGGCGCAGCCCCGCGGACTTTGCCGGCGGGCCCCGCGCGCCAATCGACCCACCCCCACCTCCATCCCCCCCTCGCCCATCTCCTCTCCATCCTTTGTACACTTTCTTCATTCTCGCTCCCTCCCTCGCCTCTCGTCGAGGTACAACACGGTCTCTATTACCACCACCGACTCAGCCGTGGGTCCCGGGCGCCAGAGATACCCACTTCCGCAATTGATAAGCGTTTGCATGCCCGGGGCAGGAGTCGAACCTGCGGAGCTGAGTGACGGTGACAGTAGCGGCCGTGAACGTACCTCAACGAGGCCGCGTTGAGAGAGTTCCGACAACGAAGACAGCGTACAGAGGACTCTTGGAGAGGAGACGGACAGAACAGACCACACAAACTCGACCAGCGAGATTCCGCCCGCAGGAAATAATGCTCGTCTATGTTGCGAACAAATTTCCTGGTCTAGGGCTGAGACTCAACAGTTCGCAGTGAGTTGGCTGCTCAGCTGATTACGACACCCCGACCGAGAACTAAGTCGTCTACAAATGATCTCACACATTCACGCCGCATGGAGTGAATTTCGGATAGGCCCCCGACCAAACAAACGCGTCCAGCGAGATTCCGCCCGCAAGAAATATTGCTCGTCTATGTTGCGAACAAATTTCCTGGTCTAGGGCTGAGACTCAACAGTTCGCAGTGAGTTGGCTGCTCAGCTGATTACGACACCCCGACCGAGAACTAAGTCGTCTACAAATGATCTCACACATTCACGCCGCATGGAGTGAATTTCGGATAGGCCCCCGACCAAACAAACGCGTCCAGCGAGATTCCGCCCGCAAGAAATATTGCTCGTCTATGTTGCGAACAAATTTCCTGGTCTAGGGCTGAGACTCAACAGTTCGCAGTGAGTTGGCTGCTCAGCTGATTACGACACCCCGACCGAGAACTAAGTCGTCTACAAATGATCTCACACATTCACGCCGCATGGAGTGAATTTCGGACAGGCCCCCGACCAAACAAACGCGTCCAGCGAGATTCCGCCCGCAAGAAATATTGCTCGTCTATGTTGCGAACAAATTTCCTGGTCTAGGGCTGAGACTCAACAGTTCGCAGTGAGTTGGCTGCTCAGCTGATTACGACACCCCGACCGAGAACTAAGTCGTCTACAAATGATCTCACACCTCCACACCGCATGGAGTGAATATCGGACAGGTCCCCGCCCGTTATGTTCAGCGGGACGGCAGAGGC
>CAWUFQ010000579.1:180000-192500 GCA_963921405.1 Cepaea hortensis
TCGGACGACGAAACTTAAGCGCAGTGGAGCCATGTGCCATATGTCATTCCAGGTGAGCGACCTCTGAACAACAGCGTCCCATGACATCCAATGCGCTTGCTGCGCCTGCTGGGCAGCCTTTCGGACTCTCTCATCGTCCTCTCCCTCGCGGATCTGCCTGACCACCATTTCTCTGCGTTGTTTGGGCTCCGCCTTAGACCACCTCGGCTCTTTTGCTAAGAATCCGAGACCCAGCCTACCGTGCTGTGTGTGGCCCATCACTTCCTTCAGCTGGAGTGAGGCTTGGGCTTTCTCGATTTCGTCGACGACATGCCACTTCCTTCCCGTCCTCAAGGCGGGGACTGCGGCTCTGACCATTGCGTCTGGAGACTCGCGCATCATCATCGCGAGTCTGGTCTTTCCGGCCTTGAACTCTTCCATGAGAGACGTGAACGGGAGGACGAGCTTACTTTGTTTGCAGTACAGTGCGACAGTCGTGAGGCAAGCTGGTGCTCCAAGCCACACTCGTATGTGCCTGCTTATTTTTGACTCCATCGTGCTTACTGCGTACACGCCGATATCGTATATCAGCAGCGGCCATAGCAGTTTCGGGATTAGCACGAACTGGAGGCACCATATCTTGAATTTGCCTATCAGTCTGGTTTTGTCGATGGTAGCCAGACCGTTCGTCAGCATTGCATGCATTTCGGCCACCGCGTTCCCGTCCGTCAGGGTCGAGTCGTACACACGACCAAGACTCTTCACGGGTTCCTCTGTCACCGTGGGAATCACTTGTCCTGCCACTCTAAATCGCCGCTCCACCACCTTGCCCCTCACGATCGACAGACTTCTCGACTTTTTGGGCTTAAAACTCATCCTGGACCATCCAACTACCTCGTCCAGTCTGCGGAGGATGCTGCCAGCATCGCTCTCTCTCGGTGTCAAGATAGTCGTGTCGTCCATGAAGGCCTTCAGCGGTGGAGAGCGGTTATTGTTATCTTCGCTGAGTCTCGGACCGTGCGCATAGCCGGATGCCGCATCCAATATGACCTGCATCGCCATGACAAATAGTATTGGCGAAATCGTACACCCCATGGCAATACCCACTTGTAAGTCGATCCATCTCGTCGTGAACGTTTTGGTCGAGAACCGAAGAGAGAAGCCCGAGAAGTACTGCACAAGCATTTCCTTGACGTTCTCGGGCACGTGATAAGCCTTGAGCGCATGCCACAACAGCTGGTGGGGCACTGACCCATAGGCGTTGGCCAGGTCCAACCATATCACGTGGAGTTCCTCCTTCTTCTTCTTCGCTCTCTGGATAGCATCCCAGATCATGGTACTGTGTTCGAGACATCCGGGGACTCCGGGAAGCCCCCCCTTTTGAACCGCTGTCTCGATGTACTTGTTCACCATCAAGTACTTAGTGAGCCGACTAGCCATGATCGAAAAGAATATTTTCCCCTCAACGTTCAGAAGAGAGATCGGCCTGAACTGGCCAATACCAGTTGAGTTTTGCTCTTTGGGAATGTAGATTCCGTTGGCGGTCTTCCACTCCGTGCTCACATGCCTTTGCGTCCAGGCTGACATTAACACCAGGTGTAGCCTTGACAAGACTCTCGGACACCTTTTGTAGACTGTGTACGGCACACCGTTGGGACCCGGTGCTGACTTGCCTCTTGCTTTTTTCACAACCGCAACCACCTCGTTCCACATCGGCTGCCCGGCATTGAACTTCACAGTTGGTTTTGCCGGGCATTTTAGCCCCTCCATTTCTCCGAGTGGGACGTTCCGCTGGGCATCGGAGTACGTCGTCACGAGGTGGTTCTCCAGCTCTTCTCTGCTCACATCGAGTACGCCGGACCGCGGCTGCTCGAACAAGTCCCGTGCAAACTTGTATGGCTCCCGGAAGAACCTCTCCCGTTCCTTCCGGGTTTTCCGCCGGTTTCTGCAGAACCTTTCGGCCCGGGCTAGGGCATTGTGCTTGGCTTTCAGGTGCTGCCAGACCTGGCGCAAGCCCTCTTTCTGGTGCTCTGCGGCCTTTTTCCACCGTTTTCGAGCCGCATTTTTCTCTTGCCTCACTGCCTCCATCAGTCTCTGCCGCCTGGTCTTTTGCGGCAGAGCTGCTACCTTCCCTTCGCTGATGCAACCAAACTTAATCAGCGAGTGGCGGTAGATTATCTCTCCGAACTGTATCAACTTCTCTTCAAGGGACTTGTGCTTTAGTTCTGCATCTAAAGCACGGGATAACGTTACGTCTAACATTGCCCACTCTTCCTTCCTGATAGCACTCGGGAACTTGATCTTCAACCTGGTTTCAGAAGGTTCCTCGGGAGCGACACAGGAAGCAACGGCTTGAGTATTGTCAGCGGAAGAAAACTGGACATCTTCACTGTGGGGTTCAACCCGTCTGACATCCTCTAACGACTCATCGTCCCTTTCAGGACTGCGCTGCCGTGCCTCCTGTAGCGCTCTCTCACACTTCATCTTGCCATTATGAACTCTCATTCCCAGGAAGGTCGGAAAGCTCCTACCACAAACGCATGCATGGCCCAACGTCCGTTGGGCAATACTCGTAGTCCGTGGGTCGGTCCTGTCCGAAACCGTAAGTAATCTTTTGCACCTAGTAGCCTGCTGACGGTCGGGAGTCACCTGGTGCTCATGACTATCCCTACCGGGCGAGGCTGCTCCTATGGAGCACCCATTTACGCCGTTACTCTGATTATCATTAGTTTCCTCCATCATGGTTGTTTGTGATAAAGAGTTTATACAGCGTCACAGGTAAATCACATCCCCGTAACACTGTCGGCCCCACGCCCCAAATGGAACGCTTACGGTAGGGCCGATTTCGCTCCTGCGCCTGACCCGCACAACCCGCTCCCAGTATCTAACCAGGCTGAGCCGGTCCGTCACAGCAGCAGTTTGGGTGACCATGCACAATAAGTAGTAAGAACTCCGACGTGGAGCGATCACGGCAGGGGGCTTCTGTCTTCAGAAGAGTTTCCCCTGTCATAAGATGTTTCAGCCCTTTAAACTCTTTACATCCTCGAGTGGACGGGCCCCGCCCAGGTCATGACTCTGGGCGTCTTTCCCCTGCCGTGGAGACGTTCGGTCACATTTTAGTTATCCCTGATTTTTATTTGATGTTACGCTTTTCCCTTTAGCTGATATACCTTGTCCGCTCCCTGGCCTCTCCCCCTCCAGTGGGGAAAGTCCGTGCAGCCTGTACCCGCCCCTCAGGTACATGTGGTCGTGGGGACTCAGCCACCTCCCCAGCCACTGCCTAGTCCCCTCCATTTTGTCACCGTTCCTCGTACCCCGTTCACGGCGTGCACTCAGTCGGGGAGCCGGTTCTCCTCTTGTTTTCGCATATGACTACTGGCAGGATCAACCAGATATCTATCGGACAGACGGACTATTCACGCACACGCAAGCCAAGAGTAGCATCGCTAAAGCGCGCCCTCCCGGTACAAGGTGATACATGCAACACCACTGGACGCCTACCGACGAGCTTTCAAGCTACGCCGGCAGGACTGACCGACAAGACGTACTGACTGCGGACCCACCACTCATCGAGAGAGAGAGTGGGCGCTTATCGAGTCTTCTCCTTCTTCTGCTAGAACCACGCCATTGGTTTTTGCAGTCGACTTGAGTGCAGCTTTCGACTATCGCTATGGAGGTAAGACGTCGGCCGACATTTACACAATTAGGCTGCGCTCGGACTCGCCTTTTCCGCTCGGAGGAAAGGCCACAGAGCCGCCACGAGACAGTTGACAGTTCGATGGTCTTGGTTGAGAGATTGATTGGTTCTGCAGTTGCCAGCTTCTAACCACACTAGTCCCGAGACTTATTCCACTCTAGATTCCGTCGGTTCCATAGCCAGCACGACGCCCTTTCGGCAGCCTCACACAGTCGTTTCTGGGCCTTATTTCTTGCCTGGCCCTTCATTCCCATTCGCTTCAGCATGTCAAACACGGAGTGGGAGACCATCCCCCTCGCGCCTATCTCCACGGCGAAGAACCTGACTGTGTAACCTAGCCGCCTCAGGCCTGCCACCATGCCATCATATTTTGCAGTTTTGAATGCATGCTGCTCCTCTATATTGCTTTCGTATGGGACAGTCAGCTCAATCAGCGTTAGCTGCTTGGCTGACGAGGAGCTGAGTACGATGTCTGGTCGCAGCCCGAAGCTGCAGATTACCTCAGGGTATTTGCCACGGCCCTTCAGGTCTACGGTCAGTTCCCAGTCCCTCGCACCATCGAAGACGGTCGCAAGCGGCAACTCGTCGGCTTTCGTCTTCCTTCTTCGCCCTTCCCGGACAAATGAAATCTCCATCGGCCTCGGTCTGTTCCCCTCTTTATTTGCTTTGGTCTTAGCCCCGTTCACTATGGCGGCCAACTCATCAAGGACTTTGTTATGCCTCCACGTGAAACGACCTTGGGTCAGGGCTGTTTTACATCCAGACAGCACGTGCTCCGCTGTCTGGATTTTTGGTGCTTTCGTGCATAGGGGACAGAGCGGGTCATCGGTTTGATCCCACTTGACTAGGTTTGCAGCTGATGGCAGGACATCGTAAAGGGATCGGACGACGAAACTTAAGCGCAGTGGAGCCATGTGCCATATGTCATTCCAGGTGAGCGACCTCTGAACAACAGCGTCCCATGACATCCAATGCGCTTGCTGCGCCTGCTGGGCAGCCTTTCGGACTCTCTCATCGTCCTCTCCCTCGCGGATCTGCCTGACCACCATTTCTCTGCGTTGTTTGGGCTCCGCCTTAGACCACCTCGGCTCTTTTGCTAAGAATCCGAGACCCAGCCTACCGTGCTGTGTGTGGCCCATCACTTCCTTCAGCTGGAGTGAGGCTTGGGCTTTCTCGATTTCGTCGACGACATGCCACTTCCTTCCCGTCCTCAAGGCGGGGACTGCGGCTCTGACCATTGCGTCTGGAGACTCGCGCATCATCATCGCGAGTCTGGTCTTTCCGGCCTTGAACTCTTCCATGAGAGACGTGAACGGGAGGACGAGCTTACTTTGTTTGCAGTACAGTGCGACAGTCGTGAGGCAAGCTGGTGCTCCAAGCCACACTCGTATGTGCCTGCTTATTTTTGACTCCATCGTGCTTACTGCGTACACGCCGATATCGTATATCAGCAGCGGCCATAGCAGTTTCGGGATTAGCACGAACTGGAGGCACCATATCTTGAATTTGCCTATCAGTCTGGTTTTGTCGATGGTAGCCAGACCGTTCGTCAGCATTGCATGCATTTCGGCCACCGCGTTCCCGTCCGTCAGGGTCGAGTCGTACACACGACCAAGACTCTTCACGGGTTCCTCTGTCACCGTGGGAATCACTTGTCCTGCCACTCTAAATCGCCGCTCCACCACCTTGCCCCTCACGATCGACAGACTTCTCGACTTTTTGGGCTTAAAACTCATCCTGGACCATCCAACTACCTCGTCCAGTCTGCGGAGGATGCTGCCAGCATCGCTCTCTCTCGGTGTCAAGATAGTCGTGTCGTCCATGAAGGCCTTCAGCGGTGGAGAGCGGTTATTGTTATCTTCGCTGAGTCTCGGACCGTGCGCATAGCCGGATGCCGCATCCAATATGACCTGCATCGCCATGCAATATCGGACAGACGGACTATTCACGCACACGCAAGCCAAGAGTAGCATCGCTAAAGCGCGCCCTCCCGGTACAAGGTGATACATGCAAAACCACTGGACGCCTACCGACGAGCTTTCAAGCTACGCCGGCAGGACTAACCGAAAAACAAAAGCTATACCAGCTTACTGACTGCAGGCCCACTACTCATCGAGAGAGAGTGGGCGCTTATCGAGACTTTGTCGAACGGTCGTACAAATTTTGCTCTTTTGCCCGCTCAAACCACGACCCTGGCTGCACGATGCGGTTACATTCTTGAAACGCCTGCCTCGCTAACTCACGTTGGCTGGGAAGATCCCATTTTGGTGCACCTCACACAGCCATCCGAGACAACGAACGCTAGACGCGGAACTGATCTAGCGAACCAGACCAGCCCCACATAGTATGCACGACTCGTAAAATTGTTCACTGGTAGTTACTGTTGCAGAATTGTTAAACTGCGTTCATTCGTGCAATCAGAGCAGCGGCATGACTTAGAAAAATTTTCCGCACTCGTTAATCGACTGTAACTCGCGTTAGAATTAACGCGCGGTAGTGAAATTTGGAATATAGAGGTTTTACATGTCGCTGAATCGATTGAGACAATAAACAAGCGTAATATATTATCAACAAAGTAGTAATTATAGTGCCGACTCCGTGGCTAAGGTTTACGGACGCAATTTGTAAGCCCGCTTACTCCCCTTTCTAAACAGTTGCGCGCGATTTCGCAGCAGACCGCGTTGCGCCGTATTTTAACCAATTGGTATGGGAGCCGGTCGTTCAGAAAGCCATGGCAAACTACTGAAATTAAACTTGCCATCAACAACAGCAGTAAAATGCTGGTGCTAACAGCAATGTCCTGTAAATAGGATATGTAAAACAAAAAAAAAAAAAAAAAATCACCGATTGCCGATGTATTTATAACTATACGGCGTCAAGCACCATATGCCCAATGCGCCTTAGGGCCTGTATGAATTACATTTAGGTATATTAAGCTACATCTCTACGTAGTGAAGAAACCGTATTGTTTCCTGCTAGATGTTGAGTATTTCTTGTTTTCGTAGCATACTAATATGCAGAATAGACAGCTGGGTGTCAGATGACCAGCTGTCTCCCTCGCCGAGTTTAGATACGTCAATCAAACCCTCATCTGAGTCAGGTAGGCGTAACTATTCTCTTTCTCCTCCCTTTTTCCGCCACATCACAGCCTTTATCTAATGTCCATAAATAAAACCGCGTTCAAGGCTGCCAAAATGTCGGAAAGGTGTCAAAGTTCAGGGGTTAACAAAGACGAGCCAAATATGTTCGCTGGCAAACACATTTATGACATGAGTTGATCAGTGCTTTTCCTCGTTGCCTTCTGCCTTTTGATGTGCGTTGTCCAGTTCTCTTCTTCGTAGCGCGAGTTGTGTCTCGCCACGCATGACAGGCAAACTACTAAACGAGGTAATAATTGCAGTACAGCCCTCCGTGGCTAAGGTATTACGGACGCGATTCGTAAGCCCGCTTCCCCGCTTTCTAAACACATCTGCGCGCGATTTGGCAGCAGACAGCGTCTCGCTGTACTTTAACAAATTGGTATGGGAGCCGGTCGTTTAGAAAGCCATGGCAAACTACTGAACGCAAACGTGCCATCAACAACAGTAGTAAAATGATGGTGCTGACAGCGATGTCCTGTAAATAGGATATATAAACAAAACAAACACACACACAAAACACCGATTGCCGATGTATTTATAACTATATGGCGTCTAGCACCATATGCCCAATGTGCCTTAGTGCCTGCATTAATTGGCGCAGCCATTCTCTTCAACCCATCCCCTCCTCTCCGTTTTCCGCCATTGACAACCTTCAACTGATGTTTATAAATAAAACTTTGCGTTCCAGGCTTTCAAAATGTCGGAAAGGTGTCAAAAGGTGTGGTCAGCGGATAACAAAGACTCGAACACGTGATCACGCCAATTCTATCAAATTCCAGCGGAATATTTTCGAATTGTATGGGAGCCGGTCGTTCAGAAAGCAATGGCAAACTACTGAACGAGGTAGTACCGGACTCCGTGGCTAAGGTTTTACGGAAGCGATTCCTACGACCGCTTACCCGCGTTGTAAACACAGCTGCGCGCGATTTGACAGCAGATTCGCCGTATTTTACCAAATTGTTATGGGAGCCGGTCGTTCAGAAAGCCATGGCAAACGAGGTAGTAATTGCAGTAACGGTCTCCGTGGCTAAGGTCTTACGGATGCGATTCGTAAGCCCGCTTACCCGCGTTCGAAACACAACTGCGCGCGATTTGGCAGCAGATCGCGTTTCGCCGTATTTTAACGAATTGGTGTGGGAGCCGGTCGTTCAGACAGCTATGGTAAACTACTGAACGAAGTAGTAATTCCAGTGCCGGTTTCCGTGGCTAAGACCTTACGGACGTGATTCGTACGCCCACTTTAAAAAAAAAAAAAAAAAAATTTCGCTGCGGGGAATCGAACCCGCGACCGACATTATAAGTGACACCAAAAATCTTAAATGTACGTGCCGACGTACTAACTGACTGTGCCAAGGAAGATCACTAGAAGAAATAGGCCGTGAATGTATAACTACCAGGCCATCGCATTCGAGAATTCTTTGGTTATGTGTTGTGGCACTTCTCTCAAGATGCAACAACGAAAGCCAAACTCGCACATCTCGGTCATCTTGAATAGAGCTCACTAGAGTCGGATGTGTCGGCCTACAGGCACAAGTAAACAGGCACAATGCAATTACGTCTTGAGAAACAAAAAATACTCCTGATGAAAGCAGAAAAAGAAGACAGAGTTTAACAACCCTTGACCGGAACAAAGACGGAATGGACAATAAACAAGCCGACTATATTATCAACAAAGTAGTAATTAAATTATAGTGCCGGGCTCTGTGGCTAAGCTAAGGCTTTACGAACGAGATTTGTAAGCCGGTTTACCCGCTTTGTAAACACAGTTGCGCGCGATTTGGCAGCAGACCGTGTTGCGCTATACTTTTACGAATTGGTATGGGAGCCGGTCGATCAGAAAGCCATGGCAAACTACTGAACGCAAACTTGCCATCAACAACAGTAGTAAAATGATGGTGCTGACAGCGATGTCCTGTAAATAGGATATGTAAACAAAACAAAAAACACCGATTGCTGAAGTATTCATAACTATATGGCGTCTAGCACCATATGCCCAATGCGCATTAGTGCCTGTATGAATTGGCGTAACTATTTTCTTCCCCCCCCCCCTCCTCCCATCCGCTGTCCGCCATTGACAACCTTCATCTGATGTCTATAAATAAAACTTTGCGTTCCAGGCTTTCAAAATGTCGGAAAGGTGTCAAAAGGTGTGGTCAGTGGTTAACAAAGACTCGAACACGTGATCACACCTATTCTATCAAGTCCAGCGGAATATTTTCGATTTGTTTGGGAGCCGGTCGTTCAGAAAGCAATGGCAAACTACTGAACCAGGTAGTCATTGCTGTACCGGTCTCCATGGCTAAGGTATAACGGAGGCGATTCGTAAGCCCGCTTACCCGCTTTCTAAACACAGCTGCGAGCGATTTGGCAGCAGATTCGCCGTATTTTATCAAATTGTTATGGGAGCCGGTCGTTCAGAAAGCCATGGCAAACTACTGAACGAGGTAGTAAGTGTAGTATCGTTCTCCGTGACTAAGGTCTTACGGATGCGATTCGTAAGCCAGCTTACCCGCGTTCGAAACACAGCTGCGCGCGATTTGGCAGCAGATCGCGTTGCGCTGTATTTTACCGAATCGGTAATGGAGCCGGTCGTTCAGAAAGCCATGGCAAACTACTGAACGAAGTAGTCATTCCAGTGCCGGTTTCCGTGGCTAAGGCCTTACGGACGTGATTCGCACGCCCGCTTAACCGCGTTCTAAACCATCTGCGCGCGATTTGGCAGCAGACAGCGTTTTGCTGTTAGTATGGGAGCCCGTCGTTCAGAGAGCCATGGCAAACCACTGAACGCAAACTTGCCATCAACAACAGAAGTAAAATAAATGATGGTGCTGACAGCGATGTCCTGTAAATAGGATATGTAAACAAAACAAAAAACACCGATTGCTGAAGTATTCATAACTATATGGCGTCTAGCACCATATGCCCAATGCGCATTAGTGCCTGTATGAATTGGCGTAGCTATTTTCTTTCCCCCCTCCCCTCCTCCCATCCGCTGTCCGCCATTGACAACCTTCATCTGATGTCTATAAATAAAACTTTGCGTTCCAGGCTTTCAAAATGTCGGAAAGGTGTCAAAAGGTGTGGTCAGTGGTTAACAAAGACTCGAACACGTGATCACGCCTATTCTATCAAGTCCAGCGGAATATTTTCGATTTGTATGGGAGCCGGTCGTTCAGAAAGCAATGGCAAACTACTGAACCAGGTAGTCATTGCTGTACCGGTCTCCGTGGCTAAGGTATAACGGAGGCGATTCGTAAGCCCGCTTACCCGCTTTCTAAACAGAGCTGCGAGCGATTTGGCAGCAGATTCGCCGTATTTTACCAAATTGTTATGGGAGCCGGTCGTTCAGAAAGCCATGGCAAACTACTGAACGAGGTAGTAAGTGTAGTATCGTTCTCCGTGACTAAGGTCTTACGGATGCGATTCGTAAGCCAGCTTACCCGCGTTCGAAACACAGCTGCGCGCGATTTGGCAGCAGATCGCGTTGCGCTGTATTTTACCGAATCGGTAATGGAGCCGGTCGTTCAGAAAGCCATGGCAAACTACTGAACGAAGTAGTCATTCCAGTGCCGGTTTCCGTGGCTAAGGCCTTACGGACGTGATTCGCACGCCCGCTTAACCGCGTTCTAAACCATCTGCGCGCGATTTGGCAGCAGACAGCGTTTTGCTGTTAGTATGGGAGCCCGTCGTTCAGAGAGCCATGGCAAACTACTGAACGCAAACTTGCCATCAACAACAGTAGTTCTCTTCCCCCATCCCCTCCCCTCCCCTTTCCGCGATTCACAACCTTCATCTGATGTCTATAATTAAAACTTTGTGTTTCGTGCTGTTAAAATGTCGGAAAGGTGTCAAAAGGTGTGGTCAGCGGTTAACAAAGACTCGAACACGTGATCACGCCAGTGCTATCAAAACGGGCCGAATATTTCCGCTGGCAAACACACCAGGTGATATGTTTATGACATGAGTTGTTCAGTTCTCTTCCACGTTGCTTTCCACCTTGATGTGCGTAGCGCGAGCTGTGCCTCGCCACGCATGACATTTATTTCCATCAATGGCGATCCGTTGACCAATATCTTCGTTAACAACGGCTTGGTATGCGGTGATCGATTCTCTTCCTCTTGTTTCACCGATCCCGACTGAACAAACACATAACTACTCGAATAAAATTATCCCCCTTTTTAAATACGCCGAAAACTGAAGCGTGTTTGTTTCCGTCTGTGATTGTGTTGCTTCAGTTTGCGAGTGGCCGATGTTAGGTTACATGATCAGTGTGTTTTCTAGCTGGATAATTCGGTTTAACACATTACAATACGGTGGATTTTTTTTTTATCCGCATGATATGCGCTGACCAATTCCTTTCCTCACCACGAGGCTAACGACTTTACCAATGGGCGGGATGTTTACGAGTGCAGTTTTTTATCACAACTATACGGCTGCAAGAGCTCCGCCATTCCTGCCGGCCATGACACCTAGGCCCATAAATATGCCCGCCCCTTTTGTTCGCGTGTGTTGGGCACGCAGGCCCGTCTTACACTTGGCCCTTCCAATCACCCATCTTTCGTTCATAAATAGTGTATGATACATTCACAAAGGAAAAATAAAACATTGTTAAATGAATGTTGTAAACATAAACAATGCATATTACCATGTTATGAGACACATCTCCCACCCACCAAACAACCCCCTCCCCTACACACACACACACACACACACACACACACACACACACACATATCTTCCACCCACCTACCCATACACCCCCAATCACCCATCTCTCAACCACACATCTCCACCAACCCACACATCCCGCACCCACCCACACACACACCCCCCTCACCCACTCAGACATCCCCCACCATACACACATCTCCCCCACCCCACACATCCCCCACACCTCCGACCCTCCCGCCATGGGAGGGAACCGTTCCGTTACCTTGTTCGTGAAGAATGCCACAATTACTTCCCTCTGTTGACGTTGCTTTGTACACTTTTTCTGTACACTCTTTTGCGCTGTACACTTTTTCTGTACACTCTTTTGCGCTGTACACTTTTTCAATATTTTCTTGTTCAGTAGGGGGGAGACTCCTGTGTATACTTTTTACCAGTTGAGAACAATTCTCATCCTCCCTCACGGACTAGATTGCTATTATCGCTCTGTACACTTTTTCTAGGACTTTGTGAACGTACCTCAACGAGGCCGCGTTGAGAGAGTTCCGACAACGAAGACAGCGTACAGAGGACTCTTGGAGAGGAGACGGACAGAACAGACCACACAAACTCGACCAGCGAGATTCCGCCCGCAGGAAATAATGCTCGTCTATGTTGCGAACAAATTTCCTGGTCTAGGGCTGAGACTCAACAGTTCGCAGTGAGTTGGCTGCTCAGCTGATTACGACACCCCGACCGAGAACTAAGTCGTCTACAAATGATCTCACACATTCACGCCGCATGGAGTGAATTTCGGATAGGCCCCCGACCAAACAAACGCGTCCAGCGAGATTCCGCCCGCAAGAAATATTGCTCGTCTATGTTGCGAACAAATTTCCTGGTCTAGGGCTGAGACTCAACAGTTCGCAGTGAGTTGGCTGCTCAGCTGATTACGACACCCCGACCGAGAACTAAGTCGTCTACAAATGATCTCACACATTCACGCCGCATGGAGTGAATTTCGGATAGGCCCCCGA